>JAXQJP010000017.1:0-191565 GCA_037042015.1 Furcasterigmium sp. R96-07A1
CAATCAATCATTGCGTGACCTTTGCATCGAATCCACAATAGAGAAACCATTTGTACTCGACATCATTCATACATTATAGCCGGCCTTTAATGCGGCAAAGACGAGTCGCGGGGTGGTATCGCCCTTGTTCCGTTTGAACTGTCGCAGTACCAGCGCCTGCACTGGATGGACGTCGGAGCCTGCAACAGCCGAATCTTTCGAGAGCGGGATGCGACGCCCTTGGCGGAGGAGGGCGCGGCAGAGTGCGAGGGCGGCATGACGGTGTCGGGAATTCTTGGCCGGGACGAAGGGGGTGGCGCGCATCGAGCTGCGCATGAGGACCACCATGTTGGGAGCTCGTGGGTGGTGCTCGAGTTGGCGAGAGATGGATTCGGTTCAATTGCAAGTCGCGAACGAATTGACGGAGCTTCAAGCTTTCAGAAGTCATCAGTGGAGATCGGACAAGCACAGGCCGAGCCGGACCCTGAAGCGCGCTGATTGTGGGGTCGGTGGGGGGACACTGAAGCTCGGCCCCAAGCGCCGTAAGAACCCGCTGGAGCCTGGGACGGGTCACGGATGCTCCGAGTCGGAGGGTTCAACGGCACCTTCACCTTTAATCTGTCCGCAATTGAGTTTGCCTGGTCAACATTGCTCCGAAGTGCATCGGAGTCAGCTGCATCAGCACGGGATTGCATCTCGTCCTTGCCTAGCACCTGGACTATTTATCAGCTCAGTCATGGACCGCCGGACCTGGTGACTTGGTGCGCCAGCCTGGAGCTGTACCAACCCACAACCCAAAATGCTGTCTTTCCATTCTCTAAACGAAGACAAAGACACGACGATCATCCTCCTCCACGGCGGCCTCTCATGCCACCTCGAATACGCCGAGGTCATCCCCTCGCTCGAGGCCTACCATCTCCTCCTCCCGGACCTACCAGCGCACTCTGGCTCCCGCGACATCCCGCTCACATCCCTCGACAACGTCGCAGACCACGTCGCGCACCTCATCCGCTCTCACGCCAAGGGCTCCCGCGCCCACGTCGTCGGCCTGTCCATGGGCGGTTTCATCGCCCAGCGCCTGGCCATCAACCACCCCGACCTCGTCCGGTCCCTCTTCGTCACGGGCGCCGAGCCGTACCGCGGCGTGAGGAGGCGGATCGCACACTATCCGAGCGTTCTGTTTCTGGTTTCCTGGCTCATACTTGCGCTTCCTGATGCGCTGTATTGGAGGTATGCGTCTTACATGGGATTCAGGCGTCATGAGGAGCTACTGGGGGAGATGAGGGGGAACTGTAGCTTGAGTATGCTCAGGGAGGAGTTTGCATCTATTGCTCAGTACACCCTTCGAGACGTTGGAAAGATACGTGCGAGGACGTTGTTAGTGGCTGGTGGGAGGCAGGACGACGTGGGCGCCACGGCACTTGCTGGGCAGGTGTTGAAGGCACGGGAGATGGGTGGCCGCAAGGTCGATGATGGCTCTCGTGCCGTCGTCGTCCGGGCCGCCCTCCATGCGTGGAACCTGCAGTTCCCCGACTTGTTCGGCCGCGGCGTCCTGGCTTGGGTCGAGCAGAAGCCGTTGCCGAAAGAATTCGTGGCCCTCTGACAACGGTGCTCACCAGCAAAAGAACTGAGTGCCTGATCCAGAAGTCGTCAAGGGTTGAGGGCCCTTCTAGGCCTTCGATGCCGCAGCCACGATCTCAGTGTGGACCCCTGCGACGACAACCCCTTTTCTGAATCTGTCGAATGTCATTTCGAATCCCATAGACGTTCAGCCTCACCCGTGTTGGGTTAGTGTCTGGCGGGAGGGAATATTGGCCACATTCGGCAACTGAAGCGGCACAGAAGCAAGACATCACCTCAACGGCAGCGTCGGCAGGCAAGGGATGGAGAAAAGGGGCAAGACGGACGGGATGGCCCGAGAGATAAGGAGATGGAGACCCTGAATCTGCTTCCTCTTGGTGCCTGAGTGTACTAGTAGTACGTCGGCAACATCACCATGTTGAAGAAGCGCGAGGAGAGGCAGATCCTCATCACCGGCGGCGCCGGCTTCATCGGCTCCCACCTCGTCGACTACCTCCTGCGCGAAGGGGGCTGGCGCGTCATTGTCGTCGACAACTTCGACCCCTTCTACGCCCCCTCGACCAAGCGCGCCAACATCGCGCCGCACCTGGCGAACCCGCACTTCCGCCTCTACGAGGCCGACATCCGGCGCCCCGACCAGCTGCGCAAGGTCTTCGCCGACAACAGCCCGGACACGATCGTGCACCTCGCGGCCCGCGCCGGCGTGCGCCCCTCCCTCGAGAACCCGGGTTCCTACATCGACACCAACGTCTCCGGCACCCTGAACCTCCTCGAGTGCGCGCGCGCCTCCCGCGTCGCGCACTTCATCTTCGGCTCCTCGTCCAGCGTCTACGGCGCGGACGCCAAGGTCCCGTTCTCCGAGACCGAGGCCGCATCACGCCCCATCTCGCCGTACGCCGCGTCCAAGGCAGCGGGCGAGCTGCTGTGCCACACGTACGCGCACCTGTACGCCGTGCGCTGCGTGTGCCTGCGCTTCTTCACCGTGTACGGCGCGCGGCAGCGCCCGGACCTCGCGATCCACAAGTTCGCGAGCCTCATACGCGCGGGCAAGCCCGTGCCGATGTTCGGCGACGGGAGGACGAGGAGGGACTATACGTTCGTGGACGATGTTGTGCACGGCGTGCGGGCTGCCATGGACTATGATGAGACGATGTACGAGGTGTTTAACCTCGGCGAGGAGCAGACTGTCGAGCTGAGGGCGCTCGTTGCCATGCTGGAGACGTGTCTTGGGAAGAGGGCGGTCGTGGAGAGGTTGCCTATGCAGGCTGGGGATGTGCCGGTGACGTTTGCGGATGTGAGCAAGGCGAGGGAGATGCTGGGGTATGAGCCGCAGACGAAGCTCAGCGAGGGGCTGCCGAGGTTCGTCGAGTGGTTTTTGAAGCAGGAAATGGAGCATGGAGCATGATGCAGCATGATGCAGCAATTATATAGATTGGAGCATATAGATGAGGCAAGTAAGCCAACTTGAAGGCATACAATCGTATCGAGGCGGGTGCCTCAACTTGTACAACTCATACAACATCATTAAACAGACCCCGTGTACTACAGCCCTTCATATCGGCCCCTTGTCGTCCCGGAACACCTCGTCCCACCAGTGCCTCTCCGCGTAGATGTACTCATCCGGCGCGCGGCACACATCATCAAACTGAATCTCCTTCAGCGGCTCGAGCGCCTTGTCAACCAGCAGCCTCGGCCTCCTCCACTTGGTATCCGACTTGGGCGCCCAGTACGTGACATTCAGCGTCCCCGTCCTCACCTCGGCGAGCGGCTTTAGCTTCCCGGGCTTCAGCTGCCTCGCGAGTAGAGGCCGCAGGTACGGGAAGAACCAGGTGCGGTCCCACCACCACTCGCGCCGCTTCTTCATGCTGTGGATCCACGCGTTGTGGTGCAGCAGCGCGGGGACGGAATTGGTGTAAAAGTCCGTGAAGAGCGGCATGGACTCCCAGAGCGTGGCGTTCGGCAGGCCCCGGAGCGGGTTACGCGCGCTCTTGATGTCGGCCGGCACGCCACCGACGCGCACGGGGGACACGCCCAGCTCGGCGGAGTACGACTCGATCGCGGACCTGTTGCCCAGGGCCACGATGTCGCCGTCCGGCTCCGAGTGCACGGTCGCGTACGACAGCTCGCGCATGTAGTCGAGGCCGACGTGGTACTCAAAGTCTCGCGCAACGAGGTCCAGCGCCTCGTCGGAGCCCAGCGCGTGCCGCCGCCGCCAGTTGCGCCACGTCTCCTGCTCGCCGAGCACCTCGCCCGTGATGCCCTGCTCGCTGAAGAGCTCGACGCCGCGGCTCGTCTCGCCGTCGACCTTGTCGTAGGCGCGGCGGAACATGTGGCGCAGGTCGCCGGCCGTGCCCATGTAGACGCCGCCGTTGATGTAGCGAGGGCGCATGTTGCGGAAGCTTTCGGGGTCCGGGACGTCCGTGTCAGGGCCGTAGATGTCCGTGGGCAGGGGGCTCTCGGGCAGCTCGTCGCAGTGCAGGTTGGAGCCCTCTTCGACGGTGGGCCAGCACCGCTTCTGGCACGCGAGGACGATGGTTTGTTTCATGGGCATTGGCTCCGGGTGCTTCCACTGCGCGAGGAGACGGTCCGTGGCTCGGGAGTTGATCTCGTGGTAGCGCTTCAGGAGCACTTCGGGCGGGAGCTGGAACCAGACGTCGAAGCCGTCGGCGATGACGACGATGTCGTCTTCATGCAGGGCGTCGTCGGCGTGCGCGTCGTCGTGCAGCACCGCGTCGAGGTAGCGCATGATGCCGGAGATCTTGCTCAGGTTCGGGCCGCCCTCCCATTTCGAAAACTCGTACGGGTCACGGCCCCAGTTGACGATGATGGGCGAGGGGTAGCCGAGCGCGATGGCGCTCACCATGAACTTGCAGAGGTTTGCATCCCCCTTTGTCGCGGGCGTCAGCACAACCATGCGCCGGTCTTGATGGGGAATGGGTGAAGAAACTGGTGTATCAGGTGTCTGGTCTTCTGTCCTGGTGTCATTCCTTGGAGGGGCAATCGTCGGCTTGGTGGCGATGGCCGTGGATGTCTTTTGAGGACCAGTAGAAGTCTCGGTAGATATCTTCGTGGACAACTCTGTAGAGGTCTCAGTCGAGGTCGTCCTGGCAGGCTTTTCTGAAGACGTTGGCTCGGTGGATGGCCTTTGATCTAGCACCCCCGTAGCTGAAGGAACCATATGTGCACCCTCAACATCCAGTTGCTGAGACTCATCCCCATCTACTGACTCTTCCTGCTGAGCCTCGGGTGGCCCCGGCTGCTCTTTGGATCCACGCAGCTCAGCATCCGTGGTGATGCCTACAGTCAAATCATCACCCTGATGATCCTGTCAGAACAATGTATCAAGATCCCGTGCATAAAACTTACCGATGGCCATGAGAGGACGGAAAACAGGACGACAGTGACGAGAAGTGTGGTGAGAAGAAGCTTGGATATCTTCCGCCATGCTGCCGCTGGGTTGTGGCGGAACTGCTTGACACTGGCATCGAACCCCTCCCTCCCTCGACGCGTCGACTCTGTCAAACCGCTGAGAATACCCTCCATGGCTCACGTCTGTCGAGTGTGAGGCTCAACACGGGCAAGACAAGGCCGCGAGTGAGTGAGCTCCTGGCGAAGAGGTAGTCGGGAGAGGGATGGTCAGGACATGACCCTGAAATTGATCCGCAGGGATGCCATGGCCAGCTGAGAATGAGGCGTCTCATTCCGTGTGCTCACCATGCTTCTTTCGACCCCTTTTCCTGAATAGGGAAACATTGATTCAGGGGTCGTCGTGATTCTCACCACAGGCTAGCTGCCCATCGCGAGGGTGCCGGAGCTGAGGTGGGCCCACTCTTCTCGACCCTAAAGCATTAGTCAGCAGCTTCAAGGTCGTCCGTGGCTTAGTCATCTTAGGGGTTGAGATACAGAATTCCTGGGAGAGTTGCAATCCACGATGAAGCAGTCTGTTCGGGCAGGGGTTCCGAGAATATGTAGAAAATGATTAAAAGCTGAACAGTATGAGAATATCTGCATCCCATACATCGGGCAGCCTGTAGCTGAGCCCGGTTAAACATGCTCTAACTCATCAGCGGAAGAAAGTTGGAGCATTTCTATCCTCGATACAAGTGTTTGTTCACGTGCTGGCTGCTCATGTATGCATTAAACAAAAGGTCTTGAGTTGTTGAAGCTCCTTCTTTTGCTCTTGAGGAACAAGAGGCTCCGCATTCACCTTGATGGTAAAGCTCCGACCTCACGAGTCGGAAGTCTTCGAGGAAATGATCTTGGTCTTTCTTGTGTACTTCACGCAAATCAAAGAAGAGGCACAGACGGAGATGTTCAAAAAACGGACATGAACACCCAGGTGTTCTACTTGCGGAAGGCCTCCCAGTCTGATGTCAGTAGAGACACGGCGGAATAACCAGGCCCGCCAGGAAGATGGCCGGGGCTTGTATAAGAAGATCAAGGCTCTCCAGAACACCGTTTTTGCTCCTTGTGGGATCACACGAGGGCTTTCGACTTTTGCCACTGCGAGGCAGATGACTGAGCCCCGGAAAGGACAGACACAGCGTTGCTGAAGACGGCGGAAGAGCCAAGGAAGCGTCTCAGAGATCCGGGCATTTCCCAACGCTGGACCATGGGCCAGAATATGAGGTTCAAGCAGTAGACAGGTTCGCGAGCTCGGGAAAGTACAAGAAGGTCGAGGGTGGGTGGTGCATAGAGCAAGCAAGGATGACCTAGCTCGCCAGAATCTGATTTGCCTATGATACGTTTCGATTCTGATCAAGAGGTTTCAAGGCTTGATGTGTTAAGAACCAGCGTAGTGAAAAGACGTTCTTGAAAGTCAGCACTGAGATGGTGGTAGGCCTCCGGCATGTTGATGACCGAATACGCACTTTCAAGCTTCCCGATGGACTGATTGGCCCTGGGAAGCTCGTCGCAAGCGTGTGTAACCATCTTGCAGCCGGCGTCGTACAAGGATTGCGTTGCCCTCGCTCGCAGCCGGGCGACAGCCTGACGGTGCCCAGCGGGGTAAAAGGTCGCCATTCCCAACCATCACCTTCGCTACATCTCTTACGCATCCTGCCGTATCTACATTTACGCATCTGTTCGAATCCCAAACACTACCGGGTCGTGCCTCAAGTGGCTTCTGCTTCCCATGCCCCGACAGCAAAGTCACCTCAAAAGAGGCCATTCTCGCCACGGTCGACTACAACCAAATTATGTCACCATGGCGGCTTGTTCGCGCCCAACACCCTCCCAATATTCATTAATTCGGGGTTCCATCTGGTATCTTCCCCCAAAATCAGCCTATGGGGAGCTCGCAGACACCAGTTCCAGTCTCCCCCCGGAGAAGGCGTTTGATCACCCCGTGCTCGTGGTATCAAGCCGTCCAGCCGAAGACGACGTGTCTATTCTGATAGTTCGTGGCAAATCCATGACGCCTGACCCTTAGAACGCATCCCGTTGTTGACTCTGCCATTGACAGGTCACGTCCTTTGGAGGCGAGAGTCTTGCGGTTCGGCATGCCAGCACTACGCTCCGTAGTTACTACCTGCCGATCCACCCGTCCGAGCCCCATCCTGACTCCGGGGTCCTGCTTTCGCTGAGCGGTGGCATCGCTTTGGAAAAGGCGTCTTACGTCAATATCAAAAACCTTCATCGCGTACCGCGGTCGATGCTGCGCATGTTGCGGATCAAAGTGACGCCCTGTTTGACACCCGACTCTTACACGGATCTGATGCGTGCCCGCAAACCTTGGGAGCAGAGCTCAGTGAATCCTGTCCCGTAATTGCCAACCAGCAGCATACGCTCCGGAACTCACGACGTCCTCATCCGCGATTATCTGCTGAGGTCTCAGCATCATGTGGTCCGCCCCATGGACTACGGCACCTCCCGTGCCCAGCGGCCAAGGGCACCCATCCTGCCAGTATCACAGTCTTGGACAGCGCATCAAGAATATCAGACGAGAATTACACGTCGCTGGAGAGTTTGTTCAGCAGTAACACCAATTCTATGGGCCGCCCTTTACTGTCTTGGCATCCTGCTTCTTGTCGCAGGTGTCGGGGCTCTACTGTACGGAGTTTACCTCGGGTGCCTTTGGCTCATGGCGTGTATAGTAGCTTTCGGGGCGTGGCTTGCGCATCTTCCCGCGCAAATCGCCAAGGCAGTCAGAGACTGGATTGCTGATCATCTGGGGTCTTGGACATAGGTCATCGCCCTGTCCTTAATTCGGCACGATTTTGTCGCAGTGCCATGGACTATCGTCTCTTGGGTGATCGCGGTCCGTCTAGATAGACTGCCCCAAAGAATCACCGTTGCAGAAGAGATTCTTCTGGTCTCCGTTCACCCTTGGTCCCCTCGGGTTCCTCGTCACGTCTCTCAGAATGTCAACGAGACCAGTCTGCTGATACTCACTCAAAGCTACGACCGGCCAAGAATGACTGTACACACGGATGCGAGACCTCGTTCGCCAGCATCTCTTGGGAAGCATAGTGGCAATGGGCCCCCCTTATATACTATTTCATGGCACGTTAGGCTTGCTCGAGTCCACAAACGCCTGTCCTTCAGGGCTGGCTGCTATCCAAGCATGGTGTCAGAGGTCCGTTCCAAAAGCGGCGACAGCATGAATGTCAACAGTTTCTGGAAGCCCGTTGCTCAAGTGACGCGCTCAGGCTTTGGTGATGAGATGAAGTACTGGGTATCTGCTCTCCAAAGGAAAGATGATACGAGGGCGGCAAAGGCAGCGGCCACGACTTGAGAGAAAGACGATCGTCATAAATGTGTCCTTTGGTTCATTTTGATCCTTCCTGAGTTTAACAGAACGGGTTTCAATCTGGATTGCAACGAGGTGAATGCCATGCTCTGGCTGCACATTCCGGCCCTAGAAAGTCTGCTGAGCTTCATAACAGATGTACTACTATACGATATGTGAATTAGATTCGAATGTTACTACAGTTCATATCTATATGAAGTAAGATACTAATTATATTCATAGTCTAATACGTCTACCATTGCTTTCAAGAATAGTACTTGTAGTCATCATAAAGGCCCATTCATTCTCACTAATAGTTCGGCACACACCGATGGTGGAATTCTTAGACCGAGACACACCGAAATGAGCTAGTCCCATTCTAGTTAGCTCCGTACATGGTTCGCAGCTTCAACCCCGGACCCACTCTCGACACCTCGACGAAACGGCAACTGGACTTGAACTCAAAGGAAGGTCGGATCCTCCGCCAACACCACAAGACTGCTGCAACTCAGCACCACCAACCGCCTTTTCTACCTGCTCTCCTTGGGCCTTGAAAGCCGAAAGCCGACTCGCCTCCCTATAGGGCCTCGATACACCTACCCTCGAGGAGCCGAATGGAGGTCGTTGTCGCCCGCCATGGCGGACTCCGTAGGATTGGTCGCGAATGACCTCGGAGAGCACCATCACGAGAAACACCAGCCGAAGGACCGGCCACCACAGGCGCCCGTAACGCCCTCATTGATACCGACACCTCCGCCCGAATCTCCCATACCCGACTCTCCTGCCATCAAGTCGACCGAACTCCCCATGCCGTCACCGGTTACGCTACCGACTTCAGCGCCTCCCGCCCCCTCCGTCTCGACCATGCCGAACGGCCTTGGGGACACAGTTGCGCCTTCCGAGAACGCGAACCACGCCAATGGCGGTACCAATGGTCTCAACTCTCGGACCTCGAAATCTCACTCCGTTTCTGAGCCTGCATCCGCCAATGGAGTCCAGAAGCAAGAGGCGCAAGCCAAATCCCGGAGTCGGTCGGGCTCCACGGCGGATAAGAAGTCGCCCACAACCGATCGGGTCAGGAGACTGTCGGCCGCCGGGATGCAGCAGCTGGCTGAGGAACCCAAGTCGCTTCCCGTCGCCGTCGTTCCTGAGGGCGTCCCCGCCGAACAGCTGGATCGAATCCCCCACCTCACCATCTCTGAGCAGCTCAAGCAGATCCGGCAAGATGTGCTACGGCAACCCGATCTGCTGCAGTCAGGTCCCTTTACCGATGAGAGACGCAACCCTCGAGAAGCGGACTCGGCCCAACGCCCAATGGTGTCCCGAACGCTGTCCACGCCGCCGGGCGGCCGGAGACGGCCACAGTCGCAGAGCTCGTCGCCGCGAAGAAACTCATTCAACCCGTCCGCACGTCCTACACCACTGCAGCTGAACCTCAACCCGCAGCCTCGGAGTGCCCGGTCTGCCTCGAGGTCCGCAAGCCATCTTCGCCCGGGTATACAGGACACGAGACTGCCCTCGCCGATGCCCCCGGCGATCCCATTACCGCCCATGTCTATACCCACACACCTCCAGCTCGAAATGTCGACGCAGAGACCGAGCCCGCTGTACATTCACAACTCACACATCAACGATATGCCTTACGAGTCCATGGCGGTCAAGATGGAGCGTCTCAAGAACGTGCTGCTTCTGATCGGATACCTCGAACGGACCCTCTGCTTTGGCGCGCTGGCATGCCTGGATGCGTGGCTCTACAACTTCACCATTCTTCCCATGAGGTTCGTCCAGGCTATCGGAGTCCTGGTGCGTTGGTGGGTCTACGTCGTCAATAAGGAGATGCGGTGGGCTGCGTGGTATGTCTGGACCGGCATCGGGAGGCTGAGGTCAAGGGGCCGCCGCGATTCGATACAGACGCAGTGCTCCGAATGCACGGATTTGCCTGAGGAGGTCTCCAGCCGGGGCCAGTCCAAGAAACGGCGCTCCGTCAGCACGCATGATCGTGGATCGGGCCACAATGGCGGGCAGCAAGAGCATCCCAACCTGGACGTCCACATGAACGGCAAAAGCCATGCAGATCATGGCCATCGGTATGAACATCACGGCTCTGGCTCCGGGTCGTCGCGGCATCGTAGGACCAAGTCGCTTCCCTCGAGCCTGACGTCGAGACACAAGGCCGATCTCCTCCAGGGCGGCATCATCATCCTGAGTTGCATCTTCCTCATGAAGCTCGACGCGAGCCGCATGTATCATGTCATTCGCGGCCAGGACGCCATCAAGCTTTACGTCATCTACAGTGTGCTGGAGGTTAGTTGTTTCTGCGTCCCTCGGGTTATATCGGGCTAACACGTCTAGGTCGGAGATCGTCTGCTATCAGCCTTGGGACAAGACATTTTCGAGTGTCTCCTTAGCGACGAGTCGCTGTCGAGGAATAAATTCGGACGCTCCAAGCTGCTTCTCCCACTGGGCCTCTTTCTCCTCGCCTTGTTCTACACCATCGTGCACTCGGTCGTGCTGTACTTCCAGGTCATCAGCCTGAACGTCGCGGTCAACTCGTACTCGAACGCTCTCCTGACCCTCCTGCTGTCCAACCAGTTCGTCGAGATCAAGAGCACCGTCTTCAAGCGGTTCGACAAGGACAACCTGTTCCAGCTGACGTGCGCGGACATTGTAGAGCGGTTCCAGATATGGCTCATGATCTTCATCATCGGGATGCGCAACGTGGTCGAGGTGGGCGGCTGGTCCGTCCCCGGCACGGGCTACTGGGACAGCTCCAAGGCCACGGGGACGAAGCCGCTGCACAGCCCGTCGATCCTGCCGCACAGCTTCACGGTCCTGCCGTCGTGGCTGTGGTCGGGCGAGGTCCTGTCGCCGTTCCTCATCGTCATCGGCAGCGAGATCATGGTGGACGTGATCAAGCACGCGTACATCAACAAGTTCAACAAGATACGGCGCCAGTTCTACAGCCGGATCCTGGACATCCTGTGCAAGGATTACTATACTAATGTGAGTCTGTCGTGTGTCTCTCGTGTTCCCTGCTGACGGTGTAGGCTTTCGTAACCCCCACGTTGACGCGCAGGGTCGGGCTGGCGGTGATACCGCTGTCGTGCCTGTTCATCCGCGCGTCGGTGCAGACGTACCACATGTTCCTGTCGACATTGGCGCCAATCCCGCAGTCGACGCAGACGTCCCTGACGGAAAACTCGGCGACGCCGTCGTCGCCGGTGATGCTGGCGGCGCTGGACCGGCTGGACAATCTACTGCGGGACGCGCTCGGGCGCGCCGTGTACGGGACGGCGGCGGCGAGCGAGGCGCGGTCCTTCATGTCGTGGAACGCGGACGACGCGATCGCGGCGGTGACGATGCTGGTGTTCTTCATCGCGTTCCTGGTGCTGCTCATCGTCAAGATCCTGCTCGGCATGGCGCTGCTGCGGTTCTCGCGCAACCGGTACGCGAGGATGAAGGAGAGGGAGTTCCGCGTCGCGGCCGGGCAGGCGGAGTTGGAGGGGTACGATGCCAAGGGACGGAGGCTCGGGGGGTACGGGCACGTCGAGGTCACGGAGGACAAGCACAGGTGGATCCACGCGGACAAGAGCGAGGGCCTCAAGGGGACGGGGCGGCCGGAGCGGGGGGACAGGCCGGAGAAGGGCAAGGCGGAGGGGGAGTATCAGGGGGTGCAGCGGTACGAGATGGTGACGAAGCGGATATGGTAGCGGTGGCAGCATGGTCTTCTTTCCCAGCATGCATTGCGACGGCGCGGGCTTGTTTTTTATTCACTCCAACTAGTTTTAGACATTGTGGTTGCCCGGTGGTCGGGTCGATGGAACGGCAAAGGGGAATCCTACATGATATACAGAAAGATCGGCCAGGTGGTGCGCCGTGTGAACGCCAAGAAACAGAATATATGCGAAATGCCTTCACGTGCTGCTCGTGCAAAATACCAGCTCACGTCTTGCTCACGGGGCGGACGGACGTCCTGCCGAGGTTGAGCAGGCCGAACATGGGCGGGCCCTCGTACTCGCCCTGTTTCCTCGACGGCATGCTCATCCAGACGAAGGTGGCGGCGGCCGCGAGGCAGAAGAGGGCGGTGATGATGCCCGCGCCCGCCCTGTCGGCGGTCGTCAGCGGCCTGAACTCGATGTCCTGGTGGGAACCGAGGCCCGCGTTGGGATTCCCGCGCGACGTGCCGCCCGTGCTGTTGGTCAGCCACTCCTTGCTGCCGTCGATGAGGGTGCCGACGACGGCGGACAGCACGTTGAGGGCCTCGCCCGCGCCGGACGTCTTGTCGATGTTGGTGTCCACATACACGCCGTCGGCCCAGTAGAAGCCGCACGCCCTTCCCGACTCGCGCCCCGTGCACTGGGCGATGGCGGCGCGGGCGCTGTCGCGCAGCACGGGCAGGATGGCGTCGGCCGTGAAGGGGGCGAGCTGCGCGACGGTGGGCAGCCAGCGGTGCACGAAGCCCTTGAACATGAGCATGTCGCGGGAGCAGGTGCCCTTGCGCGGCTCGCAGGAGACCTCGTAGGCGGTGTTGTTGGGGAAGAAGTCGCGCATCATGCGGGAGGTGAGGTTCTCGATGCGGCCGCGCCAGACGTCGGAGCCGTTGGTGTGGTTGTAGAGGAAGGCGGCCCCCTGGAGGAGGATGCCGATGTTGTACGAGTAGGTGATCTTGACGACGTTGGTGCAGTTGTAGGGGACGTGGCCGCCGTCGTAGACGCGCCAGAGGTCG
Source organism: Furcasterigmium sp. R96-07A1 (assembly GCA_037042015.1). Lineage (NCBI taxonomy): Eukaryota > Fungi > Ascomycota > Sordariomycetes > Glomerellales > Plectosphaerellaceae > Furcasterigmium > Furcasterigmium sp. R96-07A1. The sequence continues at coordinate 13,017 of JAXQJP010000017.1, forward strand.
TGGTCGATGTAGTTGACGTTCCAGAGCCAGTCCCACGTCTCCTCGGCGCGCTGGACGTACGTCTCGTTGCCGGTGTAGCGGGCGAGGCGGGCGCCGATGTTGAAGAAGCAGCCGTTGGAGATGGCTAGACCACTGCATTAGTACGGGATCCAGACAAGCAGAAAAAACACGTGGACAGGCTCAGCAAACTCACTGTTCTTGTAATCATAACCCCCGTTGTTCGGCGGGATCTGCCAGCGCATGCCGCCGCCGCAGCACCGCCCCCCGTTGCACTCGGTGTCGTGCCTCTCGGGCAGCGCCATGCGGTTCCAGACGCCCTGGGCGAGCGCGAGCCACTGCGGCTGGTCCTCGGGCGGGTCGCGGAAGCCGACCTCGGCGGCGAGCATGGCGGACATGCCCCAGAAGCCCTGGTCGTCATTACCGAGACTGAGGGTGTGGTTGCGCGGCTCGTAGTTCTCCTCCTCGCCGACCTGGTGCAGCATGCCCTGGAAGACGACGTCGTTGTAGCTCTCGTCGCCCGTCCAGTACCAGTAGTCCAGGTAGGCGGCCATCATGGCGCCGCCCTGCCACCAGTAGTAGTCGCCCGTGCCCGAGTCGGGAGGGCCCGGGAGGATGCCGGGCGTCATGCCCGTCTGGTTGCCGTCGTAGTAGAGCATCATGTCGTACGCGAGGGTTCGTGCCGTCTCGAGGGTCTCGGCTGGGTGTGCATGTCAGCGTTTGATTTGGACGTTAAGAAGTATTGACGAGGAACATACCTCGAGTGTCGATGGAATAGGGCGACTGCGCCATGGCGACGCCGGCGAGGGCGCCCGTCAGGCACAATGCCCGGCGAAGTAATGAGGCCATGTCGAGAATCGCTGGAGGCGCACCCGGGTGCGGACCGGGGATCGTGGGTGGTGAGGGCCAAGAGGCTCGGCGAGCTTGACTTGTAGACCTGACGTCGATCGCGTCTACTCCCTGCGCATCGGCATGGTCTGGCAGCGAAAGTATCTGTCGTCGGGTGGCGTGGCCGTGGCGGAAGGACGAGGATATTCGATGACGGTGATGATGTTCGAAGGGGGGAGTCCCTGGATGGTCGTGGAGGGCAGCACGAAGACGGAAGACACGGAGAGAGAGAGAGAGTTTAGGGACTAGGTATCGGGGAATCCCTGTGTATAGCACACGAGGTGAGTGACGCAGGTTGACCGAGAGAGGGGCTGTGCAGGCGTGCAGGCGTGAGGACTTCGTATGGGCAGGACGAAAAGGTCAGGCAGCAGTCAAAGGGCAACCGAGTTGAGAAGAAGAGCGCGGGAACAGGCTAATGAGCCTCCCGCTTTGTTCAGTCTGGCTGTGCAGATGGGACGAGCTGGACGGGGCCCCTGACGGCCATGTTCGTGTTCGGCGGTCTTGGCATCTTGGCATGGAAAGAAACCCCGCAGGGTTTTTGCTTGGGATCGATCATCTCGTCTGTCTGACTCGAGGGGCTCCAGGGGCTCGGTCAGCGTCTGGGGACGACGGGCGGGTGCATAATGACATGTACGCTGTACAGCTGTAAGGGGGGACATGTTGTGCTGGAATGGCATGTGTCTGACGCAGAGGGATCATAATAAACTCAGAGCTCGACGGGATACGATAATAGTGAGCCCCTCATCGTGGTGCTCGAGCTGTACAAGTACTTGTACATATCAGTGGACTCCAGGGTGTGGTGCTGACGGTCTGTTTCCTTAGAGCAGCCCAGCTCTATAAGTACAAGTACCTATTTCATCATAGACATGGCGATCTTTACAAGGGAAAAGACATCGCTGTCTGCCCCGGGGAATTCCCATGCTTATTTACCTTTTCCTGGCCCGCTGAAGGAAGCTCAAGTACCCGCCCAAGTCGCCCAACGTCGCGTGCCACAGATTAGGCCCAGAGTTAGTGCTTAAGCTTAACTCGTTAGTCAAACTTTCGGGGTCGGTCACCTGAACACTGAAGCCCGAGTCCCCTTTCCCACGATGCCCTACTGGTTCCAAGAGGATTTATGTGCACCCGCCCACTGACAGCCGTCCACACAGTGACCCAGCACCTTGCAGAAGAGACACCAGCTCTCCTCGTCCGAGTGGGCAAAGGGGCACCTGGTCCCCTAGCGACAGCCGACACGGTTGCATCGCCTCGTCTTCCACCATCTCATGTCGTGTCCCGGCCCACGTTGTCCCGGAACATCCTCTCCTCTTCCGGCGTGTGCCGGTGCGCGCAGTCGCCCGCCTTGCCGCACCGGATGCCGTCGGGACATGGTTGCTTCTGGCGCTGGTGACGGCGGTGGTCTCTGATCGGGTCGGAGCGCGTCAATGTCTCCTGTGCGTCACGGCCGGCACGTCGGGAAACTCGACGAACAGTTCCGTCTTGAAACCTGGTCGCGTTGGTGTAGAAGAGAAGGCGCAGGCGGGACAGCTCTCGCTCAACGCGTCCTCGGACCCGAGGCGGTCCACGGAGAGAAGGCCCAGGGATGAGAGGGCCCTGATGCGGCCTTTGCTGAGCCTGTCGGCCAGCTTCTCGATGTTGATCCTCAGCCGCGGATTGCGGTCAGCTTGGGCAGGTGCGCGTTGCCTACGGCCGCCGCCTTTCGCACCTCGATACAGATGTCTGAGTCGTCCACGTAGGTTCCCTTGGGACTGTCAGACATGACGACAATGCTTGTGCACGCGAGAATGAGGAGGCAGGTAGCAGGCTGGGAACACAATCCTGGTGAGAGTGGCCAGCCATCTCTACAGAGCTGTGCCACCAACAGAAAGACAGACAGACACAAGGGCGACTCCTGGACGATAGCCGTTGGAGCGTCAGCGCCTAGCCGAAGGGACGGGGCATGCAGTCAAGCTACAGTTTGCAGTATATCGTGACGCCTCCCAGGTCACTCTCAATCAATCGCAACCCAGAAGCCAAAGAGCGGCCAAGCGCGTTGTAACACAGCAAGGCTGCACTGCTGACGGCGGCACGAACACGTCCTGGTGGGCACGCCAAATGCATCGCCCTCAGTGTCAGTCCTTCGGCGTCATACAAATGGCTGTGAGTGTGCGGCGGCAGTGTCACGTTGCAACCTCGGGCTGCAACGTCGTCTGCTGCACTGGGGACTGTCAGTTGTTGCGAGTACTTAGCCATGCCATCCCCCGTCCTCCATACCAAACGACACTTGAACTACTACCAATCCCTCTCACCAACCGAATAGGACTTCCATATATATAGATATCTATGATCGGTCAGTTTCCCTCTCTGTGCAATGGACACTCGGAGTAGTCGGCATCATAACCCCTTCGTGACACGACGCCCATGTCGGTGTTCTCGACTTGTCTCGACATTGTCGCGCCGATGACTTGTCCAGTTGGTAAGTGAGCTCATTCCCTCAAGCAGCCAACCTGCTCACATAGCCAAAGCTACAACATCATGGCTTGGCCATCTCGGCCCGAAGCGAACCCTTCAGCTGCAGCCGCCACGCCATCAGTCTGCCACTGCGGAGAGAGTCCGGGGTACCGCACCATGCCATGAGCCGGGTGACCTTGCGGGGTACGCGCCGTTCTCAGAGGGTCGTGACCTCACCCGAGCCTTGCATATTTCTGCCCTGCACCCTCTCCATGGTGGCGCCCCTCGCCCTCGAAGCGATGCAACGTCCGAGTGCCAGCGGCATAGCACCGGAGCATGTGCCCGATCTTGGCTTCCCCGCGAACCAGAAACCGGCCGGGGCGCCGAGCGGCCTCGCATCGTGTGCATGAGGCCTGGTGCATCTCGGCCCTTCTGCCAGACTGCCGCTGTTCTTCTGCCCGCCTCCAGCGGCATTTGCCAGGACTGCCGATGGCTCGATCTCAGTCTTCAGCGGCACTTGCCAGAGGCCATGCCGGGTCTGGGCGCTCGGAGCCACATGCCCGCGCCATCTTGCCCGAGCCTGCATCGCGACGTGGAGAGGCTCGGGTCTGGACGACGTCGCTTGTTAGCGTCATCCGAGAAAGGCCCGATATCAGGATGTAGAGCGAGGAGGGAGCATGGTCTGGCCTGGTGCTCGCCGAAGAGCTCGCTTTGGGCTCGGTGATGTGCGGTTGCGAGGGCACTGGGCCTGAGATGGCGTCTATAAAAACAGCCGAGTCCACGATGAGAAGGACTTGAATCCAACAGGCAACTCGGCATCACAGGTCTACAGTCTACAATCGAGCCTCTTTCCTGACCACCATGCGCTTCTCTCTCCTCGCTCTCGGCAGCTTGGTCGCCCAGGCTGTCGGCCATCCATCGACCCTCGCAAAGAGGGTCGACGTGGACTCCTGGATCGCCCAGGAATTGCCCATCGCCAGAGCCCAGCTCCTCTGCAACATCGGGCCCAACGGCTGCAACGCGGCCGGCGTCGCCTCCGGCCTCGTCATCGCCTCGCCGAGCAAGCAGGACCCCGACTGTAAGCTACATCTCCCCCCCATCGGCATTCGCCCGCTGACCGCCAGACTTCTTCCACTGGACAAGGGACGCCGGCCTCGTGTTCAAGACGGTCATCGACCTGTTCCTCGAGTCGTACGACGCCGGCCTCCAGCGCGCCATCCAGGACTTCATCGTCAGCCAGGCCAAGCTGCAGACCGTCGGCAACCCGTCGGGCGGGTTCCAGAACGGCGCCGGCCTCGGCGAGCCCAAGTTCCTCGCCAACGGCGCCCAGTTCACGGGCGAATGGGGCCGGCCGCAGCGCGACGGGCCTGCGCTCCGCGCCATCGCCCTCGTCAAGTACGCCAAGTGGCTCGTGGCCAACGGCTACGCCTCGACCGCGAGCAGCGTCGTCTGGCCCGTGGTGAAGAACGACCTGGCCTACGTCGCGCAGTACTGGAACCAGACGGGCTTCGACCTGTGGGAGGAGGTCCAGGGCTCGTCCTTCTTCACCGTCGCCGCGCAGCACAGGTCGCTCGTCGAGGGCGGCGCGCTGGCGCGGTTGCTTGGGATGTCGTGCCCTGCCTGCGACGCCATCGCGCCGCAGATCCTGTGCTTCCAGCAGCGGTTCTGGAACCAGGGCCAGGGCTACGTCGTCTCGAACATCAACGGCGGCGCCTGGCGGAACGGGAAAGACGCAAACTCCATCCTCACGAGCATCCACAACTTCGACCCGGCGCTCGGCTGCGACGCCGCCACGTTCCAGCCCTGCAGCGACCGCGCCCTGTCGAACCACAAGGTCGTCACCGACGCCTTCCGCCCCATCTACGGCATCAACAGCGGGATCCCCCAGGGCAGGGCCGTCGCCGTCGGCAGGTATCCCGAGGACACGTACTACGGCGGCCAGCCGTGGTACCTGAACACCTTCGCGGCCGCCGAGCAGCTGTACGACGCGCTGTACGTCTGGAGGCGCAGCGGCTCCGTGACAGTCACGCAGACCTCGCTCGCCTTCTTCCGCGACCTTGTTCCGTCTGTCGCGACGGGCCAGTACGCGGCTGGGTCCTCGACGTACGATGCCATACTGAGTGCCGCCGCGGCGTATGCCGACGGCTACATCAACGTGGCTGCCACGTACGTCCCCGCCAGCGGCTCCATCGCAGAGCAGTACAACCGTAATAACGGCCAGCCCCTGTCTGCGCGGGACCTGACGTGGTCGTACGCGTCTTTCCTCTCCGCAGCCCAGCGCAGGCGCGAGGTCGTGGCTCCGGGCTGGGCGGGCGCGGGCGCAGCCTCGGTGCCGGGCAGCTGCTACGCGACGTCCGTCCAGGGGTCGTACACGTCCGCTACTGTGGCGAGCTTCCCGCCGAACCAGACGCCGTCCACGGGCGTTCCGACTGGGACGGGCACGGTCTCGGTCCCGGCGACGACGACGACGACGGCTCCCGGTGGGTGTGCTACGCCGTCCAGCGTGGCCGTGACGTTCACGGCGCGCGTCACTACGCAGTGGGGCCAGACGATCAAGATCGTAGGCGACGCGCCGCAGCTGGGATCGTGGGACCCGGCAAGCGGCGTCGCGATGAGCGCTGATGGGTACACGGCTTCGAACCCCGTGTGGAAGGTCACGGTGAACCTGCCGGCTGGGCGGGTTGTGAAGTACAAGTATGTGAATGTCGCGGCGGGAGGGGCCGTGACGTGGGAGCGCGACCCGGACCGCACGTGGACTGTGCCGGCGGCGTGTGGGCAGACGGCGGCCGCGAAGTCTGATGCGTGGCAGGGTTAGCTGGGGGGTGCACGATGCGTGAGAGGGTTCGGCCTGAGTTTTGGGCCTGAGTCTTGCGTTGCGTGTGTGGAGTGTGGTTCTGGGCTTACGAGGTAGCTTGACCTCGGCGAATGTCGTCTGAAGGGCGTGGATGCAGGACGAATTCCGTGGAAGGGATTGTTATCTGACCGCCTTCCATACATGAAGGAGATCTCCGAGTTATTTGTCAACCATGGCTGCGAGGTGGAGATGGCGGAGGTTGGTGTTTTAGTGCTTCAGGTTCTGGTGATGGTGATGCTGCTTGAGTCTCGGCTGGTGAGAGTTAGTTAGGGTGGCTGGAAGCTGTGCTGGAAGCTGTGCTGAAAGCTACCGGTAGCTAAGATACGTTAAGACTCTAGCAAGCAAATCAAACGCCCCGGATGACGCCGTCTCCCAGATGGTGTCGTGTCTAAACCCCGAAAGCGTCGGGTCGTCAATACCCGTGAAGCTACCAGCAAGCGGCACCGTTGAGCGTCGATTCGACGTCATGCAGAAGACCGACTGGCGCGGGAATGCTTCCTTTTGTCCATTGGCATCGTTTTCCCCGCATCTTAGGCCCGATGGATATCGCCTTGGCGGTTGTCATCCGTCGGGCCTCCTATAAATAACATGCGCCCTTCGACTGTTGTGACAAATATGATTGATCTCTGTTCCTCCTTCTAGATTTACTGATTCTATCTTGAACCTCACTGATTCTACACGATCCACTGCCCCAACCGTATAAAGCCAGCTACATTCACACAACATGACCCTCGCTGGAAGCTGCATGTGTGGGGAGATCAAGTACGAGAGCAGCAGTAAGTCTCACGAGGAGGCCCCTTGACATGACCTTGGCTCACAGCTTCAGGCGACCCTCAGACCACGGCCCTCTGCCATTGCACCGACTGCCAGAAGGTAAGCGCCCACCCCAATCGAAGCACCTTTACTAGAAGCACCTCTCTAACAACGCCAGTGGACGGGCGGCGCCTTCACCTCCAACGCCGTCGTGCCCGAGGACTCCTTCAAGGTCGTCCAAGGTATGTCTTTCTTCTCTCACAACATCCTTCTTTCATGTCTCTCACCAACACACCCAGGCCAGCCCAAGACGTACGACGTGACCGGCGACTCGGGCAAGGTCAACAAGCACTTCTTCTGCGGCAACTGCGGCTCCAGCCTCTTCACCAAGCTCGACGTCATGCCCGGCGTCACCATCATCAAGGCGGGCGGGCTGGACGGCGGCAAGGCCAACCTCGACAACAAGGTCGCCGTTGAGTTTTACTGCAACAGCCGCGTTTCGTACCTTGGGGACATGGCTGGGGCAAAGCAGATTCCTAAGTTCGGGATGGACTGAGCTTGACTGAGGCATGGACTAAGGATGTGTATCTTGGAGTTGGGAACATCGTGTATCGTGGATTTGGAGAGTAGCGATGGTGTTCAGGCGTGTTGTGGATGGGCAGCGTGGTGTTGAGGTGTTGTGGGAACGATTAGGGGTCGGAAAATGGCAGTTTATCATATGAATGTACATGCTGTATGCTGTGCTGTGGTATGCTGTGCCAGACGCGCATGAAGCGTCGGAAGAATCTAAATCTGTGGTGATATGTGATGGCCTTGACGACCAGTTGTGGTTTCGTTATCGTGACCTTGGCATCGCCCTCATTATCTCCATCACTCATAAACCCTAGAAAACGAGCGCGGATGCACGCTCCCTCTCACCGGATCCGCCCCTCTCCTTGTCCTTCTTCTTGAACAGGCTCTTGAGCATGTTGTCCTTCTTCGGCCGCAGGACATACTCGAGGCCCGGATCTAGCGTATCCTCGGCCCTGCCCTCCTCGATGGCGAGCATCTCCACCCTCTCGGGCCGCTTGGAGCGTGACGACCGGTGACTCCTGTGGCTCCTGTGACTGCCCGACTCGCTCGCCTCGTCGGCCTCCCGCCGCGCGTGCGACGACCTGTGCGAGTGACTCGACCTGTGCGTCTTACTCGTCTTGCTCGTCTTTGTGGTCCTCGCGCTCCTCTCCGTCCGGGCATCATCATCAGCACCGGCGCGGCTGCGCTCCTCGTCACGGCGCTGCTTGCGCATGGCGCGCTGCGCCTCGGGGCTGATGAGCTCCATGTCGACGCTCTGGTCGTCTCCATACGACGCGATGCCGCGCCGCCACGACTCGATAGTGCTCAGCTCCTCCTCCAGCACGAGCGCCTCGTCGAAGCTCCCCTGGCTCCCGCCGCCGTTGTTCCCGCCTGGCGTGCCGTCAGGGCCTCGCCCCCCGCCGCCGCCGTGCCCTCCTGCCCGGCCCCCTCCGCGGCTCTGACGCCCCCCGCCTTGCGCACCCGTGTAGTACTCCGCTGCCTCGCCATTCATCATCGTCGACGACACGCTCCCCTCGGCCGGCCAGTGCTGCGGCGCGGCCTGTATCGCCTCGAACGCCATCGCCTGCCCCGCGACCTCGGCCTGCGCCGCCCTCTCGTCACGTATGCGCTTGACGATCTTCCACCCCCCGAACATGACGACCGTCATGCCGACTGCGGCGCCCGCGGCGATCAGGAACTGCGGGCTCGCGAGCAGCGCGAACACGGCGGGCGAGCCGCCCTTGAGAACGCCCAGGAACGCAGGCGACATGGTTCCCAGGACCTTGCTCAGTTCAGCCAAAGACAAAGCGACGGCGGCGGCTGCGTTGGGGTCGGCTTGTAGCCGTTTTATGATGGAGGTTGCCGAGGAGCCGACGCACTGCGCTTCGTCGAGCATGCCCTCGACGTGGCGGACTAGGCCCCTCGCGCGGGCCTCGTTGTTGTAGGAGGGGTCGAGGTCGACGCGCGTCGCGAGGTCGGGCGGGATGTTGCCGTAGGCGAGGTTCATGTCGATTTCCTTTGGTTTCTTGGTTCGGAGGGCCGGGTCGGAGCCCGGGCGGCGCGGGCCGACGTCGAAGGTCTGCGCGCGGGCGAGGGCGCCGGGACCGGGAGGGACGCCGCCGCGGATCGTGGCCGAGTCGGCGATGGAGGCGGCGGGCGCGGTCGGGTACTGGTGCAGCGTCGGGCGGGACAGGGCCATGTCGCGCGGCGCGGTCTCGGCGTAGGGGGAGTGGTAGGCTGGTGTGCCGGCGCCGAGGCCGCGCGAGGCGGTGACGCCGGATACCTCCGAGGCCGCGCGCAGGTTGGTCTCGGTCAGGGCCGGTCGGGAGCGCGGGTGGTAGTCTGTCTCGCGGGCGGTGCGGCGCGAGGACTGCGAGTGCGAGCGGCGCGTGCGTGTTGTTTTCGAGGTGCGGTGGCTGCGGTGCGAGGCGCGCGAGCGCGTGTCGTCGATGTATTCGACATGGTCGTCGTATGCGTAGCCGGGGCCGGCGAAGGGGGATGGTGCTGGTGGTGCTGCGGGTGCGAAGCCGTGGATGTCGCCGCGGGTGGCGTCGAATGTCTGCGAGCGCTTGAGGATCTCGCGATCGCTCCGGATGGCGGCCTTTTTCAGCTGGTAGGCATCTTTTGCTTCCTTGAAGACGCCGAAGAGTGTTTTGCCCTGCGATGGTCAGTTGTGCTGTGGACCATGGTGTCGAGGCGCGGTCGGAAAGCAGAGTGGGTGAAAGGAACAGGCGATACCCTGGAGGCAGAGAGGGGCTCCGAAGAGGGGACTCACGGTGCTGATGATCTTGCCCGAGTTGTTGATAATGGTGACAGTCTCGACAGGCCCCATGATGCCTGTTGTCGCCAGACTGATGCTGAATATCTCTCTCGACCTCTCGCCAGGAGAGTGTTTGCTGGTCACTTCGCTCCGTCGAGGATGGCGAGTGAAGAGGCAGAGGGCAAAAAGGCGGTCACTCGCCGCAGAGTGTCGGTCTGAAGATAGAGAGAGGCTGGGCTGGGGCCCTGGACTTGGCGATGGGCCTGCACAGGGCAGACGGTGGCAGATCCAAGAGACCCAAGGGAGGCAACCCGGTACTAGAAGCAGCACTTCCCCGTTGGAAAGCCGGCACACCCCGGCGAGAGCCACGCAAGCGACCGCCCGAAGAGCAAAAGGCCCAGGCGAAGAACGGGCCGGACCCTGACGGCGTTGATCCGACTGAGTGCTAACGAGCAGGACTCCACTGATGGCCGCTAATAAAGCAGTGGACTTAAGTGCTGAGGGCTGAACTGAGGGGATAGCGTTGAGTGGGAGGGCTGAAATCTTGAAGCTGGTGGACAAGTGGTCGGGGGATATCGCGGCTGTTTGTACGCTATACAGTGAAAGCCATGTAGAAGGGAATAGACTGCCAGATGGTCCCGATGGAAAGAAAGAACAGAAATACATGGATAGCTAGTCAAGCAGGCCAGCCCGTGGATGTCTGGCTTAAGAACGACAAGTCATCAGCTCACGCCTAGCCGCCATCTCCTCTGCGGCCTGCCTCTGTATGGCCTGTATGGCCTGCACCATTTCTTCCATATCTCCCTCTCATTGATCGTCCATCAGCGCCTCTCATCCACACAAGGCCTGCCAAGCTGACGTCCCGCCCGCCCTGTCCTGTACCGCGTGTCTCCCTGCCCGCCGAGACGGAATTCTCTGTCCCTCCCCGGTCTCACACCCACGCCTCACGGCACCACTCATGCTGCCGCTCTGCTGCTCCGATTGGACAGGCCTTCCGACGATGCCAGATGCCCTCGTCTTCAGGCCGCACTGCGCTGGCCCCCTCGTCTCGCCCGCCTCGGCCATGGGTCACCTTACTGCCGGAGGGGGAGGGAGCGCTGCCCTGGTTCTGGCGGTTGGATTCCCGAGCATGCAGCGCGCACGCGCGATGAGGTCGTGAGGGTGTGTCGATGCAGGGCAGAGACACCTGCGTCGTGGCGTCGTCGAGGCCATGTCCTGACGACGTCGTTAGCAACAGGTTTCTAAAGTCTAGAGCGGTGAACCTCATGTCCGATGATGTGCTGCACTGATAAGTGAGACAAGCCATCTGCACGATGGCCTCGCTTTCTTCTTGACTTGCTCGTCTTGCTGACTTGCCCGTCTTGCTCGTCTCGTCGGGCCTGCTGGGCGCCAATCGACGAGCGTCCTCGCCCGAAGCCGCCTCCACTGCCCAATGCTCGGATGGGGCGAGTCGCTGCAGATAGATCAACCGTAGCGATGCTCTTGGCTAGTTGGGCGTTGGGCTTCAACTGCCCAGCTGCCCTCTGCTTGCAGAACGTCACTCGAGGCACGACCATGAAGCAATGACGGTGATTACCCTGATTACACAATCTTACCACCCGGTTCAAACAGTGTCTCCGAAAAAGCCCTCCGTTACCCAGTTCCAGCCCGTTCACTGCCCCTCCACATCCCCCTCATACGCCCTGGTCAGCGCCGCAACATCCATCTTCTTCATCCCCATCATGGCCGTGACCACGCGGTCCGCCTTCTCCCTGTCCGGGTCCGCCATCATCCTCTTCAGCACCTTCGGCACGACCTGCCACGCGACGCCGAACCTGTCCGCCAGCCACCCGCACGCCTTCCTGCCCTCGTCGCCGCCCTCGCCGAGCCGGTCCCAGTAGTAGTCGACCTCGGCCTGGTCGTCGCAGTCGACCATGAAGGAGACGGCCTCGCTGTGCTTGAAGTGGGGCCCGCCGTTGAGGCCGGCGAAGCGCTGCCCGTTCAAGGAGAACTCGATCACCATGAGGCTGCCCGGGGCGGCGCCGTGGGTGGCCTGGCCGGCGGCGCTGTAGTATTGGCGGTGCGTGATTTCGCCGTCGCGGAAGACGGAGGTGTAGAACTGGGCGGCTTCTTCGGCTTGGCCGTCGAACCAGAGGCAGGTGGTGAACTTGTCTGGCATGGTGAGTATGGGATGAGAAGATAGATTGATGGTATGTCTCAGATGGTCCGGGGGTCAGTAATAATCTGCGAGGAGGTCATGACTATGGTGATGGGTGGCCTTGGGCGACTTTATACTCGTATACTGGCTGGTCTCCTTCGCGCTGCGAGTGACATGCCTCATCGTGACTCTGGTACATCGGCTTGGCTGCTGGCCACCAGTAAGTCGCCGTATACGACGCACCGCCATGAATGCTTTGAGCTGAACGAATGCTACTGAGAGGGATGGTTGACCCCGCACTTCTGCCTCGCGATGGTCGAGATGGTGGCGCCCTTGTCAAGCCTCGTGAGAGGACGAAGCTCGCCACCAAAGCCTACTTATAGGCCCGGCCGGCGATGATTACTATTCTTCCCCGAAGGTACTCACAAAGAGGGAGGTGAATACCTATGAACAACTTTACAGGGTATTGATCCCGTCAGATTGGAGGAATTGATGGTAAAAGAGGCTGAAAAGTCTCATTTTGATCTGCATCGTGGGCTTCATCTCCAGCGGCCTCAGTAGGACGCATGGCTACCCCAATGGTGAGGCTCGGCCAATGTCTCCCAAGATTCTTATTCTTTCTTCTATGAAAGAAATAAAAAATCATATCATATTACTCAGGTCTTTCTTTTCCCAAAACCATCCGAATTACTCCTTCTGAAGACAGACAGGCTCACCATCTGAAGAGCGTCCGAAGACTCGACTCGTCTCATCCAGGGCACGGACCACAACCAACGGCGCGTGCCGGGCCCCACCTGAGCTCGGATCTGATAGCGGCATTAGGAGGAGCTTTAGGGGTGAGCTTCAGGGGCCTTAGGGGTTTCGGGGTTTTAGGGACGTCTCAGCCCTCAGGGTCTTTTTGAAATTCCATCCTCTGCTTCATTCCTCGACTGCTTCCTTTCTCATTCACTACCCAAACCATCATCACCACCTACCATGTCTGAACAGAAGCCCGTCGCTCCCGTCGAGGAGCCCAAGCCCGTCTCGGAGCAGACGCCCGAGAAGACGGCAGAGCAAGCCCCTGCAGAGGAGCCCGTCGCTGAGCCCGTCGCCACGGAGACCGCCAAACCCAAAGAAGAAGCTGCCCAAAACACCACGGCAGATGCAGATGCAGTTGCCCCCGTAGCTGCGCCCGCGACGGAAGCCAAGGCGGACGAGGGCGAGGCTGCAAAGGCCTCTGATGCTGTCGCGCCTACGGACACAACCGCCGTCAAAGACAGCGCCGACTCCAAGGACAACACTGATGCCAAAGTGGCCGAACCCGCCGCCGATGCTGACGCCTCTGCACCCGCCCCCGAGGCCACCCCCGAGGCCCCCGAATTCACCCCCATCCAGCAGCTCTACGCCGCCTTCAAGACGCAGTCGCACCCGGAGATCTGGGGCGTCACGCTCGCCGACCCGGACACCCACGTGCCCTCGCAGATCGTCTTCCAGAAGTACCTCAACGCCAACGACGGCGACGTCTCCAAGGCCAAGGAGCAGCTCCTCAAGACGCTGGCCTGGCGCGCCGAGACGAAGCCGCTCGACCTCGTCAAGCAGGCGCACAGCAAGGCCAAGTTCGAGGGTCTCGGGTACGTCACCGACTACGGCGACAGGGACGCCGAGCCGGAGAAGAGGGCCGTCTTCACGTGGAACGTCTACGGCGCCGCTGCTGATAGGATGAGCGAGACGTTTGGCGATCTCGACGAGTGAGTCAACTGCCTGTTCCTTAACTGCATTCTCATCACCCCCGTGACCCTGACCATGTACTGACGACTGTTCCAGATTCGTCAAGTGGCGCGTCGCCCTCGCCGAGCTCGCCCTCGCCCGCCTCTCCATCGCGACAGCCACCAAGCCCATCACCGCCGATCACGACCCCTACAAGATCTACCAGGTCCACGACTACCTCTCCATCTCCTTCCTGCGGCGCTCCGCCGAGGTCAAGGCCAGCTCCACGAAGACCATCCAGGTCTTCAACCAGAACTACCCGGAGAACCTGCGCGAGAAGTACTTTGTCAACGTTCCTGTTATTATGGGCTTCATGTACACGTTCATGAAGCTCTTTGTTGCCGCCAAGACGCTGCAGAAGTTCCACCCCATGTCCAACGGCGCCACGCTCGCCGGGGAGCTGGCGGGGTCGCAGGTCGAGGGGCTGGCTGAGAAGCTGCCGGCCGCGTACGGGGGTAAGGGGGCCGAGCTCAAGGGGAACGCCGAGCAGACGCTGCTGGAGTAGGCAATTGACGTTGGTAGGCGCATGAGTGTGTAGATTGTAGGCTGCGCGCAGAAGGACGCGTCGTTGGAGAGATGGGCCGTGTCGTGGAGTTTTCCTGCTACCAGAGATATCCCTTGTATGTTTGATCAGTCGGCCAGGTGCCTTAATACTACTCTGCCTTCTAAGAGAAAGCCGACATACCAGAGTGTGGTATCTGTGACCTGACAGCAGCTCAAGATGGCAAAACTGGGTGGCTAATGGGAGGACGGATGAAATGGAGCCATTGTTGGAGCTGGAGAACCTCTTGATGAAGTGTTCTGATAGTAGACGGATTTTTTAGGGGGTCACATGTTTCATCCTTTGACCATGGCTCATCACCTAGAGACTTGAGCACCTGCTCCTGCTGTCTCGCCACAATTAGGCCTGAGTAAGGTTCTCGACATTGATTTCTCTGGAGGAGCAAGATCCAGTATCTTGCCCAGAGCAGACGATGACCTAGTACAAGTCAAGTACAAGTCACTAATGAAGAGCAGGCTTGCCACTGAACATATCATACAAGCATCATCATTCGAAGCCACGCAAGAGGACACGTCCCTCGGAGAATAGTATTCAGCCTGTTCCCTTTGAACTGAAGACCCCACACCGTACACACTTCCGCCATACCTCCCCAGGAGAATCAAGAACCATTCACCCAACCAGGCTCCAACCTATCCGGGACCACATGGGACAGCTTCAAATCTTCAATCCGACATACCCAGAACTCCATGCCCATATATAAGACACCGAGCATAAGCCAAATCACCACTGATCATATCACATCACATCAAACTGCAAAATGTAATCAGGAAACCGCGTCTATTCATCGGCGCCATCCCGTCCATCTAAAACAAAAACATCCGGCACCGCCGTAGTCTTTCATTTCACCCCACTGCGTCCCCCAACCAGGAGAGGGGCGTCAGCGAGGGACATCGTCATACATATGTGTACAACAAAAAAGCGGCCGAAGCACGCAAAAGGGTGGTTTTATGTACATTAGAAACCAACAGAATCTCTCTCTCTCTCTCTCTCGTGTTTGGGAAATGCCATGACAAGTGTTCAAGGCACCCCCGACTTCAGGTCACGCTTAAGCGCGGGTGTCGCGGGCGTGGCGGCGGGCGGCACGGGCAGCGCGGCGGGCGCGGCGGCGGGCGGCAGTAGGGCACTCCTCGGGGGTCTCGGGGGCGGGAGCGGGAGTGGTAGGGGGAGGGGTGACGGTCTCCTCCTCCTCCTCCTCGACGGGGGTGCTGGGGGCGGGGGCGGGGGCGGAGCCGCCGTTGCCGCCCTCGACGGCCTCACCCTCCGAGTCGGCGGTGACGCGGCGCTGGGTGGCGGTGGTGGCGATGGCCGGGGCGGCGGGGCCGGGGATGGCGTAGTCGGAGCCGGCGTTGTAGATGTCGAAGAGGATGCCCTCGTCGGTGGGGGTGTAGAAGGAGGTGGCGACCTCACCGGCGGGGAGGTCGGAACCGCCGCCGGTGACCTGGATGTTGATGCACTGGGGGTAGTTCTGGGCGCCGTTCTCCTGGCCAGAGGCGTGGTGGGCGATGATCTCGTGGCGCAGGACGTAGTTGCCGGCGGCGAGGGTCTCGGGGATCTGGACGACCCAGCCGTTGCCGTTCTCGATCAGGACGTCAGAGGCCCAGGTGCCGGAGGCGCCGGAGCCGGAGACGATGCCGACCTCCTGGATCTTGAAGAACTCGAGCGAGGCCTTGTCGACGGTGGAGCAGTCGTCGCCGCAGGGGGCAAGCATGTCGATGACGGGGCCCTTGTGCGACTCGGGCCAGGTGTCCCACTGGAGGAAGATCTCACCACCGGCGGCGACGACGGCGTGGCCGGCGGCGGGCTCGGCACCGCGGTGGCAGGCGATGTCGCCCGAGGTGTACTGCGAGGGCTCGACGAAGCCGTTGTCGGTGGCGGTGGTGGACCAGCCGACGAGGGCGGGGTGGTTGCTGTCGTAGAAGTAGGACAGCTTGAAGGCCTCGTACTGGACGCCGTCGGCGATGACGGACTCGACGTGGCCGTGGGCCATGACGGAGGCGGCGCCGGCAAGGGCGGAAAGAACACCGGTGGACTTGAAGGAAGGCATTTTGAAGGTATTTGGCTTCGGAGAAGAGGGTTGAAGAACCGTGTGAGTTGGTATGTACTGATGGAGCTCGGGAATATGCACTGGGCAAAAGAATGAATGGATACTTCAGTCAATGAAGTCCTAAAGAATGAATTGTTGCGTAGAGCAAAAAAAGAGTGTGAATGAATGAGTTGCGGAAAGAGCCTGGTGAGGAGAGAAGGGGAAAAGGAAGACGGTAGAGGAGGTGAGGACGAGGCCTTATATCCCATCGTGAGCACCTCTTTTGCGGGGGCCACGCCGCGCCGTACCTGCATGCTCGCCCACACTGGCAAAATGAGCCGGTCTGTCAGTGGGATGAAGCTCCACAGACTCCCTTGCCTCGAAGCCTGTTCTGGCGGCATCATGCTGGCAACGCGGGCTCCGTGGCGTCTGCTGAGACTGCCAAACGGCGAGGCAGGCAGACGCTGCCAAGACTGTGTACCCTGCGACCACCTCGGCGCATCAGCATGAGGTGACAGCTTCGGAGCCCATGCGATAGGTTGGATGTATTCAGGAACGGGGAACAAGCGGGGAGGGGAGGTTGAGGAGCCCTTGTCTGCAAGGACCCCCGGGTCAATGGGCTTCGAATCCATGCCGTTTCATGTCAAATGAGGACTTCTGGGCACAACAAAGAGAGAAGGATCCCCCATCACGTTGCAGCAGGATAATCAAAGCGAATCTCTGGACGGGGGCCTGACCCAGAAGTCGATCATGGCGGTCAGCACTTCAGACGAACAGCTGTACAGCCACTTCCTTTTTTCATGCTTCCTGGCCGTTGCTCGACGATTCTGGGACGTGCCAATGCCCGCTGCCCGCTGCAGTGAGTACGAGGACGCTTTGATTCTGGCCTCTGTTCCTCCACCCGCTTCTCGGCTGCGACATGTCGGCCGATGCCTCAAGGCGGCTAGGCGGCGGGCCATGAGGCGGCCATCGGTCTCGGCGGACTGGGGTCGCTCATGACAGCACCGGCGCCAACTTCGGAGCCGCATGACAGGTCAATATGGCAGAGGGGCTGTTCAGAGGGGCTGCCCAGAGTGGCTCTTCACAGCAAACTTGGCCGTGGAAATATGCATGACACGGAGCGCTGGCGGACCGGTATCCCTTAGATGAGACCGGCTACGTCAGTTAAGCTTAAGTTGAGCGCTATCGAGGCGTGACCTGCCATTCGAGCCTCGCGGACGTTAGCTTCGCTGGCGCGAAACCTTTCGCTTCCAGCTGGGTCAACGGTCAGGGGCAGGCTCACGAGAAGGTCACCCAACGCGGCGGACATTCAGGGGTAAGTGTGGCGGCTCCCTGTCAAGCCTCAGGGGCCTTGAGAAGTTCAGGGGTGCAGCGGGAGTGAGAGGATCCATAAACGAGCCAATCACCGAGTTCAAATCCCGAGATCCCCCTCTTCTATTGGTGCAATTACAGGGCACCCACTCCCCTAATGCCCCCTGGGAACTGCACGCTGATGCCCTGAAACAGCGGGGCCTGGTCCCAGCGGCAAGATTGGTACAATTTATCTGCTTCATCGCCAAGAAACATTCTGCCAACCGCCAAATCTGGCCCTCGAACCGTGACGTCGATCGGAGGCGCCTACCGAGATGTTCTCACTGGAGCTGCGCAGCTGACAGTGGGAAAGCATCGCGTCTCGCATGGTCTCACCAGCCGCCATGCTGCAGCACGCCTGCGGCCTTCGACACAAATCAGACCATGCCATGGCCGAACTCCTGTCGATCGCTCCTTTACCCGCCCTTGACCGCACGGCAGAGGGTCGCGAATCTCCTCGCTTGCATGTCGACCCCGGCGTTCACCCTTTCAGTGGCATTGGGTGCTCCACAACGCTGCGATCTCGACGTCCAGATCGTGGTTGCGGCTCCAGTCGCGCACCTTGATCTCCCCCTGCCGAGCGCCTGTACCACGGTAGACAAGCGTAAGATGTTGTAATGTGCTGTCACAGCCGCCTGTGCGCTCGCCTCCCGGGACGGAATCCGACGGTGCCATCCATCGGCAGTACCAAAGTACGTGGCCGCTCTTATTGCAGGGTCCGGACGGGTCACGACACGCACGGACGGGAGGGTTATTGCAGGCGCGCGCCATGTGGTCTTGACTTTGTGGTATTCATTACAGCGTATGGAGGACGGCAGTCAGGGAGCCAAGTGACGCCAGCGCCAGCGTGACACTGACAAGCGCCCTCGGACCCTCCCAAGCCATGTCTCGTCGTGGGGGCGCTCTTCAAGGCCGAGGCATGACTCGCTACGCCCAGTTCTCCGGGCTGATGCCAATGTTGCCGATACTCCATCTGTCGAGGTCGACGGAGCCCTCCTCCTCGCGCTCCTTCTCGTCGATGGGCCGCGCAAACTCCGTCAGGAAGCGCAGCATCCACCTGTCCATGCGGTAGCTCGTGTTCGTGCTCTTGCGGCACAGCTCGTGGAAGGTCTTGAGGCGCGCGAAGCACACCTCGAGCGCGGGCCAGTACTGGCGCAGCGTGACGAGCGAGTTGAAGTTTCGCTCGAGCTGGGTGCGCGCGGCGGCGATCTCGGCCTCGTCCGTCTCGAAGAGCAGCGTGTGGATGAAGACGGACGACGTGACGACGATGATGTGGCCGAGCATGTTGAAGAAGCAGTCGCAGCCGGGCGTCGTGTTGGCGAGGTCGATGATGCGCGAGAGCGACACAGCGTTGTCCTTGCACTTGCGCGCGAAGGCCTGCGCCGCGAGCGAGCCCGGGGACCGCTGCTGCTCGTCGAGGTACTGGTAGAAGAGGAGCTGGCTGAAGTGGTAGTGGCTGACGTGCAGCGAGATGAACATGCGGCCCTGGCCCTGCGAGGCGAAGGCGTGGAGGTTGGACGGGGTATCACGGATGTTGGGCGGGAGGGCGATCTCCCATGCCTCGAGCTCCTGGGACAGTGACGACACGGTCTCGTCAATGTTGGTGACGGTCGAGTCGGAGGTGAGCGCCTTGATGGCGTCGTTGACCTTCATCAGGATGCCGTTGAGCTTGATGTTTTGCCCGAGGAGCGAGTCCTCGCGGTTCGGCGACAGGATGAAATCAAATGGGTTGCTGCTCGCCCGGCTCATGTTGAGGAACGTCGACTCATTCATCGGCAAAGGGATGTCGTGGCGCCGGTCCATGAGGCGCGGCAGGTTCACGCCTGTCGAGGACCACACGTCGATCATGCATAGAGACCAGTATACTGAGACAGTCAGATGTTTGCCGTGGCTATGACAGAGAAATTCAGTACATACCACGAACGTGTATTTCCCGTTGTAGAGGATCTGGTGTCGGCATATTGGGGAGGTTCAGGAAGTTGGCGATTCGGCAGGCGGCCGCGTACAACACCGTCTCGGCTCCTGCCTCGCCCTCGACGATGCTGACGGCGCCCAGCAACACACATGCCTGGATGGTCGTCAAGGAGACGTCCCGTAGATTCAGGAGCATGTTGCACTCGGCAGCAAAGGGCTCGCCTCGAGCCATGGGAGGAATGTCACGGAAGACAGCATGTGATGAGAATCTATGACACGTGAGCGCCTTTTCTCAGTCGTAGTTTGTCAGGGCATGCGCACCTTGCTGACATGGCCATCATGCCGTACACCAAAACCAGAGGTGCGGTGCCCTCGTGAAGATCCAGCATGAAGCTTGGCCGGTGAAACAGCGAGTGCAGCTGATCATGAATGTATTTGAAGTAGAGCTCAACCAGCTCAAAGCAGAGAGCCTTGTCTTGCACAGCGGCCTGGGGCGCTATGCCTCTTGGTGTGGGGGGTATCAGATCCGGCATGCCGGTGGTGGGTATCTCTCTCAGCACGGGAGGTGGTGCCGGCATGGGAGAGGAGATGATGGCGGTAGGCGTGACGGGTGCCGCCTTGGGCTGGATGATGGACCCGGCACGAGAGCAGGCGAGGTTCTGGGCGGCGCAGTAGACGCACTGGCCGCCGGCCGTGGGGACTTCACATTTCCGCCTCCGTGCCCTTGGAGCGGTGTCAGTCTCGCGCGCATAGGGAGTGAGAGCCGGAGCTTCCTGGGCCCCGAGGGCACGACGTACCTGCAGGCCGAACACGCTGTTGAGTACCTCATCTCGGCGAGGCCGTTGACCGCATCATCCGACAAGCTCTATGAGAGGCGAGAGGAGCCAGAGTAGTGGTGTGCTTGGATGAGAATGAGTGTAGCGTGATGTCGTCGCGGGGAAAGTGAAGCTTCAGGAAGAGCTGAGGTTCCCAAAGTTGATCGCCTCCTGGCTTTGACAAGCTTCGAGTGGTCAGGCGCATCTCTTTTGTGGAGCACGCGGGGTCCCGACGCTTGGGATTGCTCGGCTAAGTTGGCGGTTATGGGGGAAAGCGGGGTTGCAGGAGCTGTCAGGGACTGGCAGTGGCCCGGCAGGGGCTGAGCTGTCGCTAGCACTGCCATCTGGCAACTTTCGGCTTTTTGTCTGTCCGCACCTCCAGTCATGGTTGAGACGAGTGATGCCTGTCCAAATGGGACGTCGAATGGTAACAGGGTGATATTCCTAATCCTCTGGCAGATTGCGGTGCGTTGTATGATTTATTCTTGTCTTCTGCAGCTGGGTGTCGTGATGGTCCGCTGGCATGTTGCGACCCTCGGTCGTAGAGTAGCAATCATCTTTCCGTGTTCACCACAGAATAATGCCAGCCGCGGGTTCGGGTTCCATGATAGATGCTGAAATTCCTAGGTAGGCCCTGCGATATTTTCTGGGGTTTATCAGTCTCATGCTGAAAGGATTGTAGGGTGAACCGAAGACTGGAGGCTAACTGCCACCGGTTGGCTGTCGAGCGAAGCATGGTGTCGAACGAAAGAACAAGTTTCGTCATGGCTGCGGGAGCGAGCATTCAGGCAGTGACTGGATCCAGCTTATCATTGCGTTGGTCATTCGGCTTCGATGCCAATAAGTCTGCCGATGAAGAAGCCGTGGTGCTGTGCTGCAAGGCGAACATCGACATCCTGAAGACATCATCAACCGTGGATGTGAGGAGGCCATGATGCCTTCGTAGCATGCACGGCCGTTGATGTTCCCGAACTGATATTATGTTGAGTCTCCAACATGATCAAGACTTCCAAGCCAACGTTCACTTGCAGATGGGAAACATCTTGATTTAATACACAACCCATGAAGTCCAGATCTACCCACAGCACCAATATCCATCAGGCAAAGCCGCTAGCGCCGGACCCGAGCCCGTCCCTCTTGACCGGGACACCTGCAGACCGTTGCAGGCCCTGAGTCGTGAGCCGTCGGTGCTTTTCTGCTCGGGAGCTGAGGCTTGGGCGGGATTCGGTGCGGCTGATTGGCTTCCTGCCCAGTCTGGTCTCGGAGGCAGAGCGTTGTCGCGACGGCCCGATGCGCGGTCACAAATGCGCATCACCCCGTCCTCGAGCAGTCCCACAGCCGGACCTATCATGTTCAGGCGAAGGTACTATGAGATTCTGGGGCATTTGATAAGCTCATGGCCGACTTTGCCATGGGTTCTGGAGATCTCGGTGTGGCTGTCGGGCTATGGGGCGACCGATTGGCTCATACTGATGCTCTGTGATTGGCCTGTAGTGGCCCATTCTGCCCAATCAACCCCTGTATATGTCTCTCACCTCGGCTGACCAATTGAGCATCACGTCACAGGAACGCGTGATGGGCTCCGAGGCTCCGGCTTCGACTCCTTCAAGCCAGGCCATCTTGTCATCTTGTCATCTTGGTCAGACTTTCCATTGACAACACGACGGCTACGCGAAGTCCTCCATTAATCTGTGCAGCCACGAAGCACAGCATATGGAATGCATGATCAAGGCTGCATGAACAACCGGGGATGCCGAACACACAACGCCATGAGATGATCCTCACCGCTACCACCGCCTTCATCTACCAGTGACAACCACGCATACAACATGGCTTCCGCATCATCCGCACCTGCGCAAGGTGGCCTTTTTGAGCGCATCTCTCGTTCCCCGTCACCTCTGCCCACCGCCAAGGACCTCTCTCGCTCGGAAGAGGGCGTCGGTCTGCTCTCCGAGACCGCCTCATTCGCCTCGGACGACTCGAGAAGCAGCCTCGTAGATGACGAGGATCACGACAGGCTCACAGCAGACGATGCGCTGGCCAGAGAGGCGGTCGAGGCCGAGCGGGCCATGACTGTCCGGGAGGCCATCAGGGCCTATCCCATGGCCATCTTCTGGAGCCTCATGGTCTCCATGTGTGTCATTATGGAGGGTGAGTATCCCGCGTACCATAAGATGAGACGTTTTCTAACGAAATACAGGCTACGATGCCATCCTAATAGGCAATTTCTTTGCCTTCCCCAAGTTCGCTGAGAAATACGGGCAGTACGTCGACGAGAGAGGTCAGCACCAGCTGTCGGCCGCGTGGCAGGCGACGCTCGGCAACGCCAGCACGGTCGGGTGTTTCTTCGGAACCATACTGAACGGCTACATCGTCGAGCGTTTCGGTCAGAAACGCGTCATCGTCGGATCTCTCGCAGTGCTGTCCTGCTTCATCTTCTTGACCTTCTTTGCTGACAACATCATGGTCCTGATGGTCGGGCAGCTTCTCTGCGGTATCCCATGGGGCATCTTCGCGTCTTCGGCACCCGCGTACGCCTCGGAGGTGCTGCCCATGTGCCTACGTTCGTATCTGACCTCGTATACGAACATGTGCTTCATCATCGGCCAGCTCATCGCGGCCGGGGTGCTGGCGACGCTCGTTTCCCGCACGGATGAATGGGCCTATCGCATCCCCTTTGCGATTCAGTGGACATGGCCTGCTCTTCTGATACCGATTCTTCTGTTCGCCCCGGAGTCGCCGTGGCATCTTGTCCGGGAAGGCCGGCTCGAGGAAGCCGAACACGCGCTGAAGCGCCTTCAACGAGGCTCCGCCCGCCAAATCAACGCCAAATCAACGCTCGCAACCATCATACACACGAACAACGCCGAGATGGAAGTGACGGCAGGCACGAGCTACTGGGACTGCTACCGCGGCACGGAGCGCCGACGGACCGAGATCGCCTGCTTCGCCTTCGCAGGCCAGGTCCTGTCCGGCTCGGCCTTCGCTTACAATTCGACCTACTTCTTCCAGCAGGTCGGCCTCGACACGAACCAGACCTACAAGCTCAACATTGGCGGCACGG
This sequence comes from Furcasterigmium sp. R96-07A1, assembly GCA_037042015.1. Classification (NCBI taxonomy): domain Eukaryota; kingdom Fungi; phylum Ascomycota; class Sordariomycetes; order Glomerellales; family Plectosphaerellaceae; genus Furcasterigmium; species Furcasterigmium sp. R96-07A1. The sequence goes on from JAXQJP010000017.1 coordinate 36,359, forward strand.
CCATGGCGCTCGTGGGCACGTTCGTCAACTGGTTCGTCCTCATGCCGTACTACGGCCGGCGCGCCATCTACCTCCGCGGCATGGGCGCCATGTGCCTGATCCTGCTCGCCGTCGGCTTCCTGAACATCTGGACGTCGCACCACGCCGTCGGCATGACGCAGGCCGTGCTCACGCTTCTGTGGACGTTTACCTTCCAGCTCTCCGTCGGCCAGCTCGGCTGGTCCATTCCGGCCGAGGTCGGCTCCACGCGCCTGCGCCAGAAGACCATCTGCCTCGCGCGCAACGCGTACTATGTAGTGCTCGTCGTGTCCAACGCCATACAGCCGTACTTTATGAACCCGCGCCAGCTGAACCTCAAGGGCTACGCGGGGTTCTTCTGGGGCACGAGCGCTGCGTTGACGCTGCTGTGGGCGTATTTCCGGCTGCCGGAGACGAAGGGGCGCACGTACGAGGAGCTGGATTGGCTGTTTGCGCAGAATACGCCCACGAGGGACTTTGAGACGGCCGAGGCTAGGGTGCTGGGGCAGGGCAAGCGGGGAACGCCGTGAGCGTTGGCCGGAAGGAGCACTTGTTACGTGAGTTTGCAGGATGGATGATGGGGGCTTATCAGAGATCTCTGCGAATTATTTGGGCTGGCGTTCTGGCTACAGAAGCAGAGGTCGCATCTGTATTGTAAAGTATGTTGATTTTAGATGGAACCTCTATCCAACTGCCCTGAGATTGCCACGACTGCCTGTACGCTGGCGTTCGTGCGTCCATTAGTCCAGCAACACTTCAAACGCAAAGTCATCCGCCTTCAACTCATACTGCGGCAACGTCGCTGGGCCACAAGATCCAGTTCCTAGACCGTGATGCGCCCAGTCCAACCGGACAATCGTGTCGTCCCTCTTCCGTTCATGCAGCTCGTACGGATGCCGGCACTCGTCCAGGTCTTTTGTCGTGTAATGCATAGCCGAGAAGGACGCGCCGTCCAAGTCCCCGAACCGCGCCCTGATCAGCCTGGCCATGTCTCTGCTCTCCCCAGCTGCCGCATTCGCCTCGGGCTTCCGGCCGAGGATCTCGACCCAGCGCACATCAGTCCGGTTCCCGCCATCCTGAGGAAACTCGTAGTCGGTGAAGAGATCGTCGATGCCCTGCTCCCAGTTCCCAAAGGCCTGGCTCATCTTCTTGTCGCGGTAGCTCTCGCCTGGCCCGCGGCCCCACCAGCGCGCGCGCTCTGCTCCGCCGACGCCGAGCGTGAGCCCGATGCGTGCGAACGTGTCGGGCTTGCGGAGGCCCTGGGGGTGGCCCTTGACGGAGATGACGAGGCTGTCCTTCTGGAAGCGGAAAGAGGTCGTCAGGTCGACGCTCCATGCCAGCACGGGAGGGGCGACGCGGGCCTCGACGGTGATGGTCACGCCTCGGGCGTCTTGGGACCAGCGCACGGAGCGCGGATGCTGCTTTGTCTGGTGCAGGCGGCGGTCTTTCCATTCTCTTCCGAAACGGCCGCCGCGGTCGTTGTCTGTGAGGGCGCGGTAGAAGTCGATGACGAGCGGCTCCGTGAGGATGTTTAGGTTCGGGTGGTGTGGTCGCGACCAGCTCACGAGGGTGCCTTCGCCAAGGTCGAAGTGCCAATTGGAGCCGGTGCTGTTGGAGATGGACAGGAGCGTTGGCGTGACGTTTGTTACTCGAAGCATCGAGGATGTCAAGGTCGATGGGACCCGTTCCTCGGACTGCAGTTGCAAGCATGTCTTTGACTCGGGCTTGTGAACTTGAACCTGGCCACATGCTACCTTGTGCCCAGCAGGTGCCCAATTGGCGTCGTGGGCAAGGAGGAAGTCGACGTGGAGGTAGGCTTCGGTGGGAAACTTGGTTGGCAGCCCTGGCAGGTGAAGAACTGTTTCAGTGTGGGGTTTGATGCCTGGAGAGATCAGTCGACGGCCAGTGATGGATTGTAGTCTCACTCACCGTGTGGAATCTTGATAAAACTCTCGGCTGCAATAGGACTACCATCGGAAACCATGTAGTATCGGCACTTCAAGTGGTCAAGGCTGACAATATCGTATCGGTTGACGATGGTCAGCTCTTTGCCCTTCAGTCCCAGTACCTGTACCGGCTCGATAGCCTTCTTGTACTCGATCAAGCCTGGCGTCGGTGTGTGGTTTGAGAAACAGAGGCCGTCCATGACGAAGTTTCCGTCATTAGGGTCGTCCCCGAAGTCGCCCCCGTAGCCCATGTATTCCTGTCCAGCTTTGGTCTTGGTGCGAAGACCCTTTGCATGTCAGCAAAGCCTGGCAGACAGCATGTAATCGAAAGAAGAACTCACATGGTTGGCCCATTCCCATACGAACCCACCCATGAGCCGGGGATACTTGTAGAAAGCGTCGATGTATTCCTTGATATTGCCCGGCCCGTTCCCCATGGCGTGAATGTACTCACAGAGTACCAGCGGCTTTTTCCAATCCTTGTCTTTCCCCCAGTTGACGATGCTATCGACCGAGAAGTACATCCTGCTCTGGATGTCGGTTGACTTGGCCGACCAATCACCTTCGTAGTGGATAGGCCTCGACTTGTCGACGCTCTTGATGTAATCATACATGGCTTGGTGATTCTGGCCGTAGAAGGACTCGTTGCCGAGAGACCAGATGATGACGCAGGGGTGATTCTTGTCCCGCATGACCATCTGACGCGCTCGGTCGACGTAAGCATCCTGCCATTCTGGGTTGTCGGACGTGAATTTGGCAGCGTCCCCTCCGACAGCGCCGAGACCATGGCACTCCAGATCGGCCTCGTCCAGGATCCACAGGCCCAGCTCGTCGGCGAGATCGTAAAGCCTGGGGTCATTGATGTAGTGCGAGGTGCGGATCGCGTTGATGTTGTGCTGTTTCATGAGGAGCAGGTCATGCTTTAGGAATTCGTAGGGCACTGCACGTCCAGATTCGGGGTGATGTTCGTGCCGGTTCACGCCACGCAGCTTGATGGGGTTCCCGTTGACGGAGAAGACGCCTTTGATCAGCTCGACGCGGCGGAACCCGACCCGTATCGGCACGACACAGTCGGGAAACTCGAGAAGAAGTGTGTAGAGATATGGTGTCTCTGCCGTCCATTTGTGAGGGTCTTCCACGACAAGAGTCAACCGGTTTGTGCCGTTGGTCATTTGCTGGGTATCTTGCACGCTGACGCATGCGCCATCTGCGCTCATCAGCCTCAGATGTACCGTAGACGGAGCGCTCTGGACATCAAGGTCGACAATCAGCTTGGCATCTTTGTAGTCGTCATCGAGGATGGTCTGCACGTGGATGTCGTTCGGGGAGAAGGGCGTGAAGGCATGCAGGAAGACGTCTCTGAAGATGCCGCTCAGCCACCACTGGTCCTGGTCCTCGATGTAACTCCCGTCGCACCGCTGGTAGACTTCCACAGCCAGGGTATTGGCGCTTCCAAATTGAACAAAGTCTGTGACATCGAATTCGCTGGGGTTCCTTGAGCCTTGGGAGTAACCGACATCACTTCCGTTGAGCCATACTCTGAAGGCCGCGTCGACACCTTCGAATCGCAACCTAAGCTGTGAGCCTTCAAAGTGGTCTGGGACCTGGAACTCTCTGATGTGCCGGCCGCATTCGTTGTCGGTCAAGGGCACGTTGGGAGGATCAACCGGGAAAGGGAAGTTGATGTTGGTGTACTGGGGTCCCTTGCCGAAACCCTGGCATTGCCACATGCCCGGGACTTGAATATGATCCCATTCTGATGCATCAAAGTGTGGGTGCCAGAAATCCTGGGGTCCATGGAAAGGAGATGGGGAAAGGTTGAATTTCCATGTCCCTGAGAGACAGATGCACCTTGCTTTCGTGGTGTCCAGGGTCAGGGCATGATCTCGCCGGTCATAGACGTAAAAGCCACTGCGGGGTTGCAAAGTGTTTCGATGGAGAACTTGTAAGTTGTTCCAGTCTGGTTGGGGACCAAGAGAGTCATCATTGGTGATTACCGAGGTGGGAGTGGGCGGAGCTGTTGATGATTGGGAAGTATCTGTCCCAAGGTCATCCGTCTCCTGAAGGTCTCGTAAGGCAAGAGTAAGATGTAATGACGATGCTCCGTCCAATTCACTTTTTGAAAACGCCATGACGGGTGGGATAGAACTGTTGAAATGCCAAGTGATGGAAATAATGGCGAAGCAGCAAGAAGAGCAGGTGTGGTACTCAACGGTGAGGAGGCAAGGACGGGAAGCTCACCGAGCTCTTGCCGCCTCCCGAAGTGGGAGATGCGGGGCAAAGAGGGACAGCGGGGTAGACAGATCCACTCAGTGGCCCTGGTGGAGTAAACCATCACTGATTGGTGTCTTTCCCCGACAGGGACTGCTTAGGTAATCTCCCTCCCCAATATGACCGAAACGCACCGTCTCACTCCGAAGGTCCATCTGCAATGCCCTCCCCCTGACCATCTCCATCCAACACCCCTCCATCCCCTGACCATCACGCCTTGCTCGCATGCCGAACCAAGATTCCTGCACCCCACATGCGGCACTGAACCGACCAAGCGGATATTCGAGATCTGGCCCGCATCTCGTCGGCAACACATCATCCTGTTTGCTGGGCTTGGACTCGAGAAATACCCAGCACATTTGGACACGCGGCGGGCCGCTCACGGGCGATCTTCACCTTCTTGAGCTCTCCCGACTCGCGACGAACTCGCGATGATAGCCGATCCCTGCTAACTCGAGCCCGGACGTGTCGGAAGCAGGCGCCTGTTGCTTCTTCTCGGCTTCCTATTCCGTTTCTTCCAACCTCGCACTCCATGCTCGGAGGCCTTTCTTCCATCACGGGAAAGGCAGGCTGGCAACATGGGTCGGCCTGCTGAAGAATGTCCACGCTCTGGTCATGCCCCGGACCTGGTCTGCCGACCCATGTAGCCTGGGGCCGCATGCGTTCGGTGCCATACCAATATCCATGTGACGTGATGGCTCATGCGCCGAGCTCCGCTCTGAGGTCCTTTACTTCGGGAGACGGTCCGCGATACTTCTTCCGACGCTGGGCTCAAGATGAGCAAGTATAAGAGAGTCATGCACCCAGCTGCCATCATGACGGTTTCTGTACCCGGTTGTCGATCACCAAGCCCTCTCGAACTTGTCTACCGGCAGTGCTTCTCATCATCATGAAGTACCTCGACTTGCTGCTGGCATCAGCTGCCTCGGTGGCTGCCCAGTCCGCCTGGCAGAACGTCCGCATCGGCGGCGGTGGTGGCTTCGTGCCTAGCATCCTCTTCCACCCTAAAGAGGAGGGCGTTGCCTATGCCAGGACGGATATTGGTGGCGTCTACAGATGGAACTCGGATGACTCTTGGACGCCCATCACCGACTTCATCGCCTACAATGACACCTGGTGCGTACTTTTCTTCAGATCGCTTGGTAGACCTTGATTAACAGTGATCCAGGAACCGATGGGGAGTTGACGCACTGGCATTAGATCCTTCCGATGGCAAGGTTATCCTGGCAGCCTTTGGCATGTACACCAACGATTGGTAGGCTTTTCCTGTCATTTCTTCTCGCCAGGACCTCGCTCACATGCTCTAGGGACCCTAACAACGGCGCCATCGGCCGCTCCGAGGATGGTGGCGAGACCTGGTCCTTCGCCGACCTGCCCTTCAAGGTAGGCGGCAACATGCCTGGCCGCGGCATGGGCGAACGCCTGGCCGTCGACCCCATCAACCCCGATGTCGTCTTCTTCGGTGCCCGCAGCGGCAACGGCCTGTGGAAGAGCGCCGATGGAGGTGCTAGCTTCGAGGAGATCTCTTTCCCCAACCCCGGCACTTTCATCGTGGACCCCAACGATGCAGGTGGCTACAACAACGACATCCAAGGTCTGGCTTTTGTCACCTTCGATCCCACCTCCGACGCACTTGACGGAGCTACTTCGCGCATCTTTGTCGGCACGGCAGATAAGGATGCCGAGTCGATCTACATCTCCGAGGATGCTGGCGCGTCGTGGACTGCTATTCCCGACCAGCCTGTGGGCTACCTCCCCCATAAGGCCAGGATCCAGCCCGACGAGGGCGTCCTCTACGTCACCTACAGCGATGGTGTCGGTCCCTACGACGGAGACTCGGGTGCCATCTACCGCTACAGCATCGCCGACGGAACTTGGACGGACATCACTCCCGTCACCGGCGAGGACCTCAACTACGGCTTCGGTGGACTCGGCCTTGACATGCAGAACCCTGGCACGCTGGTCGTCGCGGCCCTGAACTCGTGGTGGCCCGATGCCCAGATCTTCCGCTCGACCGACTCCGGTGCCACCTGGTCCACCATCTGGGAGTGGGCTGCCTACCCTGAGATGGACCGCAAGTTCGAGATCACGGCCCCCAAGGCCCCCTGGATCTACAGCGACTTCCTCGACGGCCACGACGAGAAGTTGGGCTGGATGATCGAGTCCCTGGAGATCAACCCCTTCGACAGTGACCACTGGCTCTACGGCACCGGCCTCACGGTGTATGGAGGTCACGATCTGACCAACTGGGACAGCGGCGAGACCATTAACATCGAGTCTCTCGCCGACGGCATCGAGGAGTTCGCCGTGCTCGAGCTTGCCTCCGCCCCCGGCGGCAGCGAGCTCTTCGCGGGCGTCCACGACGACAGCGGCTTCACCTTCGAGAGCGCCGACGACCTGAACACCTCGCCGCAGACGGCGTGGAACAACCCCATGTTCGTCGGCAGCTCGGGCGTCGACTTCGCCGGCAACGACGTCTCCCGCGTCGTCCGCGTCGGCAACGTCGAGGGCGAGCAGCAGCTGGCCACCTCGAGCGACGGCGGCGTGACCTGGACCATCAGCTCCGCCAGCACCACCGAGGCCGGCGGCTCCGTCGCCCTGTCCGCCGACGCCGACACCATCCTCTGGTCGACCGCCAGCGACGGCGTCCAGCGCTCCCAGGACCAGGGCGCCCTCGCGCCCGTCGACCTGCCGGCGGGCGCGGCCATCGCCAGCGACAAGCGCGAGAACGACGTCTTCTACGCCGGCGCCGACGTCTTCTACGTCTCCAACGACACGGCGCAGACGTTCGCGCCCGGTGGTGCCCTCGCGGGCGCCTCGCAGGTGCGCCATGTCGCCGTGCACCCTACCGAAGCCGGCAACGTCTGGGCCTCGACGGACGTGGGCATCTTCCACAGCACCGACTTTGGCCAGTCCTTCGAGAAGGTGTCCGACGACGTGACCAACACGTGGCAGGTCGCCCTCGGTGTCGGCGCCAGCGGGTGGAACGTGTACGCTTTCGGTGACGGCGATGCCGGCGCCAAGCTGTACGGCAGCGCCGATGGTGGCGCGACGTGGGTGGATGTTCAGGGTGAGATTGGCTTTGGGGCCATTGACGCGAACAAGATCGCGGGCAGTGCGAACGTGCCTGGGCTGGTGTATGTTGGCACCAACGGGCGCGGTGTGTTCTACACCGAGGTTACCATTTAAGCAGGGACGCATTGTCTATGTTGACTGCCTGGGTAGAACAATCTCGAATTTTGTAACTTCAACGCAGCCTGATGTGCTTGGCCTTTGAGCTGGGTTTGCTTCGATTCTCGGTGACTGAAACATGCCGCCTGGCCATCTGGTCTTAGTACCCATTTGATATCGTTCTTCATGCTTGACGAACTCTGTTTACAATCCGGAGGAAGGATTCAACTCATCATCTCGAGTGATGCTGTCAACTCTTGACCTGTACCTCTGCCACATCCAAATCAGGGCCGTCCTGGCCTGCCTCCACTCCAGACCGGCTCGCGCTCTCAATGCCCAAGTCGGATTCATCGCTCTGCTTCTCTGAAGCAGATCATTCAGCGGCCGGTACATATCCTGATTCCCGCCTTTGGAGTGCGTGCGCGCTCACTGACTCGGAATGGATCTCCCTCACGGCTTGCGTGAACACCATAGCTTCAGAAGAGTCGGCATCGACGTATTGCGATTCATCGAATTTCATGTTGGTGCCGTGCCATGGGACCAGACGCCTCGAATTATTCCAGACTCTCCACAACCTGAAGCGAACACCGATGGTTGTAATTGCCCAGACATGTGCCAGATTCTGATTATCCAGGCAACGCAAAGCAGTGTCTAGTGCTCGTGTCTCAGCGTCTTCAAGAGTATCGATAGAGCGCTTGCATTCGACCCAGAGCAGTACGATGCGGTGCTCTTGGATTCCTTCGAGTTTCTCTACTACCGCGTCCACGCTTTCGTCCGAGCCTTCGGGTGAGTAGCACGGGTTGATCTCGAAGGACTGGCCGAAGTTGCGGCGGAGGATGCCGAACCAGAAATCTGATGACCTGTGTTCGATGTTTTGGCTCGCATCTTCGTAGAATTTTCGAATTGAGGGGTCCGTGAGGAGACTCATGGTGAGAGGACGTGGTGTCAAGGTGCAGACAAGACTTCGTCTGCGACGTCAGTCAGACACCAGATTTGATCGTCGGATTGCTGTGGTACGAACGTGTTGTGAAGAGAAGCCCAGGCACAGAAGATCATGTGGCGGTTGCCTGGAAGGGGACCCTGGAGGCAGGATAATCAAAGTCGAAGTGGTAATTGGATGAAGGCGATGGATAGAGCTTGGTATCACCCACATCCCACAGAGGAACGACACCTTATTATATCTTCTCCAGGCTCGTGAGGGGCGGCCTCGACGCCAGCTTATTCGCCTTCTGCTATTAACGAGCCTTCGAGGGTCTTGATTCTGGCCATGAGACCCGACCGGGGCCGCCTTGATGGCCCGGCAGGCGCTGTATTCTGACAGCATCATCCTTCATCATTGGCCATCACGAATACGCGCCAGGCCTCGGGTCGAAGACCTGGCGCTGGCCGGCTGGCAGGTCGCTCTGCCAGGCTGCGCCATCACCTCAAACAACCAACGACCAAGATTGCATCCGCCTTACTGGCAGGCAAATGTTAAGGTTATTTAGCTCGTCAAAGACGGCCCACGACAACCCACAAGCGCCCGTGTCTCTACGTCCCGAAGGACTGGAACTCAACATCGTTTAACTTGCCAGACCTGCGTCGTCTGGCCATTGGAAGTACAGTCGAGTCAGTTGACTCTTGGATACGGCATTCCATGTGAGACGATGGCACTCGTCGTGTCATTGCACTTTACCACTAGGACTACACCACGATGACTTTCATTGATGATTTCGCCAATTGAATTTTGATTGGCTTTCATCTCATCAAACACTACCCTAGCTGACCCCTTTTTGATTTCCTCTTCTTACTTCTACTCCTCAAGGCTTGACGCTCTGCAGGTGAGGCTGCGCCAGGTCCGTGAAGAAGCTGGCACCAAGCACCTTACTCGGCGTAGCAGGGTCCGTAGCATTACAAATCTCGACAAAGTCGCCATTGGCCTCGAGCTTGTCCGAGACGTACTTGGCGTAGTCTGCGAGGGGGCACGACTTGCCGGGGCCGGACTGGCACGAGGGCACGGGGTACACGGCCTCGTTGAGGCGGATGCGGACGAATGTCTCGTTGCGCGCGGCGCCGTCGAAGCGCCTGATCTTGCCGGAGGCGCTGGTGGGACGGGGAACGCAGGCGCGGATCGTCGTGGGCTGCGTCTCGTTGCCAGGGGCCGGGCCGGTGACGCGGCAGTTGAGGCGCTCGAAGGCGATGGTGCCCCTCATGGGGGAGATGAGGGAGGAGCGCCAGAGGCGGTCCTCGGCGATATGGTCGACGGGCAGGGGCTCCTGATCGTCGAAGACGCCGATGGCGGCCGCGAGCTGGTTGAGCTGGCCGTCGTTGAGGAAGCTCATGAGGAGCTTGGGCAGCTTGAAGGCGGAGCCGTCGGCCTTGATGCCCTCGGCCTCGGGCCCTTCGACGAAGCGCTCGACGAGAGCGTTGAGGAAGGGCGTCATCATCTTGGAGGCGACGTCTGCGGCAGGGCCCACACCATAGTAGTAGCGCAGGTCCTGGTGGTACTCGTACTGCTCGAGCTCTTCCTGAGTGAAGGTGTCACAGAAAGGGGAGAGGGAGCCGGTGATCTGGGACTCGAAGCCGCAGATGTAGGGGAAGTCGTTCCACATGCTGTCGTCGAGGACGAGGTCGCCTTCGATGTACTGAGAGAGGCGTTCGATGAAGGGGGGAAGCCAGATGGAGCGCCAGGCGGAGGTCTGCGCGCTGCTGTCGTCGCGGAACGTGGGACACATGTCCGAGGGCGCGAGGGTGTCGCCCAGATGAGCGGGCACGCCGCGGCCTGTGACGGAGATGACGTCTCCGAGGACGGTCGCGTTGGTGCCCAGGTAGCCACGGACGAACATCTGCGCCGTCTGGATCACGCGCGTGTAGTTGTTGGCCCACACGACGAACTCATCGCCCTCCTCGTAGAGGTCGGCGTAGCTTGCTTGTCAGACTTGGTAACGGGATGCGAGGACGACGTGGCTCACCGAGTCCTGAGAGTGTAACCCATGTCGTAAAGCTCCTTGTACCCGGTCTTGCTGATCTGGGCAATCTGGATCTCGGGATGGGTGAGGGGCGTGTCCCAGTTGTGGAAGAAGGCCAGCGGGCCAGTGGCCGTGAAGTTGCTTTCCTTGAACTACATGAAGTCAGCACGGCGAGTTTTAGAATACTACAGCGCGACTGCTGAGAGCGCATCTTACCCGGCGAGCCATCTCAACCCACCCGTTGTGAGCACCGGTGTCGGGGTAGCGAGATCCGTGACGCGAGACGTAGGCTGCTTGGTCGACGTGGCAGTTCTCAGGAATCTCGGATGAGATGCCGTTGACGTCCGGAGCTGCGCATGCGTGAGCTACAGCACTGGTAGGGAGAGCCAAAGAAACATACCGACAGTCCAAGGGCCATTGCCACCAAGGTGCGCCAGAGGGTTCTTCGCCATCGCACCATCGGGCAGCAGGACGGGCTGGACAGGATCCAGAGAGGTTCCGGCGCCCTGAGCATGGGCGACACCCACGGCCGCAAGGACAGCGTAGGCAGAAGCGGCGAAGACCATCGTGACTGTTCTTGGCCGAGAAACACGGAACTGAGATGCTATGGTGGGCAGCGAAGGACGTCCGGGAGCTGGAAAGCATCAGGACTCCGAGACGAGGGGGCAAGATACGGCTTATATACGCCGAAAGCCCTCATCTCGCTCATCTTTCCCCTGACGATGCGCAACACCATGTCCGCAGACGATAACAGGGAATGACGCCGTTGGCAAGGCCTGTACCTGCATCATCGCGGGGAGTATGCACTGCAATCGACGCCAACGGCGCAAGTTGCCATTGTCAACACCCACGTGCCCAGTGCGAGCCCAAGGTCCCGGAAATCACGCCTCTGACTTGTCGAATGAAGTGCAGTGTGTTATCTTATCCCAACAGTAATTGAGGTAGCACGTGGTGCGCGGTCAAGGGTCTGATTCGATTTGTGAATAGCGTCGCATCGCGACGATGGGTCTTCCCGGTAGCGCTGCTCTCTTCGGCAAAAGAGCCGGGTTTGCCGGATGTGACAGCGACGAGGGCGCGCAGATTGCGATGAACGGCTGTAGGAACCTGCTCAGTATTCCGAGAGCCGAAGACGTTCGTATGGGGTACGGTGTACGAGCGTCGGCGAAAACCAGCCGACAATGAGTACGTGGCCGGGCTCTTTGCGATTTGGATACGTCGAGAAGAAAAGCTGCCTATGAATATGTGATTGTATGAATTCCGGGACGTGAAAATTCGTGATGGTTCCTCCTGCAGAACCCCATGACTGATCGAGGTTGAGGTTGGCCAGCATCATGGTCAAGAGCAAGCCGAGAACACCTCAGTCCAACCGCCACCCAGTGACAACAACACATCACACTCGGCACGCTTCAGATAGATCAATGCATCGTTGAACTGGCAACTGTATTCACAAGAACTCAAGGCTCTTTTCGAGGTAGAACTATGTACATCGAAGTCCCAGGTGCTCAGACCCAGGCACGCGGCTCTCACCGCTTTGGTTTCGTTTCATTTCTCTCCATGCTGCTTCTCTCCATGCTGCTGCTCCGCTGCTGCAACAAGACTTAGACGCGCATCTTCATGGCGATCTTGGACTTCTTGACGCGGCGGCGGGTGCAGACCTCCTCGACCTCCTCGTCGTTGCCGGCCTCGGGGGCGGCGGTCTCGACGGGGGTGGGGACGGCAGCGGACTCCTCGACGGGGGCCTCCTCGACGGGCGAGGGGACGACGGACTCCTCGACGGGGGTCTCCTCGACGGGGGTCTCGGGGGCGGGCTGCTGGGGGGCGGAGGAGGAGCCGTCGAAGGTCAGGGTCTGGCCGGCGGTGCGGGTGACGGCGGCGACGTTGCCGGAGCCGAGGAGGTCGTAGGAGTAGGGGACGGAGGTGAAGCTGCCCTCGGAGACGGCGCTGAGGTCGGCGCCGACGACGTCGTTGATGTTGGCGGTGCCCTCGGTGGAGGAGTCGCGGGAGACGATGGGGTTGCTCGAGGCCGAGTCGAAGGTGGTGGACTCGATGAGGACCTTGGCGCCCATGCGGGTGTTGACGCCGGTGGCGCCGACGCTCTCGTAGACGTTGTTGAAGATGTGGGCGGTGCCGAAGCGCACCGAGGGGTTGCGGCTGTTGACGTTCTTCCAGTAGTTGTTGGCGTAGGTCACGTGGAGCTTGCCGGTGTCCTGGCCGGCGTTGCTGTCCGAGTGGCCGATGAGCGAGGCCTTGAAGTGGTCGTGGATGAAGGTGTTGGAGATTGTGATGAAGTCCGAGGCGCGGGTGATGTCGATGAGGCCGTCGTAGAAGTCCTTGCCCGAGTCGAGGTCGGACGAGACGTCGCAGTGGTCGACCCAGACGTTGGTGGACTCCTGGATGCCGATGGCGTCACCGTTGTCGGCCTCGACCTTGGAGAACTTGAGGTTGCGGATGATGACGTTCTCCTGCTTGTTGATGTACAGGCCGATGTTGGTCAAGGACGCGCCCGGGAGACCGATGATGGACTTGTTGGACTTGACCCTGGAGCGGTAGCTGCCGGAGATCTGGCCATCAACAACGATGACGGCGGGCTCGTCGGCCTCAGCGACGGCGGTGAACTCGGCGAGCGAGGAGACGGTGGTGGTGACACCGCCGGCACCGCCGGTGGTGCCCGAGGCGTAGCCGATGTCGCAGGCCTCGGTGATGGCGGCGCGCTTCTCGACGGTGCGCGAGCCGAGGATGGGGGAGCCGCTGGCGAGGGTGGCCAGGGCGGCGATGGAGGAGACGACACCGAAGGACTTCATTGTGATGACGTGTGCTTGGTGAGCTTCAAAAAGAATGTGGCGAGATAGATCGTAAAGTGGTCGTGAAGCTGATGATAGTTCTTGACGAGAAAGAGTGGTAAGAGTTGGACGATCTACGTCTGTTAGAAAGAGAGTCTTTGCAAAGAGCGAAAAGGATGAGAAAAGTGTGAATGAATGAACTGGATGAGGAACAAGTCTGGAGAGAGGCAAGTGAGGACTCGGTCGAGGTGTCTTATATCTCTTCAAGGTCCTCCATGAGAGCCGCCCTTTGGTACGGGACCCGGTAGGCTGCCGAGATCTGACGCTAGGATCGAGGTTCGTGATGGTTGCGTTTAATCAATCCAAGGGGCGCGGTGGATCTCGCAGACCAGGGCCCCGGCTCTTGGTCCTCATCGGGACTCATCTACCTGCTGCGAAGAGGCCATCACAGGCGCCCCACGCGGTATGGCCAAGTCAAGTTGCCAGGGTCGACATGGGCCACCAGAACTGACATGGGCAGAGGAAGACATCTTCGTCCGAGGCCCCTGGTGTGATGGGATGACGTGAGTGATGGCTGACAGGCGACGGGCGACAGGCGACAGCACGATGGCGCGACCGCCAGCAGCTCTAGAGGGTAACAGGTAGCCGCCCAGGGGCTCACTTTCTATCAGAAACATTGGGTGACAGGGGCTCGCCGGCGAACCTCAAACACAGACCAGGGGCCATGTTCATGGGTGTTGGCAGCCACAAGACCGGACGATGGATGCTTCTCCGCTGGGAACATTCCGAGCCTTGCATCTTGGCCGGAGTATTGCAGGTCGGCTCGTGCGTCTTGCAAGGGTTTCCGGTTTCACGGCGAGCGACAAGCAATTCTCAGCGAGGCCAAGGTCGTCGCGCCCACTCTGCCGAGTCCACCGCTGATGAGCTTACCGCGACAGATCCACGACCTTAACTGGAAGCTTCTTGAGCTTGTCGTGGATTGAGGTGGCCGGGGTTAAGCAAACGCCCGTGTGGGGAACTTTATCCTTACGTTAGGCTGTCGGCGCCGTCAGGAGTCACACGCTCTACTTGGGAACAGTCGTTCAATGCTGTCAGGTCGTGAGCTCTCAACTTGGGACATGGCTCGGGCGATCACTTGAGCCGCAGGACTGCAGAACAGGATAGGACCCAGGTCAGGCCTGATCTCCATCGCTACCGTCAATCCACTGGAAACGATGTGCATCCCAGTTCGGGCGAAGTGGTTCGGGGCCGGTGTCCTGCGCCGAGCACGTTCTCTGGGCAGCACAGCCTCAAAAAGCGGCGACCAGCAGTCGGAGCGTCTTCCGAAAGTGCACAAGCTCGTCTCGCCGCTGGGGACCTGCGGATTGGCATGACCTGAGCAGCATCGGCCGCCACTACACCGAGTGGGCTTGGGCTTGGGCTTGGGCTTGGTGCGCTTCACATCTTGGTGGTGTTCAGGGGTGGAAAGGGGTGTTGGCATCGGGGTGGAGGAGGAAGCCTCCGAACGCCCGTTGGTATGGCACAGTCAGGACAGTCACGTCGACGTGCTGCAGACCAAGAAAAGAAAATGGTTCAAACCAAGAAAAGGGAAATGGTATTTGTCTCGTCAAGAAATGAACACAGCGCTATGCAGCATGAAGTCCCGTTGCACCCCTTTCAGTTGCCCCTTTCTGCCCACTCCAATATTGTTGTCTACTCCTCGTATCCATCCTGGGCGTCATCGAACCCAAAAGATCCTCGCAGGTCATTCACCTGGAACTCTCGCCCCCCTTTTCTCCCTCTGACAATGCCGGTGTTGCCGTTCCTCCACTGTTGTAGCCCTCCCTAGGACTCTCGGCGGCGCCTCCTGTCAACCGCGCCTCGTTCTCCATCTGCTCCCGCTCCTCCAGCGTCAAGTCGCTCTTCGCTCGTCCGACATCGATAAAAGCGAAAATGATAAGCGCCACGCCGGCCGTGCCCACGGCGAAGAAGAAGGCGACCTGGTAGTTCTGCCGCAGGTCGAGATACGACGTCTGCCCGACAGCCACGTCGCCGAAGCCGAGGAAGAAACTAATACCGAGGAAGAGCGTGCTGTTGATCAGGGCGCCGGCGAGGCCCTGCCGGCGCGCGGGCAGGTTCGTCGTGATGAAGACGTTGCTGACGGTGAAGGTGATGTCGATGCCGATGGTCGAGGCCACCATGCTCGGGAACACCCAGGCCCAGTAGTTGGGGTCCTCGGGCATGAGCGCGAAGAGCAGGACGCAGACGAGGTTGCCGACGCCCGCGAGGATGAGGAGGATGCGGCCCGGGAGCAGGTGCAGCGTGAAGCCGCCGACTGTGCCGATGATCAGGCCCCCGACGATCATGGGGAGGTACCACACGGCGGTCAGCAGGGGCGACATGTGCAGGACGAGCTCGATGTAGAAGCTAGAGTAGAAGAGGAACAGCCCGAAGGTGCCGTAGCCGAAGAACAGGGCCACGACGAGGGCTTTCATGTACTCGGGCGCGAAGAGGTCGAAGGGCACGAGCGGGTTGTCGACCACCCAGCCCTCGACGTAGACGGCGCCCGCGATCAGGAAGACGCCGATGATCAGGGTCACGATGATCTGGGGGCTGGCCCAGCCGTTGGGCGCCTGGGAGCTGTCGGTGATGGCGTAGACGATGAGTAGCAGCCCGGGGACGATGGTCGCGAAACCCCACCAGTCCATCTTGAGGCTGGTGGGCGGCTTCGCCGTGAAGTCTCGGGGGACCGACAAGAAGGCGGCGATGCACACGACGGCCAGGATGATGGTGCCGAGCCAGAAGTACCAGCGCCACGTCAGGAACTCGCCGGAGATGCCGCCGAAGAGGATGCCGACGAAAAAGCCGAGGGGCGCGAAGGCGCCGTAGAGGGCGAAGATGAGGTTCTTCCGCGGGCCGGGGCGGTAGGTCTTGCCCAGCAGCATGATGCTGGCTGGCAGGTAGGCGGCGGAGCCGAGGCCCTGAAGGGCACGGCACACGATGAGCATGACGTAGTTTTGGCTGAAGCCGGCGACGAGGCACCAGATGCACATCCATGTGAGGCCGGCCGTGAAGACGACGTAACCGCCGTGCATGTCGCCCAGCCTGCCGAAGGGCAGGAGGAACGAGCCGGTGACGAGGGAGAAGACGCTTGAGGGCCAGGTCTGAGATGTCTCGGGGATGTCGAGTTCGATGGCGAGCGGCGGCAGGATGATGTGGAAGCCGGAGATGAAGAATTCCTGCAAAGAGGGTCAGCGAGTCAAGACACAACAAGCCGATGAGGTACCTACAGCCATGAGCATCGAGCCGAGAAGAGCAGTGACGAAGCCGAGTTCGGCCCATATCGTCTTGAAAACGGCGGGCCGCTGCCGACCGAGCTTCTCGACATCGACGCCCGGCACCGAATCGCCAGAGATGGGTCCCGGCTCGGGGTCCGGGACGGCGCCGGAGGGTTCGCGGGCCATGGGTGCGGCCGGTACGGGCGTGTGTTACCGGAGGTGTGTTACGTCAAGATGGTGATGCCGAGACACGAAGATGGACACTCAGAGGATGGTGCCTTGAAGTTTCGTCATGGCAGTTCTTATTACGGCACGCCCAGAGGGAGGAAAGGGTCAAACATTCAAATAGGGTCTCTGTCTGCTTGCAAAATCGGTCGTCATGGCGAGAGCTGCCAGACAAGGTCGTCATTCAAAGATGCTCGCCACGAGGACGCTAACAAATCCAAGAGCCCTGCCGGAGGAAAACTGGGGAAGAACATGCAAGATTTGTATGAGTTTACCCCGAAGAGGAAAGGTCCCACGATCCTCGAGGATGCGGCCAGCGTCCTGACTTATCAGATGGATGAGGGAGTCTGGGGGTATTTTTCAGCAGACAGACTTAAGGCTTTGTAATGTTCGAGAAAGGCATCATCAATCTTCAGTCCGCAGAGGCCCGAGATCACATCTAACTTCCAGTGTTGCGTGGATGACGCCCGAGTCGAGTCGATAATGGTGAAGATCCGGGGCCATGACGACCTCGGATGCTTAGTCACCCCAAACGTGGCGTCGTAAATGCAAGGCTTGCGTCTTGACTGCCTCTTCTAGCCTAGCTCTCATCTCCTTCTTCAGTAGCGCCACATCTGCTACGCCCTGGAGGTCTTGTCTTGCACTAGGTCGGTACCGTTCCGAGAACATCGACGTCCGTACATCGACTCCAGTGACCCTTCTCCCGTGACCCAACATGCAAGGTTCGAAGGGGTTTTGCCGCTTCTTATCGAGACAGACTCGGTATATGCAGGTGCCCGATCCCACCAGCGGAACCTAACACGGAAAAGCAGGGGTTCACGCACAGAACATGGACCAGTCAACCAACACGCCGGTATCAGGCCTACTCCAGCAGGTCCCTACCAAGCCATGCCACAACTGCCGACGACGCCGCCTGCGCTGCGACCGCTCCGTGCCTGGCTGCCACAAGTGCACGTCGACCGGCCAGGAGTGTCTCGGCTATGGTAAGCTCTTCAAGTGGGCGGATGGGGCGGCCAGCAGGGGCAAGCTGGCCGGGAGGAACACCCTCGCCGTACCGCGTCCCTCGCGAGGTGGCCGGCCCGCGAGGAGTGCCGTGTCAACACCACAGACGGCCGGCTATCCAACGCCGGATGTGATCGACTTCTCGACACCACAAGTTGACGATGTGGTTTTCTCGTTGCCGGGCTCGCCGTCCACCGAGGCCTCGGACATGAGCATCGTCCGCACGTATCCGTCCCGTGAGAGCACCGACACCCCTGAGCTGTCGACGCCTTGGGTATTAGTCGATCCTGTATTCCAGGACATCAGCGCGCCATACCGTCACTATCTCTCTTATTGTACGTGCCCTCCACTGCCTTACACGCCCTTCCCTGCCTCCTCATCACGTACAATTAGTCCTGACTGACCCGCCATTAGTCACGAATCGAGTCTGCCAAGATCTCGTCTCTTGGGACACGCCGGACAGCAACCCCTTCCGCCATCTGATCCCTCTGACAAAGGTATCCCCCCTGCTGCAGCATGTCATCGTCGCGGCCGCGGCGGCGCACATGTCGAACCTCACGCGACCGCCTCTGGTGCCGAAAGACTCGGACTCAGGGACGCTCGTCTACCCTGGCGGGCGGGAGGCTTCGAGACGTGCGCTGCTGGATGCCCTGGTGGCCAAGCAGAAGGCGCTGGCGCTGCTGTCCACTGCCGTGCAGGACATTGACGCCGTAGGGTGCGAGGTCGTGCTGGCTGCTGTGCTGTTCTTCATCAACGTGGAACTCATCGAGTCGGGCAAGCATGGCTGGAAGGCCCATCTCGAGGGCGCCGGCAGGATCATGACGTGCATTGAGCCGACGGAGGGTACCAACGAGACGCTGCGGGATTACATCGTGTCAGATTGCGTCATGTACGTTTTCTCCCCACTGCTCACCGAACTCCCAAACTGATATCGTCGCAGCTACTACATCCTGGCGTCGGCATTCAACAAGGACGAACCGGCCCAGTCGTCATACATGCAGGGTGTCCAGATCTCATCCATGCTCAAGCGGGCCGCGGCGAACAGCTACCTCTGCTGCCCGACGGAGGTTCTCGAGATCCTGCTCGCGGCAGCCCAGGTCTCGAACATGGACACGTCGGACGAGGCATCCGCGGAGGAGGCAGCGCAGCAGGGCCTCCAGCTCCTCTCCCGCGCCGAGGGCCTGGACATCAGCGAATGGGCCCTCGCGATCCGTAACCACCCGAGCCTGCGCCACGTGCCCATCGACAGCCGCATGAACGCCGGGTCCGCGCACCGCATCGCGTGCTCGCTGTACATCATCCAGGCCGTGCCGTCGGTCAAGCGGTTCCTGCTGCCGGGCACCGAGGCGGCGTTCGAGGACCAGCTCATGCACCACCTGTCGTCGGTGCCGGATGAGGACCCCAACTTCAAGGCGACGACGTGGCCGGCGTTTATCGCTGGCGCGGAGGCGAGTGATCCGGAACGGCAGGCGTGGTGCAAGGACAGGCTGCAGAGACTGGTCAAGGTTGTGCCGTGGGGGTTCATCGACACGGCCATGGACGCGCTGGATGTGATATGGAGGCTGAAGAGGGAGGGCAAGACGCAGGAGGGGTGGGTGCAGGCGCTGAAGGATCCGGATTTGAATTTCTTGATTGTCTGAGCATGTTTGGGTATGGACTTTGGTGCATGGCGTTTCCGTCCGGCGTTGGTCACTGCGGCTTTGCAATAGATACCTCCTAGGCAAGTGAGTAATGGATTGGATTTGAGCTGCTTACATTCAACGAGTGTCTTCAGGGGTACTTGTACGCGATCGGCGCAGCCACTCGGGAGCGTGACTGAGGCGTGGACACGGCAATGGGCACGTCAAGATCGCAGCGCCGTGGCCAGGTTTTCAGGACTTACCCCTACATCTACAGAATGTCTGAGTCCAGAAATTTGAGTAACGTCAGCTGCAGACTATTAATGCGACTGGCCTAGATCGAGACTCCGAACCGAAATGAGAGAGACTTTAACTCATCAGCTACATGTCGCGTGCGTGCTCCTATGGCGTGTCGGTGTCTGATCAGTCTTGACACGGCATAGGCAAAGAATCGGCCATCGACGCCAATGAGGCAAATAGCACATCAATATCTCGACTCTGCACTTTCGTCTTTGGCGTTTCCAGTGCGACGAGCTCTTGCGCTCGATGCTGGACGCTGTCGATCACCCGGTATGGACTCGGGCGCCGTGGTTCATTCCGTTTCGACATTGTCCGCCTCTCATGGCTGGCCAGGCAAACTTCATTTGATACCGTGTTACCGAAAATTCCTGTAGTCTCACATATCAGGACTGAATCGTTTACATCAAAAGCCCTCTGCCATGTGCGTACCGCCCACGTATTGGGCTGCGGCTCATGACGATACCAATAGGGACAGTACTGGACTGCGACCGGCGCGTTGGTCTTTCAACGACCTGCAGTACTCGTAAATTCGGTTCTTTAGAATGTGGCATTGAAGCATAGACACATCGAGGGGCAGACCCAACTCGGCGTCCGTTCGGTCCCGAGGTGCGCACCAGATGCCGTCTTACCCGTACAAAACCCGCCTGATTCGCCAACCACCGACCGGTTCCTTTGCGCAGAGCGGTCATCAGCACCAGGCCACAAATTCTAGGTCCTCGTGCCAGCTCCCTGGGGACTCGGCTAGGGAGGTCCCGGGCGCGAATCTGGCTGCCCGTCCTGTGGCCGTCCGGGGAAAGAGTCAGAGGGCGGAAACAACACTCGTAAACTCCGAGAGTGGCTCGTAACTATCGTAAAATTGAGAGTCGTGCCGTGTTCCGTGGGCCAAAAATGAGGTGGATTTAAGAAAACGGCGAGGCCCTGGATTGCCTACGCCTAGATGGGTGCATATCTTGGCTCTCAAACTTTACTTGGACGATTGATTCTTGTGCATAGGGTGAATCGCGCCGGTCACGATGACTTCACAGAGCGAGCCTCCGAAGAAGGCGCACAGCAATGATGAGACCTCACTTGAAAACCTCGCGGTGGAGGCCCCAGTGGCTCCTCCGTCTCAGGAGATCGTCATGACGACAAGCCAGGTCGTCCTGGTCCTCGTGGCGGTCTTCACGAGCATATTCCTGGTCGCACTGGACCGTACCATCATCACTACAGTGCGTGGCACCACCCGCCACTTAATTGGAGACGTCGCTGACCGGTGAACGTAGGCCATCCCGAAAATCACCGACGACTTCAACTCCCTTGACGACGTGGGGTGGTACGGCAGCGCGTACCTCCTCACGTCCTGCGCGTTCCAGCTTTCCTTTGGTAAGCTGTACACGTTCTGGTCCGTCAAGGCGGTGCTGCTGTCGAGTATCACGCTGTTCGAGGTCGGATCGGCCGTCTGCGGCGCCGCACCTACGTCCACGGCCTTCATCGTAGGGAGGGCGGTGCAAGGCGTCGGTGCGGCTGGCATCTTTTCGGGTGTCGTACGTGCCACTCCGTGAATACTACTCGCTGCCAGTCTTGTCTCTGACCCTCTTCATAGATCGTATGCATCGTCTACGCCGTGCCTCTTGAGAAGCGACCTCGCATCCAGGGGCTGTTCGGCGCGCTGTTTGGTATCGCTTCCGTCGTCGGGCCGCTCATCGGCGGGGCGTTCACGTCGCGCGTCTCGTGGAGGTGGTGCTTCTACATCAACCTCCCTTTCGGCGCCGTTGCGCTCGCCGCGGTTGCTTACTGCCTCCGTATTCCCGAGAGAGATACGACGAAGGCTCCCGTCAAGGAAAAGCTGTCGCAGCTCGATGGCGCGGGGACTGTTGTGCTCATGGGCGCCGTGGTCTGCCTTGTCCTCGTCTTGCAATGGGGAGGGCTGACGTACTCGGTAAGTACCTGAGATACACCTCTGAGCCACGACTGACCTCTCTAGTGGAGCGACGGCCGTATTATCGCGCTTCTGGTCGTGATGGGTGTGTGTGCGATAGCCTTCGTCGCGACCCAGGTTCTCCTGCCCCGGACGGCGACGCTGCCGCCGAGGATCTTCAAGTATCGCAGCATCCTCGCCGGCGGCTGGGCCACTGTCTGGCTGGGCTCCTCCATGTACATCTTCAGTACGGGGCCCCCATCTGTCTCCCTCTCGCGACTCCCGCTGACCGTCTCGTTAGCCTACTTCCTCCCGATCTGGTTCCAGTCCATCACGGGAGTTTCCCCCGTCCAGTCAGGCATCCGCATGCTCCCGACGATGCTCGCCATGGTCCTCGCGTCCATCATCAACGGCTTCGCCGTACAGAAGCTGGGCTACTACACGCCCTCCGCCATCATCGGCTCCTCCATCTCGTCCATCGGCGCCGGCCTCCTGACGACGCTGCACGTCGACACGCCCATGGGCAACTGGATCGGGTACCAGATCCTCTACGGCTTCGGGCTCGGCCTGTGCTTCCAGGCGCCCAACCTAGCCGCGCAGACTGTCCTGCCCGTCAGGGACGTGCCGATCGGGACGTCGCTCATGTTCTTCCTGCAGCTGCTCGGCGCGGCCGTTTTCATCCCCGTGGGGCAGTACATATTGCTCTCGCAGCTGCGGCACCGGCTGTCGGGCGTCGAGGGCCTCGATCCCGATGTCATTGGGTCCAGTGGCGCGACGTCGCTGGCGGGCTCGGTGCCGGAGCACCTGCGGCAGACGGTGCTGGTGGCGTACAATGCCGCGCTGCGGGATGTGTTCCGCCTGGGGCTGGTGTTGACGTGTCTCATCGTGCTGGGGATTTCCGGGCTCGAGTTCAAGAGCGTCAAGAAAGGGGGAATGCGGGTGAGAAGAAGGTGGCGAGTGAAAGTGCTACACAGGAGAAAGTGCAGGACTCTTGAGGACAAAAGCAAGGGTGGTTGTTGTCGATATGAAGAGCTTGCATTGAAGTAAAAATGTAGAACAGGCTCATCGAGTTGTACTCCTCTCAATAGATACCAGGCCGCAGGGACGGGGCCATTCCCATTTCAATGCTGATATTAGCAAGATCATGGTCGCGCAAGGGGCCGTGCCGGTGAGTCGCCCAGAGCGACTGGCATCTTTGTGAGTGGTCCGTTTGCGCTCTGAAATGCGGGAGAGAAGATCCAACTGCCTGGCGGGTTGCACGGCAAGACAAACATCGGCTGCAGCGGTTGCGGATAGGAACCGACCGTATCCGCACACACGGCCCACAGGCTTTGTAGAGATGCAACTGGTGGCACAAGAGCCGGTGGTGATTTTTAAGCTATCCGATGCCGCGATCCCGCCCACATGGTGCCGGTGCATGGTACACGGTGGGCGATGGCCGAGCCGTTACCCGGGTTGACGATGGGAATCGAGGAAGAGTCTTTGGTGATACTAGGATACTCCCCTCGTATGCGAACCGAATCAGCAGAAGAACAGCGTCCTGTCGTACTGCAGCACCAGCTCAACAAGCTCCTGTGAACTGGCTTCTTGTACTCATAGCGAGTGTTGTGCTTCGGGATGATCGTGGATGAACGGCTATGGACCAGGACCAGACAGTTCCGAAATTCCGAACAAGAGAGCACCACTAGAATTTAGTGGCGGCGATGACAGCATCGGACCCTGTCGCGTTTCCAGTTGCCCCGCATCCGCGGCAGATGCCCTCGACGGACTTAAGAGGAGCGTTCCCAGCTCTGCGGCGCATGCGAGTCTTTTTTTTGCTGTGCAAGCTTGTAGCAAACGAGCACAGCAGTTTGAATCCCTCACACACCTCGCAATGGCCTCGAATCCCCCTGGAAAGTGCTGCTCCGTCGGCGTCACGCACGAGTAAGTGACGAGAACTACCCCTCCATCCCACCTCGCTGAGGATTGCCGCTGACATCAATCCCAGAGGAACCCCCTCCGGCCAGTCCATCAAGATCGCCAACGGCTCCCTCGATGCCTACGTCGCCCAGGCCCCCGCCGACAAGGCCCACGCCGGCGCCGCCATCATCATGATCCCCGACATCTGGGGCATCTGGCAGAACGCGCAGCTCATCGCCGACCAGCTCGCCGCCAACGGCTACACGACCATCATCCCCGACATCTTCAACGGCGACAAGTTCGCGGCCGGCGTCGACATCATGAAGTTCATCACCCAGGGCACCAACGGCGACAACCCGCACACCCCCGAGGGCGTCGACCCCATCATCGTCGCCGGCATCAAGGCCCTGCGGGAGCAGTACGGCGCCACCAAGATCGGTGCTGTTGGGTACTGCTTCGGCGCAAAGTACGTCGTGCGCCACTACAAGTCCGGCATCGACGTCGGCTACGTCGCGCACCCGAGCTTCGTCGAGCGCGACGAGCTCCTCGCCATCACGGGCCCGCTGTCCGTCGCCGCCGCCGAGACGGACTCCATCTTCCCGACCGAGAAGCGCCACGAGTCCGAGGAGATCCTCAAGGAGACCAAGCAGCCGTTCCAGATCAACCTGTACTCGGGCGTCGAGCACGGCTTCGCCGTCCGCGGCGACGTCAGCCAGAAGGTCCAGAAGTTCGCCAAGGAGGCCGCGTTCTACCAGGCCGTGAGCTGGTTCGACACGTGGCTGGCCTGACTGCCCGCGTCTCGGCTTTGAGCGGGCTAGACATAGAGATAATTCATGAATACAGTACACTGACCCTTTCCCGCGTGCTTTACGTGCATCACCCCCATGACGCCTTGATCAGGTCCGCGCACCGCTCGGCAACCATGTACACGGGCGCCACGGTGTGTGCGCTCGTCACATCCGGAAAAACACTCGCGTCCGCGATGCGCAGGTTCCTGATCCCGTGTACCCGTAGATCCTGCCCGACGACGCCGCCGTCCTCCCTCCGGGCCATGCGGCACGTCGACGTGACGTGGAGCGTGCTGTTGAGGCGCCGCCGCACAAAGTCGTCAATCTCCGCGTCCGTCACCGTCTTCCAGCTGCCCTCGGCGGTGCCGCTCTTCATGCCGGGCGCGCGGTGCCAGAGGGCCTCGTGGTCGTACCCCTGCGAGCGGAAGCGCTCTGTCACGTGCATCGCGAACCGGGCGGCTTTGCGCGCGACGGGCCAGTCGCGCTCGTCGGTGATGAGGGGGTGGTGCATCTTGGGGAGGGCGAGGGGGTCGTCTGTGGCCAGGGCGATGCGGCCGGTCGAGTAGGGTTGGGTGAGCGTCATGTACATGGCGTAGTAGCCTGTGCCGGAGACCCATTCGTGGTCGACGGAGGCGGCGGTCAGGATGACCTCGAAGTCGGGTATGTTTCTGGTGGATTTTGCGTCGAGGTTGTCGTGGCCGGAGGCGCTTTGGCGCTGGACTTGCATCGTGTCGTCGTCGATGGCGTCGCTGCGGAGCCACATGCACTGCTTCTGGGTCGTCGAGGCGAAGATGCCGGTCTTGAAGAGGAGGAAGAGGATGAGGTGCCAGAGGAGGAAGAGGGGTTGTGTCAGGGCGTGGTTCGAGTCGTTGGGCTTGACCTGGAAGACTACGCCGAAGGAGACGTGGTCTTTGAGGTGGGCGCCGACACCGGGCAGATCCCGGATCACGGGGATCTTGTGCGCTTCGAGCTCTGTTCTCGGCCCGATGCCGCTGAGCATGAGGACCTGGGGGGAGAACATTGCGCCGCAGGAGACGACGACTTCGCGACGCGCCTTGGCGAAGCATGCGCGGCTGGTCTTCTTGGAGTAGACGTCTACGAGATGGACGCCTGTGACGGAGGTGCCGTCTTCGGATAGTTCGAGCTTTGTGACTGCCGCGCCCGTGCAGATGGTTAGACGACCGCGGCGGTCCATGGCGAGAGACTTCGGGAGGTATGCTCTCTGCGCGGAGAGACGCTTGCCTTGCTTGTCGATCATGGTGTCCAAGGTGAAGATGCCGAGGGCAGGGGCATCAGGATCGTTGGAATCGTAGCAGACGGGCAGGCCAACGTCTTCCGCCGTGGGATTCCAGCTAAAAGGATCAGAACGAGTACGTGAGGACATCATATTTAATGACTCACTACGCATCAACGCCAAACACAGACGGCATGTGGCGTAGAACCAGAGGTCCTGCATCTCGTCAGTGATCCGCCTCCGAGGAGCATCAGTCTCACGCACCTTGGTACCCCCGACCCTCCTTCCTCGAGCCCCCAGGAAGC
This sequence comes from Furcasterigmium sp. R96-07A1, assembly GCA_037042015.1. Lineage (NCBI taxonomy): Eukaryota > Fungi > Ascomycota > Sordariomycetes > Glomerellales > Plectosphaerellaceae > Furcasterigmium > Furcasterigmium sp. R96-07A1. The sequence goes on from JAXQJP010000017.1 coordinate 62,019, forward strand.
AAAGACGCATCCTCAATCTTGCGAAAGTACGGCGCGCACTTATCCCAAGACCACTCGTCGTTCCCCATCTCAGCCCAGCGATCATACGTCGCGCGGCCGCCCCGCGTGAGCATGAGGCCGTTGACGCGCGACGCGCCCCCCACGGCCTGCGACGTGTACGCAAAGACGTTCTGGCCGGTCCATCGCTCGTCCGGCTCTGCGTGGAGTGTGACGGCCTGCGGGGCCTTGGTCAGGAGCACGATGCCGGTGAGCGGTATGTCGAAGAACCAGTGCTCCTTGACCTTGCCGCGGGAGATGAGGAGGACGCTGACGGAGGGGTCTTCGCTCAGGCGCGAGGCGAGGACGCATGCTGCCGTTCCACCTGGGGGTTGTCAATGTGGTTCCATTTCGTGCAGAGGGGAGAGGGACGGACCGCCGACGATGATGTAGTCGTATGTCTGGCCGTCGACGTCGGTGGCGACGTGCTCGGGGTAGGCGGACGTGAACGGCCACATGCGGGGCTTGTTGGCAAGCAGCTCACGAGCAGGCGATTTTAGGGTAATCGGACGATGTTGCACATGGCCAGTCCTTGCTTATGAGCACCGGTCGCAGTGTTCAGAGGCAGTGACGCGACATCAATCAAGACGGAGGGGTTGCAGGGTTCGTGATCCTAAGTATGAGCCGATCCTACAGCGGTACAATGATCGCAGGGCCAAGCCCACAATCATGGCCTCATAGCTCCGCTGGGAACTTGGCTGATCCCAGTGTAGCACCCTCCTCAATCGCAAGCCGTTCAGACGGACTGGAGCTAGTCGAAGCTTTGCGGGAGCCGGGCGGCAACCGTTCAAGGCCAAGCAACTGACTACTACCCGACGGGAGGCGGGGGGCCTTTTGGAACGGCCCGCGTTCTACGATTGTTGGCAGTGCACAGAGCAAGTAGGATAAGCGGGCTGGTGACAGTGACGCTCGCATCTTCATAAATGTGTTGCCCTCGTCAACTCACAAGGACATATTCGACGACAGCGCTTCGTCCCGCGCAACACACATGAATCCGGATCTTCGGCTCGTCGGCAGCCCCCAACCAATATGGCGTACATGCGGCGCACGCAAGATGAGCTGTCCTTCAGGCCTCCCGCCCAGCCGTGGCCACCACTAACCCGAAGGGTGTGAACCCTTGCCAACCCGTACTCCATCGCCCTGCAGCGGCCGGGGTTCAGCCCTTCGTCAACTGGCTGCGACAGACGGCTGTGCTGACCCCGGTCGGCCTGGCCAGCTTCGTCACTGGCGATGGCCGCCGCCTCGTGCTGCACCTCGCCTGTCGAGGTGCGGCCTCTCTGGAACGACCTCGAGGCAGACTCGGAACCTCTCCGGGGGCTCAGCTCTGCATGATCGAATATCTCGAGCGGCTCATCTATCGTCGGCACTTCAACTCTGCATTTCGCTCACGAACACCACTCTTCGCCCTCCAGAAAGCACCGCTGTCAACGCTCCGACCAGAAAATTTCAGACGACAGCACCGACTTCGGCGAGCCTGCCCGACCACCCCTCCAACATGGCCGAGGCAGCGGCTACGGCGAATGCACGGCTCGCCAGTGAGATCGCCGAGGAGCTGGCCCCTCTCATCGACGACGACAAGGAGCTCTTCGCCGCCATCGCGGCCATCGTGATCTCCCTCGTCGCCCTCGTGGCGGCCATGCTGGGCGTCATCCAGCAGTACTTCGCCTCCGCCGAGAGCTACAACTACTGCGACACAAAGGTGATGAGCGGATGGGCCCAGACCAGGCACCGGAAGCTCAAGCTCAAGGACTTCCGCATCGAGGTGCAGTACGAGGCGCCTGTCATCTTCATCTGCCGGCCCGATTACACCGGCGACGGGCCGGGCAAGGGCGGGCCCGTCATTATGCTCAAAGGCGACGCCAAGAGCAGGGCCGACAGCTGGACGACGGAGGAGGAGGAGGCGGTCGCCAGCACGGACGGCGGCAAGGAGAAGAAGAGCCGGAGGGCGGCCAGGGCGGACAAGCAGAGGGAGATCGAGGCGATACACACGGCGGACAACGACCTGGCGACGTGGGTCACGCTGCTCAGGACGATACAGAACATGGAGTCGCGGTCGCAGGCGTGGCAGGACAAGTGGTTCAATTCGAGCCCGCCCAAGGGGCGCGCCAGCCTGCCGACGCAGGAGCAGATGGAGTCGGTCCATAACAACCGGACGCTCATCGTCGCCATGAAGAAGAAAAAGAAGAGCTACGACACGATGCCGGCGGGGATTAAGAAGCCGTATGCGACGACGACGTGGTGTCACCTCATCGAGCTCATGGCGCTGCTCGGCATCTACTGGGTCGAGTTCGACCGTATCAGCGACCGCTACCGGGCCGAGGGCAACGGCTTCGTCGTCACGGGGAACAAGGTTAATGATTTGGGCGTCATGTTCTCGTTCCAGATGGCGCGCGCTCATCAGTTCGAGTCGAACCGTATCATTCCCACGCAGCACGTCAAGGACCTCGCCTTTGGCATGGTGGCTACTGTCTACAACCGGGCCTCCAAGAATGATGACCGGCGCCTGAATAACCACGAACAGCAGGACATTACCATGCTGCATTTTGCGACCAGCGAGGAGATTGCCGAGTCTCTGGTTGTCATCGGCTGCAACACGAATGCTGTCAACTACTTTGCGCGCAAGGACCACGAGGATAAACGGACGGCCCATCTCTTCCCACGTACGTCTACCGCCCAGCTCTGTGCATGACCATGAGGACTGACCCTCGCAGTGGCATTCGAAATTGTCGGAATGCTCGGCAAGACGTTCCATATCGAGAACAGTGGATTCCGATACCTCCCGAACCCAACCATGGAGGTCTGGGACGACAAGAACTTCTCCCTCCGCGACATCCTCAGGGCATATCTCCAGCAGATGAACGCGAAGGGCGTTTTGGAAAGCCCGAAAACGAACATCAAGGGCCTGATCCGTCGATGGGGAGCGGAGATCCTGTCCCACGTCGAAATGGAAGATCAAGGTGCCTGGCCGAGCTTCATGGTTCTCAATGCGCTTCACGACACGCTCGAAAACACTGACACCATACTGACGGGCACTGAAAAGGGGGACAGGCCCCGGATGCCCTCGCGCCAGGCCACCAAGTATTCTCAGGACCTCCACTTTCACACAAAGTCGGTCTCGCCGGAGCCGGAGACGGATAGCCCCGAACAGCTTAAGCGACGAACCCTGGTGCAGGACGTCTTGCGTAGCCATATCCAGGAAGTCCTGTCCGGCCTCAACCGCCCACCAGCCACAGGCCGACCCGGCCCCGCCTCGAACGACGGCACGCTCGTGGACGAGGCAGAAGGCAACTCCCCCTTCTCAGCCAGGAAGCCGCGCTTCGAAGACATGGACTCGGCGACCCCGGAGGAGAAGCAAGGCAAGCTCATGGAGGTGTACTTCCAAGTGATCCGGCGCGCCGTGGTCAAGAGCACCTCGTCAACAATACAGCGGCGTCGCGAGTCCATGGCGCCAGGCTACGCGGACTTCGTCCCGGGCCGCCTCGCCAGGTCGTCGACGGCCAAGACCGTCATGTCGCAGACGCTCGAGGTGGACGAGGACGGCGGCGGGGAACAGTCGGACGGCACGGACATGTCGCTGGAGAACGACACGGTGTCGGACCTGGCGAGCGACGCGTCGACGGAGGATATATGGTGCACGCTGGTGTTTAGGATGATTTGCTGGCTGATGCTGCACAAGTTCAACAAGAAGGATGTGCAGAGGCCCAAGACGGAGCTTCATGGGAGTCGGCTGTGCGTGTACATTGCATGAGGAGGGTGTTGCTAGCTCCGGGCTTTTGGGGCGTGATGATGACGACTGACGAAACTATGCGAGATGATATATATGAACTGACTTCCGGGCATCCGGGGCACCTTGATGTGCGTGGTTTGGGTGGTTGAACCTACCTTGATATGCGTGATCATGGTGATGTGCAGAACCATGGTTACCTTGATGACCTGACTGTGTCTCGTGCGCCGTTTATTGATGGCGTCTTATCATGACACGAGATCAGCCAACATCGGCGGCACGACGCCATCGGGAGTGATGGCTTACATGAGATTGACCCGCGCCGGTCCGGTAGTCCACCATGTGGCTGGAGTCATTGTCTCGTGGAGGGACTATGGCAACAGCTGTGAGTGGGCTGTATACGCAGACTCGGGAGAAAGCATGGCCATGCGAAAATCCGGGGTCAGGGACTCTGGGTGCTTCTGGTCGTGAGATTCGGGCCATAGAACAAGGCGGGCGTGACTTGAAATAAAACAAAACCCGAGTACAAGCATCGAAAGAAGAAAAGGATGGTGCTGTCTGAAGAGGAAGAAGGAACTATCACGAGTCTAGTAGCTTGTCTTGGGGCCTTGCACCTGCCCCTTGACTCTACTTTGCCTGTCAGGCCCGTCCTCTAGTCGGTCCTGAGCAAGGATTCAAGATCTGACATCGAGTCAGTATCGATCCTGCCGACCTGCTTGCATCGCAGTTGGCTGGACTTGCTTACTTTACGAGGGGAAAACCAGGTCGGCAGGGGCGAGTGCGATCACCGTGCGCCCCGCATTTTTGTGCCCTTTTGGAGGTGCTCCGTATGTCAGAATCTAATTCACACTCCATCCGTAGCGGTCTTCCCCACCAAAACCTACCCCCAGAACAGTGCGGCGAACTAGGCTGGCCCCCTTCCTCACAAGCCGAATTGTGGGTCAAACCAACAAACGCTGACCCTCTGAGGCACGGGGCACCTTTCGCTTCTCTCCACCGGCTCTCGCCCGCCAACATCGACTCTTCCCATTCAACACCAGTATCCTCGGCGACTCGACACCACAACACCCAGAGCCCATCCCATCTCGCACCCCCGGGGCTCACGAACACAACGACAAACACACGGGTGGCCTGGGCTCGCTTCTTTTTCCACGACTGCTCACCACCGAGAGCACGCGACGCTCCCTCGGACGGCCCAGCCTGGGAATTCCACGTGCCCCCGTCAACCCTCGCCTCGATTTCGATCCCTGTCCCGAGATCGATCCCTTCCCGAGGGCCACCACCATCCCTCCAAGTCTCTGATACTCTTCTCCGATACCCCGTCCTTCCTTCGACGAGCCGCTGAAAGATCACCCCTTTCGGTCGGCCTCGCCCTCCGAATCCATCTACGCCCCTCTATTCGCTCCCTTTTACCGTGGCCACTCTTGCATGAAGAAGAGTTAGCCTCGCGTGCCATCCTCACACCTTGTCACCATCGCCTCCCCCGACAAGTCTTCAACATGACTCCGTCGCCTGGGCCGCACCAGACCACAACCATGGATGTCCGCCCGCGGTCCAGCCAGACGGTTTCTGTTTCCTACGACGAGCACAGCCCGGGCAACGGACGCGACCTGGCCCAACTCCGACTCGAGTTGTCAGAATGCATCGAGACCAAGACCGTCACCACCACCACCACGACAAAACGCACCTTTCCTCCCATGACCGTCCGGGAGGCTCGCCCTCTGAACACTCTCGACGGCAAGGAATACCCCCTCGCCAATACACCGCTCCCGCCTGAGCTGCTGTCCTTCTCGTACACCATCCCCGTCGGAAACATCGACGACAGCCCAAACCACGCCACAGAAGATGGTTCGGCTCGTCAGAAGGTAATTTTGGCCAGTGCCACAGCCGCCAGTGCTCCTGCTGACTCCGTGAACCTACAGCGCTCCGGCAAAGCATCCATCCTCCCTCGGCCGGTATCGAGGTCCATTAAAGAAGAGGAGTCCTCCCAGGACTCCATCCGACGCACCTCCGCGTCGCCGTCTGATGCTTACCCTCGACGCTCAAGACGTTCCGATGCCCAGCAGATCGATTCGTTCAGCCAAAGCCCCGGTCCGAGCGACCCCAAGACCACCGAAGCGCCCGGCCGCGCTCTTGGGCATTCTCTATCCAGCTCGGGCCAGGCAGCTCGCACGGCAGCTCTCAAGCTGTTCAAGCGTGCAAACCGACCCTCCCGAGGTGCCGGGTTCTTGGCGACCCCAGACACGTCTGAAGTCCTCAACGGCCCTTCCGACCGAAACTCTCGCCCTCGCCCTCCGCATCTCGAGAGGCTGAGCCGTACCCCCGAGCCCACAGCATCCCACACTTCGCAACCACACGACGAGAACAGCCCCGTAGAGAGCGACTCTCACACCGTCTTCAGCAGCAACGTCGCGACGCCGCCCATTACCGATGCCGACATGGAGCCGTTCGCCGACGCCGACGAATCGCTCCAGCAGTCTATCCGCGCTGCTGGCATTCAGCCGCTGGACACGGTTGCTGCGCAGGACGCAAGCTTGCCGAGTCCTAGGCTGTCTCCAACCTTGGCCGCTCAGCAAACCCCGCAGGGTTCCGAGCTCGTGGACGAAGACACATCTTTCACGGCGGTGACCGATGAAGGGCGCGATAGGTCCTGGTACCACGAATCACAGACCATCGATGATTCAGAAGATGCCTCAGCCGCAGGCGACTCCCAGCTCGCCCTGGCGCCCATGTCCATCGATCCCCATGCCACTATGCATGATGTCCGGTCCATGATCGAAACCTTCGACTCGATGCCCAACGAGATGAAGAGCTTCATGATGTACAACTTCCTCCGCCGTTGCTCGCGGAAGACCCTGCGACTCGTCGGTGACGCCGTCACGCCCGTTCTCAAGTGCGACTTCCTGAAGCAGCTTCCACCGGAGCTCCAGCTCAACGTTCTCTCCTACCTGGACCACCGCGACCTCTGCCGAGCAACCCAAGTTTCGAAACACTGGCGGCACGTCATCGACAGCAACGAGACGGGATGGAAGGAGCTCTTCGACCGCGACGGATACACTCTGCCTCCCGGTGAGCTGGAGAAGGCCATTGCCCAGGGATGGGGATGGCAGGACCCCGTTGGTCCCCTGTCCTCCGAGGCAGATCTGAGCCAGCTCAACCGGCTTACCTCGACCGAGGGCGAGGTTCTCCGGATCCAGACCAAGCCAGACCCGCTTGCGAAGCTGCGTAGCGCGAAGAGGAAGAGGGGCCTGAACATTGGGGGCGCCGATAGGACAAAGCGCAGGGCTAGTATTCAGGAAGCTTCTCGAGTCGAGGCCGCACACTCGCAGCTCGTCAAGCAGCACAAGTCGCGCGGTATTCTCACTGCCGCAAACGCCGCCGCCGCCGCTGTGCCGGACCCCGACGTCAACCTCCCCAGTCTGCGGAAGATGCATCTCTTCAAGTCTCTCTACCGTCGCCACCACATGATCCGCCAGAGCTGGACGAGCGGCAAGGTCAAGCCTGGCCACGTTGCTTTCGCAGCACACCCCCGCCACGTCATCACCTGCTTGCAATTCGACGAGGACAAAATCATCACGGGCAGTGACGACACGCTCATCCACGTCTACGACACCAAGACTGGAAAATTGAGGAAGAAGCTCGAGGGTCACGAGGGCGGCGTCTGGGCTTTGCAGTACGAAGGCAACACGCTCGTCTCCGGCTCGACCGACCGCTCGGTTCGCGTTTGGGACATCGAGAAGGGTCTCTGCACCCAGGTCTTCTACGGCCACACAAGCACAGTCCGCTGCCTGCAGATCCTAATGCCAGCAGAGGTTGGCAAAAACCACAAGGGCAAGCCGATCTTCATGCCGCAGAAGCCCCTCATCATCACGGGCTCCAGGGACAGCCAGCTCCGCGTCTGGAGACTCCCCGAGCCGGGTTCCCGACGGTACATCCAGACTGGGCCACCCGCCAACGACGCAGACTGCCCCTACTTCATCCGCACCCTGGCCGGCCACACTCACTCGGTCCGTGCCATCTCCGCTCACGGCGACACGCTCGTCAGCGGCAGTTACGACAGCACCGTTCGGGTTTGGCGCATCAGCACGGGAGAGTCGCTTCATGTCCTCCACGGCCATTCACAGAAGGTCTACAGCGTCGTCCTAGACCATGAACGCAACCGCTGCATTTCCGGGTCCATGGACTCTCTCGTCAAGATTTGGGATCTCAACACGGGCGCCTGTCTCCACACCCTCGAAGGCCACAGCCTCCTCGTCGGTCTCCTCGACCTGCGCGATCAGAGGCTTGTCTCGGCCGCTGCCGACAGCACCCTGCGCATCTGGGACCCGGAGAATGGGAAGTGCCGGAACGTTCTTAGTGCACACACCGGTGCCATCACTTGTTTCCAGCACGACGGCCATAAAGTCATCTCCGGCAGTGAGAAGACGGTCAAGATGTGGGACATCCGCACCGGCGAGTGCGTTCAGGATCTCTTGACGGATCTCAGCGGCGTCTGGCAGGTCAAGTTCAACGACAGAAGATGTGTTGCCGCCGTGCAGAGAGGGGCTCTGACATACATTGAGGTAAGTCTTACGACTGGCATGTTGTCGCCTCGCGTGCTAACAGATTCGGCAGATCCTGGACTTTGGCGCGGTCCGTGACGGTGTTCCACCCGAGGAACTTGGACAGCGCAAGCTATTGAATGAGGCCGAGGTTAGCCACCTCCTGGCCGACGATTTGTAATACCACGACTGCATCACGGCGGCTTTGACGGCGCGATGAACAAGGTCGCACGGCGATTGGTTTCGTTTTTGATTCCGGACCATCTCATATCCGACATACCCAGCATGAAACGACAGGCATCACGAGCAGACGTACTCGACAACTCATTCGTCGACACGACTCCGGAGTATCTTACGTGAACGGAGAGGAATAGGCGTTAGGGATTCTGAGGGTGGTACTACGACAGATTAGGCGTTACCATGGGCGTTATCACTTTTATTACAGCAGTACACAGGACAGCGCGGGTATTGTGTTATCTCTACCTGGCCGGTGGCGGCGATACTGCCTGCCTCTGGGCAGCCTAATTCGACGACATCTATTTCCCTGCAATGCAAGACCGGTGATGAACAGGGCGTGCGATTGAAAGTGAATCTGGCTAACTTGTAGGTACAGCGCCATGGAGCTTGAGCAGTCCGCGGGACGCAGATAGGTCAGTCCGTACAAGATCAGACGTGCCAGGCTGTGGTGTCGCCCAGTTGCGCCACAACAGACCGGCATGTTGACCCAACTCCGTGGCCCGTCTTACTGGATCACCTTACTGCGAGATTTCAAGTCTCCTCGAACAAAGGTCGTGGCGGGACGTGAGGGACGTTTGAGTCGGCTGTCTTTCGCCCCATTTCTGCTCTGGCGGACCACCCTGTCTGGTTCCCGCGGTGAGCATTAGAGATTCGGCATCCTCATCGGACAGGTAGCTGCAGTCGTGGCGCATGCACGCCGACTTGCAGCTCGCTCAGCCTGATGCCACACGTGATGGCCGCGGACTGGATGTCGCTTTCTGGCTGCCGCTGCCGCTGCCGCTGCCTTGCTGCTGCTGCTGCTTGGCTGGCCGGGGCAGAGGCCTCCATGCTCCGCCCAGACTTGTCACCGCCAGAACCGACTTCCCGCGTCTTCTGGTCTGATAGGCCTGGGCAGGAGCGACCGGTCTGCATGCAGGTCACTGCCCGACCCTACCTATGGCAGGCTTCAGTTTTTCAGCTGTGCCACGGCTGCCTGAATTTTCTTCCTTTCAATTCCTATTGAACTTTTCAATTGCTATCAGCCAGCTAGGTCCAGGCTGGGTCGGCTTACTCACCCCTCAATCGATCTACTCGCTACTCAACAAGGCTCTTCGTCGGTGACCTCCTTTCCTCGGCTCCCTGGCCGCTAGAATCCGCCAAGAATGGACAAGCGTCCGCATCAAGATGACGATCTGGATGCGAGCCATTCGAAGCGGCTGAGAGGACCAGACATCGCGACCAACGGCAACGTCTGGGACACTCATGATGTGACCGCCCTCCCGGTACTTGCCCATGGAGACTACACAATCGCCTGGATATGCGCACTTCCCCTGGAGTTGGCGGCATCTCGTGCCATGCTGGACGAGGAACACCGGCCGCTACCCTCCCATCCTGGTGACGACAACACCTACATCCTCGGACGCGTGGGTCAGCACAATGTCGTGATGGCGGCCTTGCCCGGGCGGTACGGGACGAACAACGCCGCGATCGTCGCGACAAACCTGAACCGAAGTTTCTTGGGTATCCGCGCCACCTTGATGGTTGGTATTGGCGGAGGAGCGCCTGGACAAGCTGATCTGCGCCTCGGCGATGTCGTCGTGGGCACGAGAGTAATGCAGTACGATATGGGCAAGGATGTCGGAGACGGGAAGTTCCAAATAACAGCCGATCCTCAAATACCTTCACGACGCCTGATCTCGGCCACCACGAGTATACGAGCGGCTCACCAGCTGGATGCCGCCAGCACCCGATTCACGACCATCCTCCGAACCAGACTGTCAAGCCACGCCCGTCCGATTGGGCCCGATCGACTTTTCGAAGCATCTTACGAGCACCCTTCTGATACGCCAAGTTGTGACAGCTGTGACGAAGAAAGATTGGTACCACGAGGCGAGCGCGTGCTCGACGAACCCAAGGTTCATTACGGGGTCATCGCTTCGGCCAATACGGTGATGAAGAACGCGAAAGCACGAGACGACATCGCCCACCGGCTTTCGGCTTTGTGCTTCGAGATGGAGGCGGCCGGGATGCCGGAAAATCAGTGCTTACCGATCCGCGGCATCTGCGACTATTCGGACTCACATAAGAACAAAGTCTGGCAGGATTACGCTGCTGCAACCGCGGCCGCGTACGCGAAGGAACTACTTGAAGCTCTTCCGCCTACGCTCGAAGAGACTGGTCGCGCTACAACATGGTCCAGCACAGCGACCAAACGCCACACAGCCGGTACTGCTTCCTCGGACACCCCCCTCTCCGCTGGAGAATGCTGACGATCCACGATTAGATGTTCAAGCTCTGGAACGGCGACAACAGTTGCTGAAATCCCTTGACTTTTCCCAGATCGACGCTCGCAAGACCACAATTAGAAGAGCACAAGCAAGCACCTGTCGGTGGTTTCTGCAGCACCCAATGTACTTAGACTGGCTCGACTTTGGGAAGCAGTCGCAAAACCGCGGCTTCTTATGGATGCGAGGCAAGGCAGGGGCGGGGAAGTCGACCATGATGAAGTTCATCTATCTGGAGACGAAGAAGAAATCCAGAAGCCCTACCACAGCGGTGGCTTCTTTCTTCTTCAATGCCCGAGGCGACTACTTGGAAAAGTCCATCGTCGGAATGTACCGCTCCCTCCTGGTGCAGCTCCTCGATATTTTTCCCGACCTTCAGTCCGTCCTGGATGACACCGACATCGTTCCGAGGAATCAGAAAGGCTGCCCTGACCTGAACGTTCTGAAGGAGCTTTTCGAAAGCGCCGTCATGGGCCTCGGCCAACGCTCTCTCACCTGCTTCATCGATGCTCTTGATGAATGTGATGAGCAGGAGATTCGGGACATGGTCCAATTCTTCGAGGAGCTGGCAAAGGCCACAACCGACGGCGGCATTCAACTTCGAATCTGCTTCTCCAGCCGACCGTACCCGTACATCGACGTCCCCTCGGACGCTTTGCTCACGCTCGAAGAAGAGCGAGGGCACACAGAGGATCTCGCCCAGTACATCAAATGTCACCTCAGGATCACAGACGCCTCTCTTCTTTGCGATCTGCAAGCCATGATTCTGGAGAAATCTGCTGGGATTTTCATGTGGATCGTTCTGGTAGTGGAAATCCTGAACAAAGAGAATTGCCACGGCGCACTCGCTCTTAGAAAAAGGCTCGCCGACATCCCACCCAAACTGAGCGAACTATTCAGGAGTATCCTTACGCGCGACCGAGAGAGACCTCATGAGCTGCTGCTGTGTGTACTCTGGGTGCTCTGCGCAAAGAGGCCTCTGAGCCCGGCAGAGTTCCGCCATGCTGTCTGGGCGGGCTTATTGGAACAGGACCTGGTTGACCTCGAACTGCCAGACAACACTGACACGGAAGCTATCAAGCTGGCTACGAGCGCGTCCAAGGGTCTCGTCGAAACCACAAAGTCCTATAACCCAACAGTGCAGTTCATTCACGAGTCAGTTCGTGACTTCTTGGTCAAGGAAAACGGTCTCCGGGAGCTCTGGCCTGATCTTGGATTCGAATGGGAGGGCCGCAGTCACGAAAGCCTCCGACGTTGCTGTACTACCTACCTGTCGTACCCGGGAGTGCTGGAGGTCATTAACGCCGAGGATGGATACCAACGGGACGCCATGGCCGGGAGGTGCTCGTTTTTGAAGTACGCCAGCCAAGAGGTCCTCCGCCATGCTAATGAGGCGGCAGCTGTGATCCCCCAAGACGATTTTCTGGAGCAGTTCTTTGCTTCGGCCGGGGTACAGGTAGTCAACATCTGCGAGAAGGCCCAAATTCGGCGGTATGGCCCGGACGCAACACCCCTTTATGTCCTGGCCGACAAAGGGCTGGGAAATCTCGTTCGTACGCAGATGAAACACGAGTCGGTTGCCTACGTTCAAAAAGAGAGATACAAGCATCCTTTCTTCGCCGCAGTGGCCAGTGGGCACAAAGACGCCGTGGCTGCGCTTTTGGGGTTGCCCTCCATCATATATGATGGCGCCGACATCTTGGAAGGTCTCAGACACAGGAAAGACTTGAGCAACTACCAAAAACGAACGCCATTGTCCTGGGCGGCCCAGGAGGGCAGATTAGGCCTTGTGAAGGCGTTACTTGAAGGAGGGGCAGACCCCAACGAATGCGACAGCAGCGGGGAGATCCCTCTGACACTGGCCGGGAGGCTGCCACATCTAGCGGTGGTAAGGCTTCTGATCAACAACGGTGCAGATGTCGATGCTCGGGGTGCACAGGGACAGACAGCTTTAATCTGGGCCTCGGAGGATGGACGTGAGGCCGTAGTACAGCTTCTCATCGACAAAGGGGCGGATGTCGCGGCTCGGGATAAGCATGGAAGGACGGCACTAATGCAGGCCTCTGAGTATGGCAATGCAGCCTCGGTTCGGTTGCTTCTTGATAGGGGGGCGGACGTCGAGGCTCAGGATAAAGATGGACGCACTGCACTAATGCTGGCATCTCGGTCGGGCCGTGAGCCTATTGTTCGGTTGCTTCTTGATAGCGGGGCGGACGTCGAGGCTCAGGATAAAGATGGACGCACTGCAACAATGCTGGCATCTGGGTCGGGACGTGAGCCTATGGTTCGGTTGCTTCTTGATAGGGGGGCGGACGTCAACGCTCGGGATAAGCATGGATGGACGGCTCTAACGATGGCATCTGGGTCGGGACGTGAGCCTATGGTTCGGTTGCTTCTTGATAGGGGGGCAGACGTCAACGCTCGGGATAAGTATGGAAGGACGGCTCTAATTTTGGCCCATGGGAAGGAAACGGCACGACTTCTTCTTGATAGGGGGGTGGACGTCAACGCTCGTTATGAAGATGGACGCACTGCTAGTACAGGCCTCTAAGTATGGCAATGCAGCCTCGGTTGGGTTGCTTCTTGATAGGGGGGCGGACGTCAACGCTCGGGATGAAGATGGGCTTACGGTACTCATGCTGGCGTCTAGGTGGGGACCTACCTCTAGGGTATCGTTTCTTCTTGAAAGGGGCGCGGATGTCGGAGCTCGGGATGGACGTGGACGGACGGCACAGATGTCAGCCGAGGAGCTGAGGCATTAGGCTGTAGCGGAGCTTCTGGGTTTTTCGATCAGAGAATAGCAAGATGAGGAGTAGCAGCTAAGTAGGCATCAGCGGAGCTCCTAAGAATGCGTTCCTAGAGTGTAGGATAAGTTTTGACGCCTCTACCAGAGACCCGAGCGTCGCTATCGAATATTTTACATTCTGCAAAGTAAACTCATACAATACCACATCACGCCCACCGGTACCGCGTGTTAGCAATGCTGAATACATCAAACCGCCGCAGGTCGTTAACACCATCGGTGTCATGCTCTGGGTGCAGCCAGAGCTCATAACCACCCGGGAGTCTCCTCGATACCAGGGAAGAGATAGGGGGATTTCTGCCCCTGAGCAAGAACTTCTTTGATCTCGACGCCGAATGTTTCATGAGTCCCGATCAAGTCATGGAAAGCCCAGTCGACTCGCTGCACATTGCTAGCCCAAGCTTCCTCGCGGATTCATGGTGCCAGCCATACCTCCGTAGCGCCCTAGGCATCACCAGAGCATTGAGATTCTTGAAGTGAATGTGTACAAGATGGCAGCGGGAAGGTTTCGGCTGGGTTGATACTCGCCAGTGTATCTACGAGCTCAGCAGGCGCCGAAACAATCAGCCAACCATCATGTGGAATCATGTTACAGCTGAGAAGATCTTAGATACAGTTCCCGAGAACCAATGGCCGGAGGTGTGTGCTCAGTCTCTATATGGTATGTGTCTGGGGGCCTTTGCAGCACCGTCTTGATTGCAAATCGGCGGGCATCACCAAAGTCGACCTCGGGTTGTGGTGGTCTGAATCGTACCTCTCAACAAGAGCGATCCGGCTGGAGGCACCTCGGTCTGGAGAGTCAGGAATTTCCCGTATAAATCGGAAGCCATATTTCATTGCGTCAGCTGAGTCAGTAATCGAGCGTGAAATGTGAGTCATATAAGACTCCTGATTGTGCTGTCGCTGTTGTGGTCTGGTGATGCGCCCGCCGCCGGGGCTCCCGCATTTTCCGTGTCTGTCGACGTCATGTCTGAGGCAGCTAATAGCTCATAGCTTGGGCTGTTGCTCTGTAAATGTCGTTTGTTCCCGCGACTTGCAGCAAAATGCTCCAAGGCTCACATTCCGTGGGACGCCGTGTGGTATCCGGTTATGGTAGGTCGATTACAGGATTATGACGACTACAGGCACACCACCATCGAAGAGCAAGCCCCTCGCATAAACACTGATGACGGACAGATTCGCTCATGTAGCCGTATGCTTCCTTAGTCGCGAGGAAATGTCGTGATGGATATATTAAACTCAGAGGCCCCCTTGAAAGGGGCGTAGGACCCTGAGTCGCAAAAGTACCACCGCTCATCGTAGCATACCGAGGTAAACCAGGCGCACAATGTCCCGCAATATCTGCATCACGGCCGCCGAAGGCCAGACAGGGTTTGCCATCGCCGAGCTGCTCCTCTCCCCACCCTTCTCGCGCAAGGTCGATTCAATCACGGCCCTCACCATGAACCCGTCGTCTCCCAAGGCCACAGAGCTCCAGTCGATGGGCGCCAAGGTCGTGCAGCACGTCCCCGGCCGCCAGCGCGAGGTCACAAAGGTCATCAAGGACATGGGCTGCGACACCATCTGCCTCATCCCGCCCGCACATCCCGACAAGTTCGACATTTCCGCCGAGCTCGTCAACGCAGCCTCGAAATCGAACATCGCCAACGTCTGCCTCATCAGCTCCGTAGGGTGCGACTACGCTGATCCTCAGAGGCAACCTCACATACGAGAGTTCATTGACCTGGAGACCCTGACCCTCTCCGCCAAGGGAAATTCTGCCACGCAGCTGGGGCATTCCCCGGTCGTCATCCGGTGAGTCTTAGCCTTGAAGGGGAAGGGATTGACTGATGCAGATATCAGGGCGGGGTTCTACGCAGAGAATCTCCTCCTCTACGCTCCGCAGGCGCAGAAGGACGGCATCCTCCCGCTGCCGATCGGAACAGCCCACAAGTTCGCACCAGTCGCTCTCGGCGTGAGTGCCCCCCAATCATTTGTGATCTCGAGACGCCGGTAGTCTGAAGAGTTAATAGGACGTCGCCCAAGTTGCCGCGCACGTCCTCACCGGCAAGGGCCAGCACGGCTTCGACGACAAGCACCGGGGCCAGATGATGGTGGTCACGGGTATGTCCTGGCGATGACTCTTTGCAAAAAAACAGAAACAAAAAAAAACAGCATCACTCACGCGGTGTTCAGGGCCCATGCTCTGCGCGGGCGAGGAGCTCGCGACTGCAGCGAGCCAGGCGCTCGGCGTCAAAATGGAGTTTGAAGACATCTCCGAGTACGCAGCGCTCATACTTACCCGGCACGAAGCCAAATGCATCGGTGCTAATACACTCTCGCAGGTCCGAGGCGAGAAAGGTGCTACGCGCCCAGTCCGAAAGCGACGACTCGGAGCAACGGTACATCCTGGAGTATTACCGCCTGGTCCGCGAGGGCAAGACCAACTACATCTCCACGACGGCATTTCACGACGTCACTAGCAATCACCCCACCGAGCCGATCGAGTTCTTCAAGATGTACTCCGGGGAGTTCCACACCCAGAAGCGCGTCAAGCGTAGCCGCTGAGGCGGAGGCCACGGGCATTGCTGTTTCACTTTTTGAGTGTGCAATGATTAGTATCGTACCATGTTGGAATTGCTACGCGGTCGATTGGCCTGGAAGACTTCACTCGAGGTTGACAGTTATCCAGATGGCAGGGCTTTCATATCGACGTACTGGACTCGTAAAAAAACTCTCTCCGATTTACCAAACAATTGCGAACTTCGCTCTATTTGGCGCTCGCCCCCAGGATCCAGTGGCACCCGTATCCCGGAGACTTGAGATAGTTACTGAATTGCACCCATCCTGCTGAGTTAAAGGGTCCTTCGGTAATAAAGAAAAGTCGCGTCCAACTGCGCGCCTGTCATACCCAGAGAGCCATGCAACCAGGCCCGATAGATGTTTATTTCTCTCCGTGCCACAAAATCCCAGGGTTGTGGGAGACATGGTGTCCATGCTGGTTGGCGGGTTCTTCACCCCGGCGTCCCGGGCATCTTGCTCCGTCGTAATGATTTATTCCGCCTGGCCTTCGTGTCGCCCGCCTCGAATCCGAGCCCAGACAAGATCCCCCTCTTTGATGCCCTGCTAGTTCTTGTCTTGGAGCGGTTGAGGCATGATTCTTATCTCGGGTCCGAGTCAGAAATGGTCCGGGTCGTGAGGTAGTTGTTGTAGGAAAGGAGAGCACCAGCGGGACGAAATGGCGAGAATAAACTCCAACGTTCTCACGCCACCTCCCATTCATTGCCGTAATCCCACGGCTGATGCAGAGATGACGGTTCTGTGACGCTGATGTGTGATTGGATTGGGTCGCCGAACCCGACTGGCACGGCTTCCACGTCTGCCGACAGGCGCCTGAGCCTGTCCGTGTTGCAAAACCTCGGTGGCCAATCGATGTTTCGATGATGCTCTCGCCTGATGCCGATGAGCTGCTCAATGTCTTGATGCACCGATGATGAAACTATTCAGCCAAGGCGTCGCAGCGCAATAAGCGCCTCTCAGCTCAGTCAGACTACCAAACCATTTCTTTCACATACTTGCGAGCTCTGCCTCGAGCTCGAGCCCGCCGATGTTCTGTTTGAGATATTCCACCATATAACTGGACCGGAGCCGGACCAGGTAGGTGCCTTCGATGCAGCCATGTCAGGCACCAAGCCGCCCGTGACTTGTGACCGTCCCGTTTGGGGCTTAACTTGGAGTCCCATCCGATCATCGCGAAACGGCCATGTTAGTGAGGCTTAAACCACGATTGGCGCGGAGATCTCCTCCCACCCTCCAGCGACGATCTTCCCGAGTGGTTAGCACGGCTTAGCTACAGTAAGCACATGGCTCACCATGATGGTGAACATCCCATCCACGCAAATGTGCCGCTTCTTTTTTCGTATTGCCAAGAGCATAGGCCAGTCGAGACCCGGAGAAGCATGTCCTAGGTTTGTGAGATTAATATGCGATACGTAGCTGGCGATGCATCAAGCTGTGATGACGGTCCCATGACGACCTCCTAACCTAACATGCTCACAAGCCCCGAAAATCACGCTCACTACGTCCAAGAGGGACATAAGGCGCATATGTAGGCGAGGACATGAGCACATCTTCAGAGAGGGAATACTTTCCAGGCCCTCTCCGTCAAGGACACACGGTTTCCCCCGTTGCTACCACCCTGGAACGCCCCATCATGACAACCAACACGAACCAGATGAACCCTGCGCAGCATCCTCTGCGGGCCACTGCTGCGGCCATCGGCGCTGGGATTCAGGGCGAGGGTCGTGCCCCGCGCGCCAGCCACATGCAGAGCGCAAACGAGGGGCCCGCAGACATCATTGGCAAGGTGTCCGGCGCCGTCCCCGGCGGGAAGCGCGAGGATGATGGACTGTACTTCACGAACAACGAGGGCCATCCTTTCCCCGATCCGTAAGGCTGGTCTAGTTTAAGAGGTGGTCTGAACCATGAAGCTAACAAGAGGCGTGAACAGGGCTCATAGCAAGACCGTCGGCGGCATACCGGTCGCTAGCGACGTCTTCCTGTTTCAGTAAGTCAATGTGAGACTGGGACAAATACCCTGCTGACACTGAACAGGAAGCAGCAGCACTTTAATAGGTCCAAAAACCTTGAACGTGGGTGATTAGACGCCTGTGATCGCAGACGTGCAAGTTGACGGGACGATAGGCATGGTTCATCCCTGCGGCTCAGGAGCGTTTGGATACTTTGAGTGCACTCAGGATGTGACCGACCTCACAGTGAGAATCTCGGTTGCCAGGCAAGCACAGGCGGCGTCTGATCACAATCTCGCAGAAAGCCGACTTCCTGTCGACCGTGGGTGAAAAGACCCCGACTTTCGTCCGCTTCTCGACGGTGACCGTTGGACGAGAATTCCCCGACGAGGCCCGTAACCCCCGTGGCTTTGCCATCAAGTTCTACACGATGGAAGGCAACTACGATATTGTCGGGCTGAACTTTGTGAGTCGAGCAGCCGCTGACCCTTGGGCAACAGCATCTACTGATGGCGCATCAAGCCAGTCTTCTTCTGCCGAGACCCCATCCAAGGACCCGACGTCATCCGCTCCCAGAGCCGCAACCCCGCCAACTTCCTCTTCGACTGGGACGCACTTTTCGACCTGCTGGGCAACACTCCCGAGGCTAACCACGCCGGAATGATGTTCTTTAGTGACCACGGCACGCCTGTAGGATGGCGCCACAACCACGGGTATGGCTGCCACACGTTCAAGTGGGTGAACAAGAACGGCGAGTTCGTTTACATCAAATACCACTTCCTCGCCAAGCATGGCCAGAAGCAGTTCACCGACCCCGAAGCGGTCCGCATGTGCGGCGAGGACCCCGACTACTCCAAGCGCGACCTATGGAGAGTCATCGAGGCTGGCTCGGAGCTCGAGTGGATCGCCCACGTCCAGGTCATGAAGCCCGAGGAAGCCGACCCCGAGACCCTCGGTTTCGATCCCTTCGACGTAACCAAGGTCTGGCCGCGCGACCGCTTTCCCATGCGCGAGTTCGGCCGTCTCGTGCTGAACAAGAACCCCGAGAACTTCCACCGTGACGTCGAGCAGGCCGCCTTCTCCCCTGGCAGCATGGTTCCCGGAATCGAGGACTCTCCCGACCCGCTGCTGCAGTTCCGCATGTTCTTCTACCGCGACGCGCAGTATCACCGCATCGGCGTCAATCTCCACCAAGTTCCCGTCAACTGCCCCTTCATGGCCAAGTCGTACGCCTCGCTCAACTTTGACGGCCCCATGCGCACCGACGCCAACCACGCCGGAAACAAGCAGTACGCGCCCAACAGCTTCGCGCACAAGTTCCGCCCCGACGCCGCCGAGGCCCCCTACGCGGTGGCAGACAGCGTAGTCAGTCGCAAGAGCCACTTCTGGCACGAGGGTAAAAGGAATGACTACGACCAGGCCCGCGAGCTCTGGGTCAGGGTCATGACGAACGGGCAGAGGGAGAACACGGCTTCCAACACGGGGAAGTACCTCAACCAGGTGCAGTATCCCGAGGTCCAGGTGAGGCGAGGTGTCTTTGTAACTACAGCGTTGAGTCATGTTGCTGACACCACGGCAGTGCAAGTACCTTGCTCAGTTGCATAACATCCACCCGGACTATGCACAGGCCGTGTACAGCCTGCTGAGTGAGCCCAAGTTTAGCATGGATGATGTTAAGGAGAAGGCCGAATCGGCGCACTTGTGGTACAAAGAGCCCCAGTTCCGCCCAGATGGAAACAAACTAGTTGGTAGAGTTCCTTCGGTGCCTGTCTACAACTAGTCGGCGTCATAGTCGGAATATCGTTTCCTTCTCTTAAATACGCGGTTACCAACGCCGGTCCTGACCGTGGATGCTTGTCTTGATCGGCTCTGACTTGAGCTCTGCCTCTTATTCTGGGAACAGTGATTTTTGTCTTAGGTTTATTTGATGCATTTTCTTCTACCGTGCGTCGTTGAAAAGCTTCACCTCGTGCAGGGATGCGTAGATAAGATCATAGGCCGTCCTGACATTCCCTAGGACTAGAATAATACTATTACAAAGCTGATTATCTACTCCCGTGTCCTTATATTAACCTTCGCCGTTGGGTTTCTCCTGAGACCCGCTAGAGTATATTTCGAATTATGTACGAGTCTTTTACAGATTGGACCTGGAAAGAGGCGACTTTATAGAGTTGGTCCTCCATGTACTTTTGGGGAACCTACTCCGTTATCATCCTCGAACACTTATTGTTTGCTCTCTAGTAAAGCATTCTAGCGTCTGCGCGCAGACGATATCGGTAGCAGCGAAGGCAAGCGAGCCTCCGAAGCTAATAGGGTACTTCGGCTTCTCGCGGGACTTAGACCCTTTCAGCAGGCGCAGGTGGGTTTCCGTAGGCGGCAGGCTCTCGTAAACAAGTTCGCCGAAAGATTCTGCGAAGCGAGCCCTTGACTAGGCCGATAAAGCCGCTGCCTAGCTTGCTAGAATCTACTTAAAAACCCATCGCCCTAGTCGCCACGCCCGGACGAGCGGTCGCGGTAGAGGCCGTCGAAGAAGTGAATAGGATACGTCGAGAAGGGTATCGGGAGCGGCCGTAAAATGGTTTACAGGCGATGTGTAAGAGAGGAATATTTCCCCGCGTTGCGCCAGAGCCGCCAAGTGAGAACGTGGTTCTTCTTGCTGGGGTATCTTATTTTTAGAAGTGACCAAGTTTATCGACTGGTTGGGTTTCCTATCTCATTACTTCTTTAGGCGACTGCATTGAATATTCAAGCATGGTGATCGTCAAGTGTCGGTGTTGAGTCCTCGCTTGTGTCAGCTGATGTTGCGTCATAGCATCCTAAAAAGAGAGCGTACATATCACCCCCAGCTGAAATAATTACCTAACTGCATCAGCCCAACGTAGCACCCGCAAGGCACGTTGTCGAACTCGAAGAGGGTTAGTGCGCACGTTGTTTCGGGATGCACCCATGTATTCAGTATGGATCAACGCCGATCGGCGATGTTGTGCCATTTGCGGTGACTGAGTCCCTGGCCCCCGGATGCCGCCCGCCTCGGCTGTTGGCTATACTCCACGGGGCGCCAAGGCTACCTAGGTGCTTGGCTTAAGTCAAGTAGGATCGAACTGTGCGACATTGACGTAAAGTCGGACGGGAAACCTGGGTGTTGGCAACGACCGCATTGGCTGATTATAGCTCAGGGTAGACATTATGGCTTTACCTCCGGTCAACCCGTGCCAATACGCGTATGGTAGTGCACTCGAAGACGGCAAGACGGCAAGGGCGGCAACAGTCACCTTGGCTGAGTAGGGGACAGAGGTCAAGGCAGTAGTCACATTTGGAGTCTCGAGCCTCGGCAGCTCAGGCAAATACGCGTATACGAATGGGAAGGTGACTGCCAACCTCTGTACAGACTAAGATGAACCTCATCATCGCAGTAGTCGTTGTCGCCGGGTAGGCGATGACGGCATTTGCGTAGTCTCAGTCCCTCTCGTTGTTATAAGAAGGCCGTGAAACCGTCCGTCAATAATCAGTCTTGTCCTTCATCAAGCACACAAACGCAACACATCCTCCAGTCTGCAACCTCTTCTACCACAAGCCCCTCCAGGTTTCCAACATCAGCTTTACACACTCAAACAAATCATCGCCCTACCAAAATCACCCAACATGAAGTACTCACTGGCTTCGCTCGTCTCTGCCACTGCGCTTGCCGGCATCGCCAATGCCGACTTCCTGCTGTACTACGGAATGAACACCCACATTCCTGACACGGGCTCCAACACCGGATGGTGGGCTTTCGACGGCGAGCCAAGCTGCGACGACGTATACAACAGCGTTCACATTGGAAGCAGCGACGACGTTAGCGGCACCAAGTGGGGAGTGAGGTGCAAGGGCTGCGACGGGGACGACTGGACCGCCGAGGACATTGAGGAACTCGAGTTCAACGTGAACATTAACGGGGATGGTCCCCACTGGAGTAAGTGCCCTTGCACACCGCTGTATAGAATACGTTGCTGACGCTTTCACCACACAGCCATGTACAAGGACCGTGGCATGAACATGGTTGACCTTGATGGCAACACCGTCGGGAACTGTGAGATCAAGGATGATGACGACTTCTTCTGCAGCGTCGTCGCCCAGACTGCTGATGGTGCGAGCTACTTGTCTTGCACTTCGGACTGGACTGCCGATGACCACCAGGGCGGCACTGACTAGATGAATGGCCTTGGTTCTACGAGAAATGCAAGGGGTGGAATTTGTGTCTTGCGGTTTGGAGGCTTATATGACACTTTTGTATTTCGTGGAAGCAGGACGTTGTTGAGCTTCTCATGTATGCATGTGGCGTGTACCAATAACACATCATACACATAAGCTGCCCCTCGTTGTTGAATCTTGTGATGGATGCTCGGGGCCAATACAATGGCCAAAAATCGTGAGGCTGGGGCCAGGGGTTCCAGACTCAAAGTCCAAAGTTGAAATTTGTTACTACTCCTCAGCATCGTGTCCGGCGGAGCCATCTGAGTCCTTCAGGACTTGGGTCTTTTTACGTGACTGGTTCGAGATTTAAAAGAGCCAAGAGATAGCTTTAATGCATGGCACACTTGCTTGGGTTGAATCAATAAAGAAGAAGCGCGGAGCTTCGTACCGAGTCACCACTAGGCTTGTCCATAAGTTAAGTTGAGACCAAGCCCAAAGTGGTACCAGCACCTCCTCATGCCACAGAAGCAATGTCAACGGTGGGTGTCGACTTGAATTGGTATAGCCAGAAACACCCGGTATCAAACACGGTCATAACTATCAACTCGGGCTATGATCAAAGCATTGTAGAGTTAGTAACGAGCTCTCGAAGCTTATGGCTTCATCTGTCTTGTGTGCATAAGCCTTGCGTCCTTGGGCATCTCAGAGCATCAAAGCCCAGATGCCACCGATCGCAGCCATCCACAACCCAAGCCACGTCGTTCCGGAAGACATAGTTGAGACATTCTCATCGTCCCCTTCGGTGTCCCCTTCATGCCCATCACTCCCTTCATCGTCCTCTTCATCCCATGGCCTAGCGCTTACTTCCTGACTGCCTTCGGTCACGTTGCTGGGACTCAAGCAATAATAACTTGTGAGGCCGGTAGTACCGCTGCCAACCAGAGGTTCAGGAATAGGGTCGAATCTCGAGATTAGTACAATGGGGATCGTCTGCGCGACGCGCATGTCGTACGACAAGGCGTCTTCTCCGTTTCCCAGGTCGACGCTCGCAAGCTTGTCTGCGAAAGTTGCGTATCCGCTCGGGATATCAACACCCGGTACTCCTTCCAGCTGGCAGTCCGGCTCTGTGGTATTGAGAAAGGGGCTGAGGAATGCTGGAACGACGAGCCGTATTGTTAGCATCCCTAGGCCCGCGCACTTCTAGATGAATCGGGCGGCCACTCACCCTCGGCCCGCAGAGGCCTTCCACCGCACTGCGCCTCAATCTCATCTAGGGCATGGTCTTGGAAGTGACAGCGTACTTGCTCTCGCACCGCACGCGTAGCACCCCTAAGAGCTTCCCGACAGTCGTCCGAGATGACATTGTCGCAGGAACGGGCATGCGGCTCGCCGTTCCAGGTCTGGTTTTGCCCTGCAAGTGCTAGGGCGCAGTACTGCGCCGACCTGACTGAAGTGTAATTGAGCTGTGGTTGGGGCACGCTGATGAAGAGGTCCAGGCTGGATTCGGCGGAGGTATCATTCCATGACAGTCCCATGGAGAGGTACCAGGTCCCCTCGTGCTGGGGACTTCCCTCGCTATTGGGCAGCCGTCCTAAAGGCAGGTTTCCAGTCGCATTGTAGGTCTTCCCGTCTCGTATTTCACGTACAAGGTGATGACAAGTGGGTGGTGTGGTGGAGTTGTCCAGCAGAGGGCCGTTCTGGCGAGCCACGATGCCCTCCAGGGCCAGGGCTGATGTGGCGTAGGACAAGACAGCAATGTATTGCATTGCGAATGATGGCGGGCCGAGAAGTCCTGAAGAGTCGAATGACTCCTTCGACCGAAAGTCTGTCAAGCGCCTTCTATATACTTTGTTTGTGCCAAGTTGGGGAACGTCATCTGCTGTGGTGTACTGTCTTGGCCGGTGTCACTCCTCACGCGGGCATCCTAAGTGGTAAATACGAACACGGCACACGTCAAGAACCAGCGAATGTCGCGGTAGAAGTCAGCACGAGGCAAATCTCGCCCAGGCCTAAGTCTGGTCGACTTCACCACCGGCATCCCTGGGCAGGAAAGCGGTGTCGTAGGTTACGCGTTCTCGTCTCGTCATGCCGTCTCGTCTACCCTATTTTGCTATGGCGCTGTCCCGAGAGCCTCCCCTTTTTATACACGTTGTAGTCCCTGACCAGCACCCAGTCGCCCCATTTCTTCTCTTCTGAAATCTCCGCGAGCTCGATGACGAGATCCGGCCTTGCTCGTCCGAGCTCTCGCATGGCCTTCATGTAGACCTTGTCCTCTGTGTTGTTCGACACGATCAGCTTCTTCAGCAGAGGAGCCCACGCCTCGTTGTCGCGCAGGGCGTTGAATGCATCCCCACGGACGGCCCCCCTGGCGCCCCCGCCGGTGACCTCGACGTGTGTCAGGTTGGGGCAGTTGGAGAAGAGGGCGATCAAAGATTCATCCTTGAGCTTGGAGCAGGGAAGCTCGAACTTGGTGAGGTTGGGGCACGCGGACGCGAAACTGATGATGGCGGCGTCGGTGATGTCCCTGGCGTCGTTCTTCGCGTCGTAGCTCACGTCTGAGTAGATGAACTTGAAGCGGGCAAGATTTTTGCAGACACGGGGACCCAGGGCGATGATCTGCTCAATGTGCTCGCTGTGATACCAGATCAGTCGACTGAGCTCCTCTCGTGGCAGAGGCACGAATGCTGGGGAAGGACTCACTCGTTCAGGACGGATCGCCCCCCGAAGCGCACCTCTTTGGTCCCGGTGCCAATGGTTCTAGGCCACTCCATGTCCCAGTTCGCAGTCCCATTGAAAGTTGCCAGTGCCTTGCCCTTTTGTAGAGGGGGATTTCTCCTGATCTTCTTTGCCGGGGGCGGTGAAGGGACGGGCGGCTCGTCGTCGTCGATGACCACCACTGGGACCTCTTCAGGTTCCGAAACATCTGAGTCCTCGACTGGCTGTACTGGGATTGCTTGCACTACGGCGGCTGACGTCTTAAGGTGACCGTGAATTGGGAAATTTTCCGATACGATGACTGGCACTTCGACTGGCTTCACAGGCTTTGGCCGCCTGAGAAACTCCCCGATCGTTGCCTGCCGGAGACCTGCGGTCTTGCTCGCTGTCCGGATCGGAGCCATTGTGTGTGGAAAATGAGAAGAATTAGCTGAAAAGGAACTCGAGGGTTGTAAACAATTGACAGAGGATGAAGGCAAATTGAAATGTATGTGAATGAAGTGGTCAACTCGAGGGGATCATGTTCAACTTGAAGGGGTGATACACGTGATGGCCCATCGCGTCTCAAACGCGTTGTTTGCCTCTTGGGCTGAACTGAATTAATTTACAGCGGAGGTCACAGCGCTGTCACAGCACCCAGGTACCCCTGTCTGGCCCAACAAACAGTGCTTTTTCCCCCCTATTGCCGGCCATGAGAACTGCAGGATCCCTGGATATTGGGCCCTTTCATGTTGAGCCCGTCGTTTGCTCGAGCTGGCTGCGCGCGACCGGCTTGTCAAAATGTCTTGCCGTCTGCAGTAGTCGCGTGATTAAGTGTTTGCCTCCTGAACGCCAAGGACAATCAAGAGCCGACCCAGGCCTTTCGGTGTTGGAGTGGGCCCCGGGAACAAACGACCTCGACGGCATTTCATCTTGATGTCATCATCACTGCTATACCGTGAGACACTTGAAGCCCACTCGCATCAAACAGCTCAAGAATTGATACTTGGCCAGGACCGAGCCGTATTCTTCTCACCGCCTCATTGATTGAAAAACGGCATCCAACATCACAATGACCGCCGCTGGGAAGTCCGGTCTCGTCTCGCGCTCCGTCGCCTCATGCTTCCTGTTCAAGCTGTCCGGCCCAGCAACACCACAGGTCGCCCTGTTCCGACGCAGCGCCAAGGTGCGAGCATACCAGTACGTCCATCACGCCGCCTGGCATCGAGCCGAGCTAATGAAGCCAGACATTGCCTCGCGCCCATCTCGGGCAGCATAGAGCAGACGGACAAGTCGCCCATCGCGGCCGTCTGGCGGGAGATCAACGAGGAGACGACGTTGACCCCAACCAACGTCAACCTCTTCCGGAAGGGCAAACCATACTCGTTCACGGACGAGGGCGTCGGCCGTATCTGGACTGTGCATCCTTTCGCCTTCAGCTTGAAGACGGAGCGGGATGAGGCGCAGATTAAGCTCGACTGGGAGCATGATGGGTACGAGTGGCATGACCCCATGAAGGTTGTCGATAACGATTCTTTTGGGGGCGTGCCGTTCCTCGCGAAGAGCCTTCGTCGGGTGTGGTTTGAGATGGACTTGGGTGCTGAGAGGGGTCGAATCCTGCGAGAAGGGTTGCAATTGCTCACGGACGACTACGAGATCGACGCTAGGCAGACCGCCGGCAAGGCGCTGGATGTCTTCCAACAGCTCGTGACCCATGCTGAGGGTGAGAAGGCGGACATGTGGTGCGACAATGCCAAGTTCGCCGCCTGGCATCTGTGGCAGAATGGGCAGGAGAGCAGAGGCGCGGCCGTCCTGAACACACTGCTGAAGGCCTTGACGCTCGTTGAGAGCGAGGTGGGACGTCTCGGCGGAGGCGCCGTGACACGGGAGGTATTGAAGAACCTGTCTGAGCAGCTGCAAGCCCTTGACAAGGACGGCGACGGTGCGGACATCACGACATTGACAGAGGAAGCGAAGCGGGAGGCCGATAGACTCTTCGCCGAAAGGTGACAATTGTCTGCGCTGAACAAGTTTCTACATTATCCAAGACACCTATGACTTCTCCCCGGCGTCCGGCTTTTGTAGCGCGGCCAGTTGGCTCTGTAACCCGCGCTTGTCCACCTGCATGGCCTGCTCAAGCTCGCGCTCCTCCTCCCGAAGCCTTGCCCGGCTGATTTGGAGACTCTTCTGCTGCCGCCGCTTCTGCTCCACGACTCTCTCTTCGTGCTCACGTAGTGCCTGTTCACGCTTTGCCTTGGCTTCCCTGGCCTTTCGGGCCGCCTCGTCTTCCTCGGCTGTACCGGCCTCTTCTGGCGGGGGCCCGAGTGTGTGGATGTACGCTTCTATCAGCGGGTCGCGTACAGACGCGGGCAAGGAGATGTATCTGACGTCAACCACTAGCTGAGGAGGTAACCTGTTCAGCGTGGATTTGTTGTGTAGGGCGCTCAAGGGCAGTGACTTGAGCAGCGCGGCAAGGTCGGACTTGCGTGTCGACTCGGGCAGCTTCAGCCTGTTGATGTGCTCCCGGTACCACTTCTCCCGGTCCTTGTCCTTGAGATACGCGTCCGTCATGGCGGGCTCCTTGCGGAACTTGCGCTTGAACTCGGGCCAGAAGAGCTTCGGCGTCGCCTTGTCCTGGAGGAGGGCCATGTAGGGGATGCGCGGGTCCTTCTTCTCTTCCTTGGCCCGGAGCTCCTTGAGTTCCTTGATCCTGTCCTTGGTCCATTCCTGCCAGACTTCCTTGCGCGCTTTCATCGTGTTGAGAACGGTGTATCGTGAGTCGTCGATGATCCGTCCATCCTCCACCAGCTTCTCCCACGTGTTGTACGGGTTGATCTGGAAATCGTCCAGCAGGTCTCTGAAAAGTGCGCTGGCGTCCTCTTCGGAAAATTGCACGCCATCTGCACCCTCTGGCCAGTCTTCAGGGTTACCGTCGTCGTATTCGCCCGGTTCGAGACCGTAGTCCTGCCCCATCGCTTGCAGTTGGAAGGCAATATCCGCCTCGCTGAATTCGGCAGGTCCATCGGGTGCCGGTTCCTCGGTCCGTTGTCGCTTCGAAACGTGCTCGTTGTCGCCAAAGTCTCCATCATCACCGTCCTCCATCTCGTCATCGGTCACCTCGACTTCTTCATACTCGGAGCTGTCGTAGTCTGCTGGTGGCTCCGCTGTCTTTGCCTGCGCTGCTTTAGCAGTACTCGAAGGCTGGGGTTCCGGCCTCTGTTCCGTGGCGGGAGAGGGCTTCTTCGTCGTGCTCTCAGGGTTCTCGGCAGAAGCCTTCTGTCGAATCCTTTCCCGGTCCAGCTCTAGAATGCCAGCCTTCAGCTTTTCAGGTATCCTCCAGTAGCTTGCGTTCTTCTCGGGGTTGTAGGCGAAGCGCCGGCCGTACTTGGTGGAGACGAGTATCCAAGGTTCGCATCCTGGGATGGCTGCTTTGCTCTTCGGCTTGTCCTGTGGCTGAGGCTTCGGCCGTGCCTCCGCGCCTCCCCGACCACCATGCCCATGGCCTTCTCTCTGTCCTTGCGGGGGTTGCGACTGTGGTTGGAATTGTGTCATGTACGCATTTGCGACTCTCGGATCCGACAGATTCGGAACTGACTGATATTGCGAAAAGCTACCTGGTGCGGTCTGTGGTGCTTGCGGTACGCTGTTCGGCGCAGTCGGCCTCGAGTATGTCGACTCTTGGGTTTCGGCATTGTAGTAGTACTTGTGACCAGTCGGCGCTGTATGTTCCGTCCAGCCGGGAGCAAGAGGCGCCAAAGCCCCTGCGTTCGGGGACGCCTTGTAGGTGGACTTGAGCATCGTGAAGTGGAAGAGTTACCCCTTCAAAGGCGGTTGTTGATGTTTGCGCCAAACTCATCGAGAGGCTGCTGGTGCTGTAGAGACTGAGTGGGTCGTGACGCTTTTCGGTGGATCTTCGGCGCCTGCGATAAGATAAAGCTTAACGGGGAAGCTGTCAACATGTCCCTGATCCAACACACGTCACTACACCCTTGGTTTGCGATCTTCTTTCGCCAATGATCAATCGCTCGCTGCATTGTTTTGTCGAGTGAGAAGAGCATCATGGCGCCCAGTATATCAACGCGATTGAGCTTGTTTTGGGGGGTAATGCTGCCCAGTTCCCGTGGTCCCCTCGGGGCGCAAATCGCCACACATCGCTGACCCTCAACCAGCGATCTCACGCCCCGGACTATCTAGGCTTCTCCATCTTGTTAGCTGGCTGGCTTGTTGTCAGTTGTTCACATCCTACTTTCCCGGCAACACTGACGGCTGTAGCTTGTTTTCTTCGTGGAGCCATTCCACCGCATGTTCTTCATCAATGATCTTCACATCATGTACCCTCATGCCGAGGTCGAGCGAGTGAGCGTCGGTATGTCTTCCAACGCGCGTCCATGGAATCGATGATCTGCCTCTGACTGGCACAGGCATGAACTTTGTCTACGCGCTCTTCATACCACTCGGATGCTTGATTTTGTACAACCTCGTCACTCGCGCCTCTCGCCACAAGCATGAGGCAACTTACCTTTGCTTCGCCATTGCTCTGGTCATGACGTTCTTCATCACCGATGTCATTAAGAACGCCGTCGGTAGACCAAGGCCGGACCTCATCGCGCGTTGCAAGCCCAGCGCTGACACAAAACCCGATACCCTCGTCACCATTGACGTCTGCACGGAGACAGCACACCATCTACTTCACGATGGCTGGAGATCCTTCCCGTCCGGACACTCGTCTTTCTCCTTTGCCGGCCTCGGGTTCCTGAGCCTCTTCTTCGCCGGCCAACTCCACGTGTTCCGCTACGAGGCCGGTGGTCGGGACCTGAGCCGCGCCCTCATCTGTCTCGTTCCGCTCCTCGGAGCCGCCATGATCGCTATCAGCCGGTGCGAGGATTACCGGCACGACGTGTATGATGTATGCGTCGGGTCCCTGCTGGGGTACACGGTCGCCTACTGGAGCTATCGGCGCCACTGGCCTCGGCTTACGGCGCGCAATTGCCACGAGCCTCACCCTTATCCCGGGGCTGAAAACACAACTGGCTGGAGTCGGATCCATGACGAGGAGGAGGGTGAGGCGTCACGCGCGAATGTAGGCTTCGAGCTGTCTCCCTTGAGTTTTGCAACACGCTGATATGGCCCAGGTTCCGGAGTAGACGGGAAGTTTGCTGCAAGAGGGGCGCGAGTAGCAGCAATCACAAGGCATAACTGACCATCCGTGACGAATTGGCGACCAGCGGCCGGCGTCGCGTGTTATATCAATCGCATTTTATCCATAGCACATCACTTCTTTTGCATCGTATTGTTACAGTGTATTGGGGAAGACCTGCTTCTCTCCCCCAAGGTCTATCTTGCGTGATCACAATTCACCTCGTCTTACTCTACTTCTCCTCGGTATTCTCGTCCTTGGCAAGGTCGTGCTCCTTCAGCAGCTCCTTGATCTCCTCGGCGCTCCACAACCGGTGGTAGATCTTGCCGTCACTGGTTTGGCCAACCGTGGCGAACTCGACTGTAGAATGTGTCAGCAGGTGCTTGGAAGACTCCGTTGAGCTAGGGCGACTCACGCTTCTCGGCGCTCAGCTTGGTCGAGTCCATGGTCTTGCTGAGGACCTTGACGGCAAGGCCGCAAGCCTCCTTGAGCGTGCACTCCTCCTTGTAGTCCTGCTTCAGCAGACTTTCTGCGCTGGCGCGGTTCGCGCCCACGGCCGTCGCCTTCCAGCCACCGTAGTTTCCAGAGGGGTTGCTCTGGTACAGCTGGAACTGCCGCTTGGGATCCCATCCTGCGTATATGAAGGAGACACCGAACGGCCGAAGACCACCGTGTTGTGTGTAACCTTGCTTGAGATCGCATAGCCTCCGCACAAGTTGCTCGCAAGGAATGTCTTCGTTGTAGGTCAAGAGGTAGCGCTGGGCGGCCTGGCGGGCGTAGTTGATGAGGATGTTGGCATCGGCCGTCATACCAGCGACGGCGGCGATCATGTTGCTAAAGAGCCATGCGTCAGGAATGCGGCCTTCTTCATAGTACGGGGTGACGCGACATACTCGTTGACGGTGTACAGCTTCTCCGCCGAAGTGTCTTGCTCCAGAAGCTTCGATGTGACTTTCCTCTCGGCCGCCAGCACGATGCCATTCTTTGCCAGAATGCCAATGGCCGTGCCTGCATGTGAGATGGCCTCAAGAGCATACTCCACCTGGTAGAGACGGCCCTCGGGCGAGAAGATGGTTGTCTGTAGAACCAACTGGTTAGCTGGACTCATTCGGCGTGAGAGCCTGGGTCAAAGTGGCAGCATACCCGGGAGTCGTAGCGCCTCGACATGATGATAACCGGGTATGCAATCGGCGGGATATGTCAGGCTGGTGTCGTCGATGTGGTAGAGCGCGCCGCTGTATATGGTGGTCGGCGAGCGGTGGTGTTTGTGATGGACAAGTCGAGCTTTGGTTTGGAGGGACGGGCTGAGCTCAAGCTCCAGGCAATCGATGCACGCGTTGCAGGCAGGTACGTCGCCGAAGAGCAAGTGCAACTGAGCTAGACTGATTCTGTTCCTCTGATTGGCCCATGCCTGCGAAGAAATGCCGAAAAGTGCCCCACGTGACGCTAGCCAGCAGAGCGTAGCTGACATAACCAGACCTCGAGCTCTCCAAAGCATCCCAATCGGCCTCCACTTCCCTCACCTTCAGCAAAAGACGTTAGAGCTCAACTGTCCCACCGCTCTGCCAGCCTCAAAGGCGAACTGTTGACCTGCGCATTTCCTCTCCTGCAATATTGGTGTCGCGTAATAGACACGACCTGCTTGAAGAACTCTACGGAGCCCACTGTGTGCCACGAACTTGCAAAGACCGACCTGAACGCGCAGCGCAGTCAAGCACGCGACTGTCGCATCCCACGCGCGGGGCCGAGTCCTTGAACTTCGACCAGCTTCCCACGCGTCCCGAACGGCAACGCACGCAGAGTGCCCCGCCACCCTGGAAGCGACCCATCATCTGTACTTTCTTGACCAGATTCACACTATGTCCGGTAAGTTGACCGTTGCGCACCCTTGCAGACGCGCCAGTCTGACCTCAAGCCACACAGAACCGGAGCCGCGTCGCTCTGTCCGAGCCACCAAAGGCCAGCACACCAAGTCTTTTGACGACCAGCCCCTCGAACCTCCCAAGAAGCGAGGACGCAAGAAGAAGCAAGAGGAGGAGCCTGAGGAGGAGATCATCCGCTGCGTCTGCGGAGCCACTGAGCAAGATGGCGACTCGGAGGAACCATGGATTGCCTGCGACAAGTGTGGTGCCTGGCAGCACAATGTCTGCATGGGCATGAGCGTCTTCTCGGAAGACCTTCCCAAGAACTACTACTGCGAGCAATGCGCACCTCAAGACCACAAGGAACTGCTGGCGGCGATGGAGAAGGGAGAGAAGCCCTGGGAACAGCGACGCAAGGAGTACGAGGAGGAACAAGCCGAGGAGAAGAAAAAGCCAAAGAAGAAGAAGGGCGGACGAGGCGCCAAGCGCGTCAGCGACTCCAAGAAGGAGGCTTCAGTCGCCCCAAGCTCCAAGGCCGGCGACTCTCCTGCTCCGGAACCGAAGCCAGTCAAGAGTAAGAAGGAAGCAGCCACTGCGGCATCGAGCAAACGAAAAGCACCGGAGGAGTCCGACCCCAGCACCAAGGTGAGTCTGAGCCCGCCATTTGTGCCTTGTGATTATTTGCTGATCATCGTAGGGGCCGGCGCAGAAGCTTCGCAAGGTTTCTGAACCCGAGAACAAGACCGTCGACTACACGCCACCTGCCGATTTGCCCCTCAAAATCGCTGAAATCTCCGACAACACTGTTCAGTCGACGGCTTCCTTCCTGATGCGCTCTGTTCAGGCCGGCATCAGCGCAGCGATCAAGCAAAGCTTGGTCACCGCACCCAAAGGATTTCAGCCCAATGTACAAGCTGAGAAGTGGGCCATTCAGATTGAGCATGCCGTACGAGAGACGCATCCGGATCAAAAACAGTACGCTGCTCAGTGTAAGACTTTGGCCGCCAATCTCAAGATCAACCCCGAGCTCAGTGCTGGGTTGATGAGCCAGACACTGTCGCCACCCATGCTGGCGGTAATGACCACGGATCAATTAGCAACCAAGGAACAACAGCAGAAGAACGCCGAGCTCAAGGCCAAGGCGGATAAGCAGTCCATCTTGATCACGGAAGATGCCCCGCGCATTCGTCGCAATCACAAAGGCGAAGAAGTCGTGGAGAACGACCATTACAGCCAGCAGGAAGAGAGTCGTCCCGCCATCCGCCGGCCCAGCAGCGCACTCAACCAAGATTCCAAGCAACCGCAAGGAACGGTGGAAGAGCCCGAAAACTCAGTGGAGCTCCCGGCGCACACTCCTTTGCACGTCGATACGCAGGGCAACCAACAATCCCCGAGGCATTCCGACTTTGACATCAAAAAAGTGTTTTCGAACATCAAATCCCAGTCCCCGATAGGCGACAGGAGATTGTCAAGTCAACACGCCAATAGCAATGGCCCTGGCGTTGATCCCGATGTAGACCGACTCCTGCAGGACGACAATGAGTCTCCCCCGTACTCACCAACAGAGGAGTCTGAGCCAGACGTGGTGTGGCGTGGCGACCTGCACATGACGAGCATTGCCGAATTCCAAGCGACCGCCAAGTTCGCTGCCGGCGCCAACCTCTCACAGACTCTGGGGCTGCCCTGGTCGTCCCTCATGCCCAGGCGCATGACCGTGGCTGGAAGAATAGATGACCAGAAAGCCATCGAGTACCTTTGCGGGCTACGCTATGCCGACAACACAGACGTTGTGGTCGTTACGCTCACACCCGTGTCCGAAATGGCTCGGCCAGAGTTCCAGAAGCTGTTCGATTACTTCCTGATGAAGAAGAAGTACGCCGTCATAGGAGACAAGGGAGTCGGGAACGTGAGGGACACGTACCTGGTACCGGTACCCGTCGGCGAGGGCAACCTGCCAGAGTTCCTTCTGAACTTCGCAGACAACCTCGTTCCTATGAAGCGGACTGAGCCAGTTCTGCTGGCAGTATTTGTTTACCGCAACACTGGGCAGCTGCCCGAGCAACAACGGTCGGCAACATCACAATCGCCAATCACCAACACGCCTACGCCAGCACCCAATGCACATGTCGCACGTACAGCTTCAATCTCGGGCCCCGCGTTCTCCCCAACTGTTCCCCAAGGACAGTTCCACCCGCCTCAGCAGTCCCCAGCGGGCCACAACGGCCATCCCACGCAGGGCGCTCACAAGGTGGTGCCCCCGAACCAGGCGCCGCATGGCTACGCGCCTCCCCGCCCCAGTGACGCAGAATTCCAACAGCAGCGGGAGCGCGGCGAGGCGATTGCCCGCGACGTTCTGGGTCCCTTCATCAACTGCCCGACGGTTCAGTTCCTGCTGCCCCAGGCGTACCAGATGACGAGGCGGGAATGGGAGATTTGCCGAGGTGTTTATGAGAGGGATCCGCGTGCTCGAGAAGACCTGCGACACCTTAGCCAGCTGTTGCAGCAGGAGGGCAACGCGGCAGCGCAAGCCAACGCTGCAAAGAACGCCGCGTCAAACGCGGCAACCCCTGCGAAGGCGTCGCCGGCTTGAGGACATGGAGCGTTCATTCTGTGATGGTATGAGGAACACGGATCCTTGTTGTTTGTGCCAGATGTTTAGGGAGGATGTCAAGCCACTGGTTGTGTTTCTTTCTTCAACATTCTCTGTTAGAGGACAGGTAGTTCTGGCATGTCACTGCCACTTGAGGCGTTTGGGGGGTTAATGAGACGAAGCTATTGAGCATGATGAGTCGCGTGTGATCTGCATCTTGCATTGACGTGTAACGGCGATAATGATGTGGCGCGGGTGGTGCAGGCAGGGGTGATGCAGCCTCGCCGATGACGACGACCGACGCAACCCTGTGGCAGTGCTTGTAGGAGCTTCCATGCAACAACAGCATCATTAACCAACTTCCTCCAACACCAGGCATCTTGGACTTGCGCAACAAAGTTATCACAAAGGCAATTACTATTCAATACTTCTCAACATTTCGCCTGCCCCTTCGCGTTTTCATCTCAAGTGTACAGGTACGTCCATAATTCTCCACCAGCGTTCACTGAGCAATCGGCTAAACAGCATAGACATGGCTTGCGGCACGAGCGGTTCACTCGTCAACAGGAACGGCCCTGGCAGCGCCGCATCGTCCATCACTGAAAGTATCGTCAAGCCGGCTGATGCCACCGGGGGCAAGACGAAATGTCTCGAGTGTGACGGTTATTCATGCTGCTGCATCCCCATCCCATGTACTCTGATGTGAGCAGCGGGTTGAGGGACGGTAATCACGGGGAAGACTTGTCGAATGGAGGAGCCTGGAATTGACGATGTGCGTTTTCGAATTCATTATCGCCGCAGAGTACATGTGCCCACACCCCGGGAACGCCTAATCAGAATCATTTCTCCCGGCCTCGGCCAACAATGGGTATCGACGTCGGTGAGGTAGTGTAAACCAGCCCAACATGACCAAAACTCCTTGTCGCTCCATATTCTAGGCGAGCAGTGCGTCTGCCGCTGCCCAGACCTCCGCCTCTCGCTCGCGGCGTCTCTGTTCGGTTCTATCAACCGGGGCACCCCCCTCGGCCGTCTTCCCGTCTTGTTCTGAAGGGATTTTCAGGCTCCCCAGACCCTCGAGCACTCTCCTCGCCTTGTCGACCTGGGCGCGTATCGCTG
Source organism: Furcasterigmium sp. R96-07A1 (assembly GCA_037042015.1). NCBI lineage: Eukaryota > Fungi > Ascomycota > Sordariomycetes > Glomerellales > Plectosphaerellaceae > Furcasterigmium > Furcasterigmium sp. R96-07A1. Next base: position 97,704 of record JAXQJP010000017.1, read on the forward strand.
CCGTCTCTGCCCGCGTGCGATCGAGGTGGGACTGCATGAGGGCGATGGCTGATTCGCGGGCTTGGTGTGGTCGGTATTCGTTCAGGACATGGTGGAAGTTCATCAATATCGTGCGTAGATCGTCCACTTTGGGCGCGGCCTGTCGAACGTTAGTCAATGCCGCCAAGTGCGTTCCAGGGGTGGAGGCGCATACATCTTCCGGGGTGATGCCCATGATGCCGACGAGCTCCAGGAAGTTCAGAAGAAGGGACTTGGCCATCCGCTTGAGCTCGAATGCACGATCCAAGTGTTTCCCGTCCCTCTCTTCGTTGTATGATGGCGCGAGACGTCGTATGCTCGTCTCTTCGAGTGAGGGTAGTCGGTCATCGAGCTGTGGCTCTGTCAGCGGCTGCCTCGTCATGTTCTCCAAGTCCAGCGATCATACACTGTAGGCGCCTCCGAGAACCTTCCAAGTTCCAGCTGGCGGTTCGGCAGGCGGTTGGAGGTTGATCAGATCGGCGGGCACGTCGGGCAAGCGAACGGGTAGCTCTGTCGCGGAGCCAGTGCCGCTCTGCTCCTGTCCCTGATCCTGCTCGGCTTGGCTCGCACGCAGGTCGCGCATACGTGCGACATTGTCTGCAGTGAATTGCCTCCAGAAGGGTGGCGGGTTCGGGAATTGCGAGGCAATCGCCTTCTGGGATGGTTGCTCGCTATTGTCGGCCATGGTGCCCAGCTGTTCGCATTACTGGTGATGGTGCCGAGGGGCTCTGTAGAAGTGGCGGACGTGCCCGGAACAAGTCTTGAGATAGCTTTCACCTGCGCCCAGCACGCATCTCGATCTGCGTTGGCGAAGTGGCCCTAAAAGCGAGGGATCGAAGGAATGAATGGTCGTTGTCGAAAACAGAGTATGTCCGAAGGTCAGTAGAGGCAGACTGCCGCCAAACTACGAATTACTGGGGTAGCTGGAGGGGCTCACAAGCCATTCCTGAATAGGATTAGCGGCGGGAGCTGTAGCCCCCCAAAGTGAGATGGGCGGTTTACTGGAGAACCTAACCTCAAAGCTTCGAAACCACGATCCAAGCTGCGACCCTACCATCGTCGCCGAAGGCGTCAATACACACCATTCGAAGACGCTGGAACAAGTCTGCAGACCACGCAACTTCGATAAGAAAGCACCTCACACGTTCAACATGGCTGACGTGCGGTCACTTCTCCGCCAGCAACGTGCAGCCCGCCGGGTGGAACATCCAAATGCGGCCTACTCAGACACGGGCAAGCTTCTCTGCACATTATGCCACGAGCCCATCAAGACCGAATCGCTATGGGACCAGCACCTCCGAAGCAACTCTCATCGACAGAAAGCACTAGAATCGAAGTCCTCGGCAAATACGGGTAGCAATGGCCATTCCGAAGGGCCCTCGAACGGTGCCCCGCAGCCGAACAAACGCAAGCACGACTCAGACTCGGATAAGGAGGGTGATGAGGCGGTCGTCGATGCCGACGCCGACGCAGACGCTGTCCGGAAGAAGCGCAGCAGGACCGGTATGAACGCTCCAGCGCGCACTGGCTCGGACAGCAGCGCCTCCAGCGAGAATGCCCCGTCAAAAGACACCCAGAACGACAAAGAAGCCAAACCAAACCTAACACCACCTTCTCTCTTACGGAGAGCTTCCGCAACGCCGAGCCAGGGTGTCGAACTCCAAATCCCATCGCGACCGGCGACGCCCCAGCACAGAGACCGCGCCTCGTCCGGCTCGACACCGCTAGGCCCTTCGCCCCTCGTCCTGGAAGAGGGTGCGGAGTCGAGCCGCCAACAACAAAACGGTGGCACATCGTCTGCGGCAGCCACGCAAAAGTCGCAAGATGTCAACGAGGATGAGTGGGCGGCGTTTGAAGCGGACATCGCGGCAGTGAGCGCCCCCTACTCGGAGGATGCGGTCATCTCGGCCCCAGCCATGACGGCAGATGAACATGCCGCCGCCGCGCGGTCGGAGGAGGAAGAGCGCGAAAAGAGAAGGCTTGCAGCTGAAAAAGACATGGCCGATGAGAAGGAGGACGCCACGAGGGCTCTCGAGACCGAGTTTGAGGAGATGGAGGAGCTCGAGGCCAGAGTGCGCAAACTCAAGGAAAGAAGAGAGGCATTACGGGCTCAGGAGAGATCAGCCAGCGCCAGCGCAGAAGCGAAGGTCGTTCCACCGCCACCCAATCAAGCAGACAAGGAGACCGAAGTCAAGGAAGGCGACGAGGACGAGGACGAAGACGACGATGATGACGATGACGACGACGACTTTATGGGCTTCAGATATCACTCATAAGCCTTGCGTCAATTGAGGCAGTTCAGTCATAACAGTCCACAATCTCGAGGATGTGAGACGATGTACAAATGTAAGATATGGGGGATACCGAGCCATTCAGTCCCAGAAGGGATCCTCAGAAGCATGTTTCCATGGGGCATTCTTATGACAAAATATTATTCGATTATGCTATTACTGATTATATAGTGGCTGCACCACTCGGGGCCCTGCGTCCACAGGGATTACAAGTATATCGGATGCCCCGAAAAGCGCCCGTTGAAGAAAGAAAAGACATCGAAATCCGAAGGGAGTAAACTCTCAAGCAACGTTGAGAGGTTGGTCAACACCGCAAACGCGGGGCTTACCACCACTTGAGGCCAAAGAAGGACGAGCGCTTCGACTCGGACTCGTCCCTGGCGTAGTGCACGTAGTACGAGTCCGCACCCGACGTCGAGGTGGCGTACGCAGAGGTGCTGTTGGCGGAGATCGTCCACGAGCTGCTGGGTACAGCGCTGCTCAGGACAGACTCGGACTCTGCGGAGGGAGATGGGGAGGACTTGATGGTCGACACGATCGTCTTGTATGTGGTGACGATTTGGGTGCTGACGCTGCAATCGGCCGAAGTGAGAGACGGGTCCGACGGGCCGGCGGTCGGTTCGGGGAAGGGCCAGAGAGTGTGGTATTCGGTGACGGTCCCGCTCGTGATGGTCGTGATGCAGGGCTTGCCGGGTTCGTGGTGCGCGCAGTCGCTCGGCGTCTCCTCGTATCCGTCGCCAGAGGGGACGGGGTAGGTAGGGCGGTGCGTGGTGTCGTCCGAGCCGCCTCCGTGCTCGCCGTCTCCATAGCCGCCGTCGCCGGAGGGCTGGGGGTAGGTAGGGTGTCCGGTGGTCTTGTCGGGGCCGGCAGAGTAACCGTCATCCGAGCCGCCTCCGTGCTCGCCCTCGCCATATCCGCCGTCACCGCCGTCACCGCCGTCGCCATAGCCGTCGTCCTTGCCCTTGCCGTCGTCCTTGCCCTTGCCGTCATCCTTGCCCTTGCCGTCATCCTTGCCGCCGTTGCCATGTTCGCCCTCTCCATAGCCACCATCGCCGCCGTTGTCATATCCGTTGTCGCCGTCATCGCCGTAGCCGCCGTCGCCGTGGTCGTAATCATCCTTTCCGTTGTCGCCCTTGCCGCCATCCCCATAGCCGTCATCCTTGCCCTTGCCCTTGCCGTCGTCACCCTTGCCGTTGTCACCCTTTCCGTTTTCGCCCTTGCCGTTGTCGCCCTTGCCACCATCGCCATAGCCCGAATCATGGTCGCCATCGTCGCTCGAAGGGGGTTGCGTCTCGTAGATGTGGCGTGTCTTGGTGACGATGTCGTCTTGGCCGCCGCCATATGTCACAGTGACTGTCTTGCCTCCACCGTAGCTCTCATGAACAACGCTCGTAGGCCGACCATAGTAGTCGTCGTCTTTGGTCTTGTCGTCGTCCTTCTTGATGGTCTTGATGATGGTGACGACTTCTTCGCCGTAGCCTCCGGTCTCCTTGTCGCCGCCTTGCTTGATGGTCTCGTAAATGGTTTGTGTCAGAGCTGGTGCTGTGACAGTGATGCATTCTGTGACGGTTTCGCGGATGGTCTCAGCCGGGGCAGTGACGGTCTCTGTGGTCGCGGTGTAGGCCGGCTCAGGGGGGCACGGGCAGGTGTTGGGGTTGGAGTACGACCGTGCACGAAGTCCATCTGGTCGGGCCAGAACAAGGCCAGCAAGTGGCAAGAGGAGTACTGTGGATGAATGCATGATGATGAAGGAGAGGAAGGAGGAGGTATTAGGTGGATGAGAGGTGAGTGAGTGTGATGAGGGGAGTGGTGAGTTCGACAACAGAGCAGCGGAATCACGATCATTTATACCGGAAGAACAGGCTCTAAGGAGAGGGCGGAAACGTTGCTGTCGAATATCTCAAGTGAGATCAGGGACAACCCATTACGAACTATCAAATCCCCGGTATAGAGGGAAAGATATTGGGTCCCTAGGGTAGTGGGGTTCTGCTGGCAAGGAGACGTTCGTTATCCCATGGGCACCCCTTGCGAGGATATGAGTCTTCACAGCCGGGCAGACTTTGGACACGGCCAGCTTCAGAGATGACAACGCTTTCATGGTGTACTGAGTTCTGAGGACCTCAACTTCGTCGCACGAGCTTCATTGAGACTGGCGAGGACCATCATGTTGAAGGCTCATGCCCGCTGTCGACCGTTTGAAGTCGCGCATCCCAAGCGACCACGAGCTTGCTTCAAAACCGAACTTTCGGCCCTGAGCTGTGGTGGGTGCTCATGACGAGTGAAGGCAGAAAGGGAGCTTTGGGGAAAGGGATGGGACCGGCCCCAGGGTGTCGGCGAAACCCAGGGAGAGCCCTCATCTAACGATTCTGGGCGTGACTAAACGGTGCAGAGGGAAGGCCCTGACCCACGACAACGACTGGCAGGGAGGAATGGTCCACAGTCTACAGGTGCCGACAATACTTTTGAAGATCTTCTGGTGCTTTTCACACTGGTAAGACAGGTGAGGTTGACCAACCGACTCGGCTCAGCGGGGCCGGATTCCCAGCACGGCCGTTCGATTGGCAGAAGACCGTGGACAATCTGCTGAGTCAGCTGTCTCTGACCACCTGCCATTTTCGGGCACTGGAGCTGGCAATTCTTGACATGTCATTTGAGGTGACGATAAACCGTCATCTTGCGATAGTGTTTTGATGCCCAGCCCAACACCTACCAGGGGCATTGTCGACCCGCGTGCGCGCGCATGATCAACTTTTCCATTTGCCTGCTTCGGTCTTAGAATCTTTCATCAAGGAACAATACGATTATCCAAGTCTACCGACCGCTGACTTCGCAATGGGAGCCTGTTCCTCCTGCCTCGGGAGGAGCAAAGATGTCTCTGAAGAGGTTCGCAACCCCTCCAATCTTGGCCAACCTCTCCCTGGCCCCTATCGTGTATGTCGTTGACCCTTTGGTTGCAGGATGAAGAGTCGCGACTTCTCTACGACGACCCGAACGCACTGCACTACGGCAGTTTCGGCGACCAACCTATGAATGGCCAGGAGGACCCGGTCGAGATTCAGCGCGAGAACGAAGCCCTGCAGCGCATCGTGGCCAAGACATCCGAGTAAGTCCGTCGATCGAAGCGCACCGACACGTTTCCTGGCTCCGGGGAGGAAACGTCTGACTGGTACGCAGCAACATGGTGGACGTCTTTGAAATCGCCCCTGCGGAGCCCAACACTCGGCTCACGCCGGCATCCTTTGCGTACGCGGGCCAGGAAGCCCGCATCGTTCGTTATCAGCATTTACTCTCGAAGCTCTCCGGCAAGGAAGACGGACATGATATACCTCAGGGGGTGAACGGTGTCCAAGTTGACTGGCTGGACGATGCAAACGATTCACGGCCCAAGGCCCCGTCTGTCAAGTCAGAGGTGGACGAATCGCTAGTAGGAACGTTCGCGGATGCCGCCGCGGCCATGTCATGATACCGCTCCACGACGCAAGATGGATGCGTCCACGCACGAATGGAGGAGGGCCTCTACACGTGTACGGTCGCCCGTTTCTGGAGAGGATGATCCGCCAGAGACACGCGCTCGGGTCGCATCTCACGTACCGACCGCTCGGCACCAAGGGACGGGCCGACGGCGTGGCGACCTACATTTACTCACGATACCCCACGCATGCAGGATGCCTGGTCCTGGTTTTCTTTCCCTTTTCTCTTAGCCCTGACAGAGTCGTCAGTGGCACGTACGAGTATGCAGTAGTACGAGCGGTGGGATGCAATGCATGGGGCGCGGATGGCGTACTCGGCCTTCGTAATCAACAAGACTACTCAAAACTCGCTCGAATTTCCTGTCTCGACAACCCGCGTTGAGCCAATCAGCTTGCCTGTCTACTGCGGCGCCGCATCATCGCCCACGGTATGAGACCCTCGGGACCATCCAAGCGGCGGCTTGGTGCGCTTATCCTGCAGGAAGCGCACTCCGCTTGCGCTGGCGGTGGATACACCTGTACCCATATACCCATGCCGAAAGGGACCATCTTCGGACAGCCCCTGTTCCCCCCTCGACTCTCGCCTTTACAGGTGCGCCCGCGTACCACGCTGCAACAACAGTGCCCTGCCTGCACACGCTCAAGGCAGAGGATCATCTCCGGCGAGCCCCTGAGACGACGCAACGGGGGACGACGGGCCCGGCCGCTCAGGGTTGCGCGGGAGTCTGTGCGCTTGCCGTGGGCTTCATTGGGGGGGCTGGCCGGCGGTGCCGTTTCTAGTGTCGTCCGTGGATGGGGAAAAGGAGAGGAGGGGTCGGCGCCAGGGGCTCATGGTGGGCTAGTCCCCCTCGGCATTCCACCACGACTCGAGGAGGCAGCATGGTCAGGTCTTGTGCCCCTGCTGGCTCTTCTTCTGGAAGCCTACCCTTGTGGCGAGAGAAATTTCTGCAGCAGCCAGAGGGGTGAAGGACGAAGAGGACAAGGTTCGAGTCACGGACCGCGCCGCTTTGCAACAAGATGGACACTGCCACTGCATGCCCTGGTTTTCTTCAGTTGGGATCCCGCCACCCCCAAAGCCTGCTGCAACTGCTGTGCGCTGTGCGATTGCGTCTACGGTAGCCACTACCTGCTGCTGCTGTTCGTTTCGACAGCGAGTCTGTTCCTCCCCGTTGCGACGTACGGTGGCCCGACGAATACGCCGATGCTCGCCAGATGGGCACCTTTGCAGGAAAAGTGGGAGGCCCTGCCCGACCCCCCTCAGGATGACGTTCCATCCACTGCCTCGCCGTGCGCGTGGTTCGTCGGCATCCCGGTCCCTTCATTCTCGTCTCGCTCTTTTCGGTGTTGCCAGGGTAGACCTGTGCGGCCGAAGCCAGGCTCTGACCCGCGCGGAAGTAGAAAAATGCCACCAAGCACCCAAATAAATACACCTTATAGTACCTCATGCCTCGGTACCATGATACATGTGCCTCTCCCCGTGCCCCCTCTCGCGCTCCCTTTCTCGATTCAAGACGACCGCTTCGCTAGCATCGATCCCGGCGAATCGCGAGCGATTACGTGGTGACTCTTCAGTAACCCCCATATCGACCCTAGTAGTGCGCAGCTGTGGCCGTGGACTGGGGGAGATCTCCCGACGACGTTCAGCCCCTCTCTTGGGCTTCTCGCGCTTTCTCTTTGCTTCCCGCTTTCCTGCGAGCCGGTGTCGGTTCGTCTGCCGCCGAGTTAGCCCAGTGTTTCCCCTCCACGACAACATATAGGACGGATGACCGGGAAAATCGCATGTTCTTCTCACCCTTTGGGACGCTACGCTGCCAGGTCCTGGCAGCTCACCCTCGCGTGATGACGTCGGTCCATATCCGCCTTCTGATCCTCGACGGCTCCCAACTCCACCAGAGTTCTTTCCACCGTCGCCTGCCGATTCCCTTCGCGGTACCACCGGTCGATATCCGAAGACATCTTCAGGATGCGTCGCTTCTTCTTGTCGATGTCGTGGCAGAGCTTGCACTTGTCCGGCTCGTCGATGGTGACATAGACGAGTTTCAACCCGCACGTCTCCCCCGTCCTGTACTCTTTGTTGCATTGCTGTTTGAACTGGCCCCATCGCCAGTACCCGCACGCCCAGCGAGTCTGGTAGAAGTAGCACATGGTCGTCCTGCCGTCGTCGGCGCCTGGATAGAGTTTCGATGGCAGACCGTCTGCCGCGAGTTACTGCGCCCCTCATGTCAGCGCCGGGCCAGGCATCATCCTTCGGGTCATCGTCGGGCTCCCTTCCCTACCTGGACTCGGACGAACTCACCATCGACTGAAGAGTGGTGTGAGAGGCCAAGGGTGACTGCGCTGCCGTCTGGTTGGATGTCTTTTTGTTACGCGAGACGTCTACGCGGGCGTCTTATTTGAGAGAGATGTGTGACCACTTGTCGATGTTCTTCAGGCTTGTCTGGATTGTGCCCTCCGTGTGCGGGTCAGGGGCCATCTTATACTCAAATCGCCGACAAGCACACAACAGCGGCCCCCTTCGGACCCGCACGATGTGCTGTCACCACCACCACTCAACAGCATCTTGATGCTTTCGACCCTATTCATACATCACCGACCGAGTGGCACATCCCGCACGTTCCGGATGCCGCCGCCCCCGGCAGAGGACGCCCTCACGCCGCTCTCGAGACCTGCAGGTGCTTTAGGCCAGAAGCCGTCCCGCACACACGGCGAGTTAGTCCGAGGCGCTATCTGCTTGCCACGTTGATCACGGCTTTTGGGAACCAACCTTCCACGGCCCCTGTCAAGAAGAACGTACCTACCGCATGCGTATGCACATGTTCTGCGCTCTGCCTTTTCCCCACCCTCCGGTAAATGGCATGCAGGTTATCGACAGGTCCTGTTGCCCAACTCTCAAGCCAACCAGGGTGGGCAGGGCCGCGAAAAGGGGGGTGTGAGGGGTGCCGGAGTATGTGTACCTGACCTGCCCGGGACACAACAAAGCCTCACCTGCTACTCGATTCAGGCACGAACCGGGAGTGAGCGGTTTGTGTTGGAAGCCCAGGCGCACACCGGGGGGCCTCTGTGGGATTCCCTTTTGGACGGGCTCGCGCCCGCTGCACAGCCCAAAGGCCCCATGCTCGATCTCACCCCCGGGGCCCATCAAGCGGCCATAAACACGGCCACACGGCCGCCGTGCAAGACGATACGCAGAGTTCCACGGCTCCACCTTGCTCGCGAACATGTTCTCCTGCGCCTTGGATCGAGAGCTCAGGGACTGCCCCTGCTTTGCCTCTTGGGGCCCAGCCCTGTGCATCTGTACGTGCTATGGCACCCCGTCGGCATAGAAGACGTATAACATTCCCAATGCATGTACCTCGACGATTCCAGACTTTCCTCCTACCATGCTGCGACCACAGCGGGCCCATGGGCCTCTTCCCCGCCGGCCGGTGTGTGACCAGGTTGGCCTGTTCTTAGATCGTCACCTTTGGCCCTGGCAAATGGACTTGGCAGCATCGACTATATCCCTGTCGGCCATGTCTTGTCGTCACTTTCGGTGTACCTTGCTTCGGCTAGTGGCCGGGGCTCTCATTATATCGGGGACTGTTTGACCGCGCAGGACGTTGAGCTGGCACAAGCTGTTGGCATGATCACCACTGCCAGCACCACGCAGCAGGCTGTTCACCACAGAAGCCTTGTTTAGGTCCGTTCAATTAGCCGTCTTTCTTTCTTTCTTGTTTGCTGCAACAATCCTTGGGTGGTGACTTGGCCCAGCCTCGCCTCGCGGGCCTCATACATCCCCCGACGACTTGCTGCCCACTCTGCACACCGCTTTGCCACCGGAGAATCGGATACTTGGTATGCTAGGCATGGCAGAAGCGTTCACCTTTTGCCAGCAATGTGGTAGATGTACAGACTGGGCGCCTCTGTCACTCGCAGGGTACGGAATCCGCACGCAGGGTTATGTCCATCCCTACGCAATCTGTGAGCGCAGTGCAATGTTGGAGTCTTGCACGGCGGTGCGCAGTTTTCCACCGACTTTGCAGAACGACTTTCTGGTTCTTCGGGTGGCAAGAATTTTCTTGACGTTACCACACATGGTGTAATCCTCGTGACAGGAAACGAAGCGCCCCTGCATCGTCCGCGATTAGAACGAAAGCTTTTGCGCAGCTGACTCCGATGCCGTCGAAACACTCAGCATGTGAGTTCTTTCTAAGCCTCACATGTCCATGAAACATCTACTTGATGTGCTCTCACGTACCGCAGATAACACAGCTCACATGAGGCCGGCCTAATCGCAAGGGCGCCTCAGACACACGCCCTAAGAAGCAGGTGGCGACTAGTCGGCGCACATGACAGTGAGTGCTTTGGCATGAGAAAGGGCCTCAGAATATCGGCGGGACCGACTTACATCAACTGGAAGCAACGTGGCGGCCGGCCTCTGGTCGCATCAACTAGCCTGCAGATGCGTGTAGGAACACCCAGGTCGAGGTACTCCCTATTGTCCGCACCGCGGCGCGGCAGATGTCGCGAAGCTGCACACCAAGGAAGACCTGCGCCGCATTTCCAAGCATCAGTATCTTGAGCCAAACGCCGAAGCTAGACATTCAACAACCTTGATCGGGTGACTGTTGAGATGGGACGAGTATGTTGGGGAGCATTCGATGGATGGAGAACAGCCAATGGCTCCAACATGATCTCACCCATCCCTGGAGCGGTGGAATCTGCATGGAGCTGCGACTCACCAGAACGAGACCCAGACCGGGTCATAATCCCGACACGGGACGCGGAAGACCGGCTGCGAGCCCATTGGAGTCCGCCAGGTCGACTTGACACCATCTCCTCGAGGATGCGTATGCCGCAGGGAGCACAGAGCACAAAGGACTCGGCCAGAGCAGACTGCACAGGCAGGCTTGACGCAAGAACGTTTCACACAAGGTGAAAATGAGGCTGGCGGAGGATACGGAACGACTGGATGAGCGTCCGATGTTTCCTCTTCATGCCCTACGACCGGCTGCGGCACCCTAGTGATCACCGGCCTGCATGGAATGACATGGCACGCTGGCCCTGGCCCGGGATACACAAGGCATCAACGGGCGATGGGAGCTTCGGGGGGCCCGTGGCCCGCGACCGCAGCCCAAGACTTGACAACGACGTTCTCGGGCACGATCGATTCCGGACGAAGCGCTGTGCAGGAAGGCCTGTCGAGATCTCTGGCCCGCAGGCAGAAGCCCTACTCCTCGCATGGACCGGACACGAACCTGAGAAGGGCGCTATGGGGCGCCATCTAGCCTTCGTCAGGCCGACGAGCCTGAAGGAGCTTGCTGCCGCCGCGGTCAGACAAAAGCGAGCGCCAAAGCTGCAGTACGGGGGGCTGGCCCAGGCAGAGGCGACCTTGCCGGAGGGGTTCCAAGTCGCGTCACACCCTGCCCGCCTCTGCTCTCGTTCCGGCTATTTGAGTAGACTCGAGTACCTAGTACGGTCTTGGTAAACGTCATGATAAGGCCTACATGGGCGGCCAAGTGTCGAGGGGTCGGACAACAGGCGTGAGACAGGTTCGGAAGTACGGAGGGCTGAAGAGGTCGTCATGGTCACGCTTTTGGATGAGCTAGATGAAACGTTGATACTCCGTCTTGTTTTTCTGTGGAATTGAACGGGCCGTCCCGTGCACTTTACGAGGTTGTCCCCAGTAACTTGTAAATGGTAAGGACAGGGAAAGATGGAAAAGCGGCAAGGCGGCCAAGCGGCAGCGAGCTCAGACGGTTTTGTCCGCTTGGCGTATCCATACAACAGGGCGCAAGTCTGATGAGAAATCTTCACTGTCTATGAAAACAACCATGGCAATGGTTAAAATCGCGGTTCCGGCGTCAATTCCGTTGACAAGCGGAGTATGAGGTCACGAAAAGCGCGGTCGCGCGGCCGAAGAAGAGGTGGCCTGCCCCGAATCGAGGCGTGTTTCCAGTACAGCCGCATGTCATACCATCACAGAGGCCGATTGGTTGGGGGCCGTGGTGCGGCGAGGAACTGGCCTCCACGGCCGGCCCTCCCTCCCTCCATCACAAGCAGCCCTTGGAGAATCGACGGCAGGGCTGGAGCGGCTGGCCCGCGAAGCTGATCGGCGAGCCGGATAGCTACTTGTGTTGCTTGCGATGATCGAGTCGACCCCTACTGGCGTCGTGTAACCTGTCGCCGGAGTAAATGCCGACCCGTTACGCCGAGTATGTTCTCCTGGCACAGAGCGGGAAAGGGTTCGACCCAGGCTTGCGACGTCATGACTGCCATTGAGGATAGGCCGCAGTCAATAACGCGACTCATGCGAAGCTAGGAGGCCTCTCGACCATTGACGTGTTCAAGCGGAGTAGAAGCCAGGCTGAGGCTGATATCCAGGACCGACCGAACAGATCGTCTGTGACAGGCCTCGGTCAAGTGGCTGCAGATCCATCCTGGCAACAAGTCGGCAGAAGGCTGGTCACTGTTGGGCAGAGAGCCAATTGACGCCCAATTGAACCCAGAGCGAAGGCAATGTGGGATCGCGAGAGTCGAGACGAGGGGTCCCAGACGTGACGGCCAGATATCGCGGCCTGTCCTTTGACGCGGTTGCGTCGTCAGGCCGAGTCGAGCCGCTTCCACGTCACCTGAGCTGCGAGTGAGTGACGGCGCGGGGTGTGACTTGCAGCCTTGCATCGCGCGGCGCATCAGGGATCTGCTGTTCCCTGTCATTGCGAGGACAGGGAAGGGAATGCTGCCAACGACGGGCTTGCTGTTTACGAGGGGGACTTGGGGGACTTGGGGAATGGGAGAATCACCTGAGCATCCACGAGACCCCGCTAACTGGATTCGGGCGCACGGTGGAGTCGCCCATCGCACCTTCCTGTTCCCCACGCCTGTGGTCCCTCTCAAGTGACACAAAAGCGGAGCTAACTGTGACAGAACCTGAAACCGCACTGTGCCTCCTCCTCTCCCCGAATCCGGCGGCACGACGGACTTGGGATTTGGGACTTCCTCACATCAACCCGGGCAGAATCATCAGACATGCCGTCTTTCTCGTGGGCGTCCCTGGACAACCGCCTGTATCAATAGTCATGAGACTCCTCACACCCAGCCCAACGCCTGCGACTCTGAAACTCGCTGTTCCACCGTGCACGGCAGCTTACGACGCTCACTGAGCTCACCGCGACCACCTGATGGCCCTCATAGAACACCCACACTCAGATGCTGCTGCCTGGTCCGGCCAGATGGATTCTCTGGAAGAACCGAAGACCGACAGGGACTACTCGTCCCAGCGTCAGGCAGAGCCCACTGACGGCAGTCTGATTGCCCTCGGACACCGCCCATCACCAGACTGGACACCAGCCCCTCAGCTCCCCGGCATGCCGAATGAGATTCTCTATAACATACTGGGATATCTTGATGTTGACGACCTCCTCTCCACGTCACGGGTATGTAACCGCATCGAACTTGATACCCCCCAGTACTCGACTGACCCGTCCCCAGACAAATCATCACCTTCGTCACCTGTCCTTGGCTCCGATCCTTCATGTATACCGCTTGCGGCACTCTCGTCTCGTTCTACCCCCCTTGCTAATTTCCCGTCCGCCTCTTGCTGATCTCATTTCTCGTTCCATCTTTCGCACAAAAACCTCTGTTGTTTCGCAGCAACTAGGCAGGTCTCTCGTGAGGATCCGCCTGGATAGACGACTCGCCGCTCGCCCCTCCGCCGATGATCTTGTGAATCGAGCTGTACTGTTACCCGAATGTGTGCCGGGGAAGAGGAGTGTTCACGTGGCACCCGCTCTCGTGGCGAAGCGTAGGGCCATTGAGAAGGAGAAGGTCAAGGACGGCCTGAGACACTGGGTGGGCGCCGTGTGGAGAGGTAAAGTCTTGCAGCGCGAGGAAGGCATGAGGAAGTGGGAAAGAAGCAGAGGGGTCGGTAGGGTCTGGAGGTTGAGACAGTTCTGGGAAAGGGTTAGCAGGGGCGATGCTGTATTTGACTCGTAACACTATGTTCAAGCTGGCCTCAATAAGCATTGTGTTCTTCTTTGGTTTCACCATCCGACTGTCTTTCTTGGATCTCAAAAGGGTTCTAGACAATTATCCCCCTGCTATGGGAAGTTACTATATAGTCCAAGCCGAACCTTAATTGGCTGGCTTTGGGCTTGGACTACAGACTTGTTGTCGCAAACTAACTGGCTCTCACAGTCCTGAGCACATATGCCGAAGAGTTCTGAAAACAATGACCCGGTACCATTTTTTTAGTTTCCACAATATCACATAAACGCCAGCTACACTCAGTTTGACATTGCTCCAAGACTGAAACCACGACTGGTACTACACGCAATGTGAAATCATCACTAGATTCAACTTCTAACGCCGGCCTATGTGCAAGATGAAAGAACATATGCAAAGAAGGAAAAGCTAAACTTCCAATTCGCCACATGATCTCAGTGTTTGGGCAATCTGTCCGAGTAGTGCCTTGGCGTCTGATAGCGACACTCTCGCTTCTGAGCCAAATATGCCCATCGCCAGCGAGCCGTCTTGCACCGATGCCTCGATATCCAAAGCCTCCTAGACACAGTTAGCAGCATATTCTGGACTCAGTTTGCACAGGGAGGTTGCTCACCGGGAACGCGTCTCGCACTTGGTTGTTGAAGAACCATGGGGAATCAACATGGTTCGGTCCCAGGCTGTCGGGTACCAGACTGTCGTTGTTTGCTTGGGAGTCCAGGCGTTCCAAAATACCTGACGTTTGTGAATCACCAGGAAGATTGAGGAAGTTGACGAAAACGTCCACTTCGACTCCTGTCCAGTCTTTGATCTCCCACAGCCCAGTGGTCGAGTAGATACTCGATGTGATCTCGAGGACATCCTCCTGTATCGTCCTGGCCAGGTCAAAGATGTCCTTGTGTCGATCGACTGATACTCTGCATGGCAGAAGATTTAGCTTCGGAATTGCTGCATCTTCCACCGTCAGGTCTTCTGTTCGATTGGCGAGATAGAGGCCCAAGATGACGTCTCCGTGTCTCCCTTCTTGCTCATGGAGTATCTTTGCAATGGCGGCGAAGAGCAGTGATGAGAGTCCCACGCCGTGCTTGGCGCATGCTGCCTCGATGCTAGCTATGCCTCTTAGTCCGTTCGGGTCGAATAGCGAAGTTCTGGAGCTCAATCTTTGGCGTGTGGTTGCGACACCTTGCTTTGAATCATTCTGTCCATCCATGTACTTGGTCCAGAAGGCCTTGCGCTCTGAAACGGCTGTGTCGGAAAAGTGTTGGTAACAAAGCGTCTTCCAAGCTGACAACCGGGGCATCGGAATATTGGTTGGCACGTTTGTGCCGTCAACTTCAAGTAATGAAACCTCCAACCTGGAAACCAAGGAGGCCAAACTGACGCCGTCGTAGAGGGCGTGGTGTATTTGCAGCCGCAGGTTCCATGAGCCGTCGGTAGATTCACGCCCGAATAGCCGCACGAGCGGCCAGCATGCTGATTCTGATGCGGAGGGCGGAGTATTCTCATCGCCTACCTCCGTGTGCGGTCCTGACAATGAACCATTCATGATGGCCTGGACGAAGGGAATGTCTCGCCTGCCCGTGGGCAACAGGCAAGTCCGAAGCAGTGGATCGTTGGCCACGATACCCGCCCACACTGAAGTCAACTCTTCTCGTGAAATCTGCTTCCGTAGACGATAATGGAAGCTTGGATAGAAGACATTGCCTCCGGAGTTTTGCCACGTAGTCATCATGTAGACTTGGAAGGAAAGGGCGGGTAGCACATCCTGTACGCAGTCTGCGGACAGATGGGCCTTCTCGAGAACGTCCGGAATACTGATGCGCTCCAGGACCGTTGACTCTGTTTCTTTCGAAGGCACCGGTGTATCTTCCAGCATGTCGGCTTGTGCCGCCAACGCCACGATTGAAGTAGTAGCCAACAGAGCTCTGACTGTCAGCCGAACGCCACGGCCCCTCAGCAGAGAAGCCACCTTGATGACACTGATTGAGTCGAGTCCAAGCTGGTAAGGCGTGTTGCTCTTGAGGATCGAGTCCTCAGGCATTCCCGATACTTCGGACAACGCTGACCGAACTTCTCGTTCCCTCTGCGTCCAAGGGCTGCCGTCGTCCGAGTGATCAGCTTCCGGTCCATCATGCTTCTCGCTTGAAGAGCCCTCTTCACTAGGGCGGAATGATGTAACCCCGGCAACAGATGCCGTATCATCCTTGTAGGAGAGAAGCGCCGAGTCTGCATCAGCTACGAAAGCCCGCAGAGTTTCGTCCATCAGCTGGACAATGACCTCGCTCTCATCTTGACTGCAGAACTCGTCTTGGCTGGTGACTCTCCAGTGCAGACTGTTCTCGACAACTTCCAATTCAGCACAAATTGCGAAGTCTGTAGCAGCCTCGCCTGTTAAAGGCTCCAGGAGGGATGGGGTCTGGATATCTGCCGGTGGCTGTCTCTGGAGCAAGAACATGGTGTTGAAAAGTTTCCCAGTGGGCTGTTCGGATAGCATCTGAGCGCGTCGTAATGGGTATGTTTGGTGTTGATAGATGTCTGCCGAAGAGCTCTGCATATATTGCAGAAAGGCGGCCCGAGATCCGTGCAGCACGCTGCGCACGGCGACCGTGTTCATGGTAGGAAACATGACACTCTGCATGTCTTCAGTCTCTCGGCCTGACAGAACAGCCCCGAAGGAAACGTCCAGCTTCTTGACATGGGCCGCCAGGACGCAGGCCCAGACCGATTGTCCCAAGGTCTGCAGAGTAATACGATGGTCTCTGCAGAAGGATAGCACATCCATTGATGTCATCGTTGACGTCTTCTCCGTGCCATGTAGTTTGTCGTTTGCGTAAGATTGGCGGCGACGTATCAGAGCTGGAGAAGCCCCGCGAAGGTATTGGGTCCAGAAATCATGCGCCTTGCTGTCATGAGGTTGCAGCAGCAAACGGAGAGCTGTCTCTGGAGTTGGCCGACTTCCCAGAGTATTGTGATATGCAGCGGTGAGGTCTTGATGGAGGAGGGCGAGTGACCACCCGTCATACAGCGCGTGCGCGATAGATAAAACAAGATATGCCTTGGTGCCGACATGGGCGATGCAGACCTGCAGAAGGCCAGAGGCTCCATTGCCAATCATGGCTCTTTGCTTTTGATTTGTAATGACATCGTCGAGATCGTTCATCGCCGCGAGATGGCGTTGATCGATCCTGAACATGGGATCGCGCATGACGACTTGGCAGAACGTATGAGGTATGGTAACATCTTCGATCTGTCTGAAAACAGTTCTGAGTACTGGCGACCTCTGAATGATCTCATGCCAGGCAGCCGCCAGCCGCTGCAGATCTGTAGCGGGATCGATGTTGAATGTGGCGTGGTTGAAGTATCGTTCGAAGCCCGATTCGAGCATTTCGGCAACCATTGACTCTTGTAATGGCGTCGGTGGCAGGACAGTCTCAACGTTGGTCATGTCCCAGCCACTTTTCTTGACTGCTTTCCACAGATCGGATTTTAATCCATCAAAACCTGGGTCGCCGACGGCTGACTTGCTGCTCGATGCAACCACAGTCAGTTCAGCGACATGAGCCACATTGCTTGACTTCATGAGTTGTGGCATGGTAACTTGCAGACCAACGTTTCTGAGCCGCGAAGACAACGCAACAAGATCGACGCTGTCAAGACCAAGCTCGAAGAGACTCGTATTCGGCGTGACTTGTTCTTGAGGCACCTTTGCAAACGTTGCTATCTCGTCGCGAAGCTTCCTGGCGGCATCAGACCACTCGAACTCCGCCGCTTTGTGTTCAGGGGTGCTCTGGCCCGTTGAGGCGGCGGGAGGGCTTGGACTCAAGCTATCGAGTGTCTGTGGCGTGAGTGCCGCCGTCGAGGTTGCGCCAGAAACAGGCGCCAACTGCATGCCTCTAACACTGGAAACTTCAGAGACCAGAGATGTGTAAATGTCGCTGAACTCTTGAAGAATATCTTCGGCAGAAAGACTTTGGGCTTCGTCCGCTTGAAAAAGAATGTCAACGCGTAGGAATCGGTCTTCATCGATGGTCGCTTCAAAAGCGAGTGGGTAATCCGGCTCGGACGAGGTTGATGTCAACGACCAAAGGGAAGGCGCATGGACTGTTGTTTTTGATTGGCCATGGTAAACGAATAGACTGTTGAAGATGGCATGTCCCTTGTTACACCATTTTTGGATGTCCCTTAGAGGAGCGTGTTGAAACTGCGTCGTGGCCGTGTTGAAGTCGTGGCAGCGCTCGATGAGTCCACGCCAGGTCAGGTCAGTGGCATCTGGGTACAACGGCAGCGTATTGAAGAGTGGCCCGATGATGTTCTCGGTCTCGTCTAAATCGAGAGATCGCCCTGAACAAACGACACCGAAGCTTGCGTTTGACGAAATTCTTCTCGAAAAGACGACTGACCAGACGGAGAGAATCAAGCTCTGCAACGTGACATTCAAGAGCTTGCGGCTTTCTGCCAGCTTCTGGATTGGGAACCGTGCCGTGGCTGATGACACTGAGCTTTCCGTTTTGTTTGGCGATTTTGGTTGCAGATCAAAGGAGCATTTCTCCAGGTGAGATTGCCAGAAAGATTGGGTGTGTTGGAAGTTCCGCGCCGGGCCATAAGGCATGATGTCCAAGAACTTGGGAGCATCAGGATGATCCTGGCCGTGGTATTCTTTGGTGATCCACTGGAACATGAGTTCCAGGCTGTTGCCATCATACAGCCCATGGAAGATGTGGACGGCCAAGACCCGGCGTGTCGGTGTCTTTACGAACGAGAACTTGAGAGGGGAAACCATGGCAGCTCGATTGTCCTTGATCCATAGGTCCCGGGCTTCCGAGATGATGGTGTCAACTTCTTCGTCAGGGGACTCTGCCTGTTCCCATAGCATGGGTTTCTGGCGGGTAGCAACTTGGGCAAAGCCAGCTGAGGTCTGGATGAATTGGGTTCGTAGAATGGAGTGGCTGGCAACTAGCTTCTCCCAACAAGACTGAAGCTGGTCGAGATTGGCATCCTGGAAGAGGTCAAGTCGGAAAGTGGCCAAGTACGCGTTCTCTTCGAGGCCCAAGGTCCGGGACAACATGCCCTCCTGCAGAGGGGTACAGGGCGCGATGTACTCAATACTGTCGCCAACGGACAATGATATGTTCTGCAGCACCTCGGAGCGGGAGCGGTGATCGAATGCTTGGATATTCTGCCGACATTCTCTTAGCAAGGCTTTGTCGTCGATGACCGGTTTGTCGTTGAGCGCCTCTGCCAGATCCTCAAGGACAGGATTGCGCAGAACCATTGCGGGTGTGGCAGTGACCATTCCATCTTGCTTGAGCAGTCGACAAAGCCTGAGAGCTGAGATAGAGTCCAAACCAAGGTCGAAGAGATTACTCGAGAGACTGATGTTGCCAGCAAAGGAGTCGTCAAATCTGCTGACAGAGTCCAACAACCGGGTTTGCACGCAGTTGAGGATGGACCGGTCTTGTGAAGGCTTTGATGGCGAGTTCATAAGTTGATCCGTCGTCAGCTTGTCGAATAAGCGCTTGAGTGCCTTGAAGTCGGCTTTGTTGTTGACTGATAGGGGGATCTGAGACACCTGTAAAACCACGGAGGGAACCATGTACCCAGGAAGCTTGTCTCGGCACACCCTTTGAACCTCTCTTCTGCATTGCGAGAATTCCGGGCCATGCATCAGCTCAGGGGCGCTGTGTGTCCGGGATGCCGTGCTGGTTGTGACAAATGACACCAAGAGTTCTTTGTCGAGCTTTCCGTGTCGAGTGACGATGGTAACTGCGTCTTGAATACTCGGCATGCCAGTTCGAATGACATGATTGATTTCGCCTAGCTCGAGGCGTTGGCCACGTAGTTTGACCTGATCGTCGGCCCGGCCGAGGAACTCGAAGCATCCATCATGAAGGACCCGAACGAGATCTCCGGTTCTGTAGACTCTCTCGCCAAACTCCGCGAGAGTAGGGAATCGTTCAGCTGTGAGTTCAGGGCGATTCAAATAACCTTTCCCAACCAGCTTGCCGGAAACACAGAGTTCTCCGATGGCACCCCTGAGTACAGGGATCTCAGTGCCAGGATGAAGGACATAAGAGCCTACATTGTCGAATTGGCGACCGATGTTGGAAGCACGCCCGTTTTGCGGGACTCTCTGGTACATGGTGACGCCGATCGTGGCCTCGGTAGGCCCGTAGGCATTGTAGATCACGCCACGCGGGCCCCAAACGTCCAGAATCTCCTGCTTAAGTGCTTCGCCGCCCGTGATGAACACGCCCTCGCAAAGTGTAGGAACGTCGTCTGGGTTCAGCAGGCGAGCCAGGCTGGGCGTGAGGTCGATATGAGTGATGCGAAGGCGTCCAATGGCACCTGCAATGTCGTCCAGAATCAGATCCCGAGGAGCCGCCACCAAGGCCATGCCGACAGACCATGTCCAATATTGCTCAAGGACGGTGACGTCAAAATGGAATGAGGCAAACTGCAGCCACCTTGAGTCCTCGTTCCAGTGGCCATGGAATAGACGTTGGAATGCCTTCATTGCCTGAACCGCATTGCTGTGGGTGATCTCGCATCCTTTGGGTGTGCCAGTCGTGCCAGAGGTGTACAAGCAGTAGCACGTGTCGTTCTCATCGATGGGTCGCCTGTTCTGAAGAGGCTGTTCGCTGAATTCTTGTAAACCTGGCAGCGTGACTTGGATGACAGGCTGGCTCGGTGTAAATTCCAACGTTTCGGACCCGACAAGCAGGGCAACGGCACCCGAGTCCCGTAGAATGTATTCCTTGCGATCTTTGGGAGCAGCGGGGTCCAAGGCCAAGAAGCTGAACCCAGCTTTGAGGATGCCCAGGATGGAAAACAAGGCCTCGGGGCATTTGTCAAAGTGAATGGCAACGATGCCCGCGGCTTGCTCCACATGAGCATCGAGCATGTTGGCGACGCGGTTGCCCATTTGATTTAACTCTTCGAACGTCCAGTTGCGGCTCTCTGGAACGTCTCCCTGCAAGCTTGTGACGAACTCCACGGCTGCGCGAGTTGGCCACTGGATTGCAGCAGACTCGACGAATTGGTGCAGTAAAACCTCTGCAGATGGTATGGTCGGTTCAGCTGGAGGAATGACGGAGAAGATCTCAGGATGTGATTTCCACAGCTCGTTGCCCTCCTGAGGATGCTGGCTGAAAACGTCAAGAACAGCATCGAATTGCGCAAGAAGAATTGAAGCTTGCTGCCGGGGTAGAATGCTGGGCTTGAATGAGAGGTGAAGCTGCATGGTTCCCGCTTCTGAAGGCTCGACCTCAAGAGATACGGGGTAGTCCAGCTGGGCTTCGTCACGAATCGTCTGCCAGGATCGCTTTGTCCTATTTGAAGAAAAGCGCATCTGATACACCAGGAGTGTGTCAAACAACCGACTGCCGGAATGACCGAGCCATTGCTGGATCTTGGACAAGGGGGTAAATTGATGGCCGGCGAGTCGTGTGTTGTATTGCATCATCTGCTGGATGAGCTCGATCTGCGATGTGCCAACGCGGGCAATGACGGGCAGAGTTACGATGCAAGGTATCGTGGCATCCTGAGTGGACGGCAGAGATCTACCGGAGAGAACAGTGCCAAAGATGATGTCGCTCTCCCCCAGGTATGCTGACAAGACCCATGCCCAGGCAGCCTGGAGAATAGCCTGTGGCGTGACTCCGGCCTCTCTGGCCTGGTGGAGGAGCTGCTCATGGCGGACGCCACTGGTGGTCTTCTCTACCTGAAGTGAGGAAGTAGCCTCCATGAGGGGTGTCATTGTTGGGAATCGGTTCAGGACTGCGTTTGGTGCGAGTGACGACCAAAAGCTCTTCGGAGCTTCGGTTTGAGTTGCTGCGGTAAGTATAGAAGAGAGAGCTTCACTGTTGGCAGGAGCTTCCGCTGGGTCGCGACCTAAGAGAATCGAGTTGAGGTCGTCTAGAAGTCTTCGAAGACTCTCGGCGTCGTACAAGGCGTGCAGCATCGCCAAGTGCATGTGGACATGACCTTCAACAGGTTCCAGCACAACCTCCCATGGCGGGATGCTCAGATCGCCCAAGGCTCGCTTTGCGCATTGATGCTGCCACTCAGGCAATCTTAGGTGACCCGAACCGTCCTTCCTGCAACTCACAGGTGGATGACCGTCCGGTGCGTGTTGGATCATTGCGAAAGTGATCTGTGGATGGTCCACTGTGACAAAACCGGTGCGGAGGATCGAATGATGTTGGACCAGCTTTATCCAAGCTAGCAAGATGTGCTCCGATTCGAAATCGCTGGGTAGCTGGAACGTCATGGCGTTGAAGTAGTCAGTGCCCTGGGATCTGACAAAATCAGACAGCATTCCGCACTGGACCGGAGTACAAGGCAGTACGCTCTCAGTGTTTGCTGGCGTACCAAGACGGCCCTTGACATCAGGCCAGTACTGTTCCTCGAATTGGGCGACGTCAAAAACCTTGGGTGCTGACTCAGAAGAAGGGGCGCCATCCGGTGTCGAAGATTTCTGGGCGAGTCGCTGTGCCAGGGAGGCGCAAGAGGGAGACTCGATCATGTCAACGGTGGTGACTGGGAATCCTTGGGTCCGGAGAAGGGCCGCGGCCTGTACAGCACTGATGCTGTCTATGCCGATTTGGAAGATCGTGGTGTGCCTGGAAATACGCTCCTCAGGGACGCTTGCCACCTTCGAAAGAACGCGTCGGATGGATTGCTCTGCTGCACCCCATTCGCTGTCAGGCTCCGGGGGAGAGGATTTGTGTTGGTGAGCTTGCTGCTGGGTCTTCGTCAGGTGAGTCTCGGCCAGGCCATCATAGATCTCCCGAGGAAGATCCGCCCTTTGTGGTATCCTAGCCCCGGGGATAATAAGAGCATGGCGCAGAATGTACGTGAATGCATCGCGAATTATTTGCAGGTCTCCAGTGGACAATTCGAGACTCGAAAGAAGTTAGTAGGAGCTGACAGGCTGGAATACAGTGAGCCACCAACCTTTGAGAGTGCAAAGTAAGGGTGATAGAGTCTAGAGCCACGTCGGGAGTGAGCTCAAACACAAGGGGAACCTATGATGTTTGGTCAGAGACTGTGTTCAAAATTCAAATCATTTATAGGGGCATTGCTTACATCCATCGATCCAGTGTCTTCAACGAGCTCCCAAATCTCCGAGTCGAGCCGTTGCTGTGGCTGTTGCAGAAGGAAGACTGTATCGAACAGGCCATGAGCGGCGCCTGGAACAGACTGCTTCACCTTTCGAAGCGGAGTAAATTGGTAGTCCAAGGCTTGAGCATTGAACTGGTGTAGATGCCTCAATATGTCGGCCACCTGCATGTCTTTGCTGACCTTGACACGATAAGGTATGGTGTTGAAGCAAGGCGCTGCGAGACGTTCGATCCCCTGGATGGGAGCAGTGCGTCCACTCATGACGTTGCCGAAGCAGACATCCTCGGACTCTGTGAGCAAACTCACAGTGACAGCCCAAGCGGTTTGGCAAAGAGACAACAGGGAGACACCAAGCTGTTGAGCCCTCCGTTTGATCTCGTTGAGCGATATTGGGAGAGGGTGGGGAGAAACGACGGAGGTTGCCTCCTTTGAGAGTGTCAGTTGTCTTTGAGGGGGGTTGAAATGCTGGAACGCGCGGCCCCAGAAGTCGTTGGTAGACGCCGGCAGAGCAAGCATATGCTTCAGCGCTGGCTCATACGGTACAGAATCGAGTACTGGTTCGCCTCTGGTGATCGCTTCCATTTCTGAAAGTAGAATCCCCATGGAAACTCCATCGTACAGTGCGTGATGGCAGGTCAGAGCTAGATATGTGCCTGTGGAGGTCTCGAGAAGGTCCAGCCGATACGGAGGAATTCGGGACTCTAAAGCGTCGGGCAACTGTTGAACAAGGCGTGTCTTCACCTGCTGAAGATCCTCGCAGGCATGCACCGTCCAAGGTAGAGACCAGTCTTGTAGCACAACCTGCGCAAAGGGGTACCGAGTATCGGAGGTCGTGAGGAAACATGTTCGAAGGATGCCGTGTCGATGGAGCAGACGCTCCCAACCGGCCCGTACCGTGTCACTAGGGGAGCGAAGCCGCAAGATGAGCTGGTTCGTGTAGGAAGTGCTGTTGATCGCTGACAGCATCGCCTCCTGAAGCGGCGTGCAAGGCAAGATGGCATCAATCTTGATGTTTTCCTGCTCAACCCCTGGGGTCACCTGGTCAATCCAGTCGGCAGGAAGGCTCGGGAGAGCAGCTACGGGCTCAGCAGTCTTCCGGACGTCCATCATCCGAGCGATTTGGGCGATGGAAGGGTCGCGAAGAAGGGCAGAAATAGGTATTCGATGACCTGAGATGCCCTCCAACTGCCGGCAGAGGCCGATGGCTGTGATGGAGTCGAGCCCAACAGCAGTAAGAGGTAGCCATCTGGTAAGCATATCGAGAGGCACATCCAAGCTTTCGGTGATGCACTTGGCGACACCTCGTTCCAGCGGCGTCCAGTCTGTATCTTCGTCCCCGCGGTATTGAGAGTCGGCGGCACTGTCGAGATAGCTCTGGTCGAGTTGTGAGAACAGCTCTCGCAGCTGTCTTTTGTCGATCTTTCCACTGGATGTCAATGGCACCCAGGTGATTGGAACGAGGAAGGACGGGACCATGTATGCAGGGAGGGTAGATCGAAGATGTGAAAAGAGTTGGGCATTCGATTGCGAGAGGCTCGGGTTGAAGGGTATCGCTTCCGAGGAGGTGGTCTCGCGTCGAGTAGGAACGTAGAAACAGACCAGCTGGTCCCTGGAGGCCGTCCCCCGCTGCGCAATCAAGGACGCTGCTGAGACTGCGATCCCCGAAGTAGTGACGATGGTGTCGACCTCGCCTGTCTCGATGCGTTGACCACGAAGCTTGACCTGTCCATCAAGACGGCCCGTGACCAATAAGGAGCCATCGGGAAGCATCCTGCCCATATCACCAGAGCGGTAGATGCGTCCAAAGGTTGCATGATCGAGGAACTTGGCTTTGGTAACGTCATCGAGTCCGACGTAACCCAGGGCAACTTGGTCACCACCAAAACAGAATTCGCCGTACGCCCCGAGGGGCATGACGGTGCCCGTTTCTGGAGACAGGACAAAGGCCGAGGTGTTGGGGAAGGCAAAGCCCAGATGATTGATGTAGTCGCCGCGCCGCATGCGCTTGACTGTGCAGATGTTGGTGGTTTCTGCAGGGCCATAACCTGAACCGAGGGGTCAGCGCTGCAGTCATTGTGGGTGATATAAACTAACCTTGATACAGCAGATCAGACCATTCTTGGGCGACAGAAGCAGTCATAGGCTCTCCAGCCGTGACAAGAAACCGGACATCGGGCACGTTCTCGCGCCGGACGAGAGCCGCCACGGTGGGTGTCAAGCTCAGGTGAGTGCATCCAAGAAGCCGGATTGAACGTTCAATGTCCTCGTAAAGAACATCGTTGATGCCAGTACACAGACAGCCCCCGACAGTCCAAGTGAAGAAGATCTCAAAAACAGAGACGTCAAAGGCTTGCGAACAGAGCTGTAGCATTCGACAGGTCCCATCGACTGGGTAGATGTTCTTCAAGGTTGCGAGATTGCTAACGATATTCAGCTGGCTGACGGCGATACCCTTCGGTACGCCCGTCGTGCCAGAGGTATAAATGATGTAGGCGACGCGAGAGCCGTCAATCTCTCGCTTCACCGTGTCCTCGGGAAGGATGGAGAGGTCAACTTCCTCTAGGTTGACGGTTTTGCAGCCGTCATGGGCCTTCAGAGAAGCAAGTGATGTAGAATCCGCCAGACAAAGACTAGCTGAGGCATGGCCTAAGATCATGCGCGTGCGGTCTGGCGGCGTCGAAGGCAGCAGGGGGAGATAAGCACAGCCGGCCTTGACTACGGCAAGAATTGCCGCGTACATCAGTATCGACTTCTCCATGACGATGGCGACGATATCGCCCTGCCGAGTACCAAGACTGCGGAGGTAATGCGCAATCTGATTCGAGGTCCGATCCAGCTGAGCGTAGGTCATGTCTTCGAACTCCGATCCGGCATCGGATAGTGCTGCTGCATAAGATATGGCTGTTGATTCAGGGAACGCCTGAGCTGTCCGCTCGAAACTTGTCGCGAGGTCGGGGATGTCGTCGAAAACGGAGGGTGTCTGGTTATATGTTGACAACGCTTCGCTTGGGAGACCCTCATGCAGCTCTGTGATGAGCACATCAGGCTGCATCGCCAAGCGCTCGACAACCGCCCCCAGCTGCTTTGCCAGTAGCTCGGCGTGTTGCGGCATGATGAACTCATCGTGGGAAGTCACATGACATGAGTATTTGCCGTCGAGAGGTTCGATTTCAACCAACACCTTGGTCTCCAGGACGTCACGGTGCGAGACCTCCCGCACCTCTCGAGACAACCGTCCTTTGCTGTAGAGTGACTCTTGGTAGACGACCAACACATCGTACAGCGGCTGGCCGGGCTGTATGCCCACCGTCTTTCTGATTTCGAACAGGGGAAGGAGAGAGTGCTCCAGGGAGCGGCGGCTCGTGGCCTGGATATCGCATATCAGGTTTGCTGCAGTCTTGACCCTGTTAAGGTTGCTTCGGATGGGTATCGGGGTGATGCATGGTCCCATGATCTGGTCAATGCCGTCCACAGCAATTGTCCTCCCGGAGCCAATGGTGCCAATGACTACGTCGTTGGAACCCAATAGGGAAGACCATATCCAAACAAGGGCAGCTTGGAAGACTGCTTGTGGGTGGCAAAGGAGTCGATCGGCCACCGATCGGACCTGGTCTTCGGTGATGGAGAGCGTATAGGTTGTTTGGGATTGGGATTGGCAGGGCGCTGGGCGATCGAGAAGCCGCGGGAAGATCTGGGGTTGCCAATCGCGAAGATGTTCAGCCCAGTAGGCCCTGGAGTTGTCGAGTGTGGATGACGACAAACTGTTGTAGAAAGAAGCCACGTGTGCGAACTGGGGACGATCACTGGGCAAGATTTCACCCTTGACCAGAGTCGATAGATCTTGTGTGATTAGGTCGACAGTCCAACCATCATAGATGGCGTGGTGTAGACGAAGGGAAGCTCGAGGCCCACGTGTTGCACTCGGTCCGCACAGTTGAATGGAGACGGGGAATAGCGTATTGTCTGCTGAATCCGGCAAAACGGCGAGTGAATCTGAGTCTTGCACTTGAAACTGGGCCTCGGGAAACTGACGATAGACGATGCGTACGAAGTCCCCACGGCGGTGAACAAAACCAGACCGTAGGATGTCGTTGCGTTGGATGACCTGGAGGAGGGCTTGCTTGGCGGCGTCCATGGAGCAGGAATCAGGAAAATCGAGGACAACTTCATTGCGATACATGTCCTTGTTAGCTGCCGTTTCGAACAGCATGGAGGACTGAAGGGGCGTGCATCGGTATGCTCCTTCTATTTCTTGACGAGGGATGTCTGCGACGTCGGCCATGACCTCGGCAACGTTCTCCCAACCCGACTCACCGGGGGTCTGGTTGGATTGCTCAAGAGACCTTCTGTCGATCGTCGAGCGTAATGACGCGAGCGTGTCGGCTTGAAGAATATCCAACGCCGTGGTGTTGATGTCGTGTTCTCGCAGAACCGAAGCTAGTCTGATGGCTTTCAGAGAGTCGAGCCCTTGGGCGGACAATCTCGAGTTCTCGTCGATGGGGCGCTCGAGAATCTGTGCCACCAACCGCAGAATCTCGAGCATCGTAGGGTCAGTGTCCTCGACGGTGGAACGGAGTTCATGGTGGTCTTCGCCAGCTGTTCGCATTTCTGCGTAGGTGGCTTTGAGCGCGTGTCGATCAATCTTGCCAGAGGGTAGTCGCGGGAAGTCCGCCATGCATATGTAGTCGCCTGGCACCATGAAGGTTGGTAGCCATTTCCGGCATGTTTCTGACAGCGTCGCCGGTAGCAGTTCGGCGCCAGCCTCTTCTGCTACGCAGAAAGCCACAATGATGCCGTCGATGACTATCGCTACTGCGGCCCGACAGCCTGCAGTCTGGAGGATGGCATGCTCGATCTCGCCAAGCTCGATGCGCTGGCCACGCAATTTGATCTGCCCATCTGCTATCCTCCCCAGACACTCGATCGTGCCGTCGGCTTGGAGTCGAGCTCGATCTCCCGTGCGGTAGAGGCGGCCGAATGCAGACTCCAGAAAGCTCTGGCTCGTCTGTTCTGGCCTGTTGAGATAGCCTCTAGCAAGCTGATGACCGCCGACGACAAGCTCACCAACCTCTCCAGATCCGACGAGATCGAGGGCAAAGGTTTCGTTCTCCTCGGGGATCCGGGCAATGAAGCACGAAACTGTGTCGAAGGGCACGCCGATGTTACGTGGTGACGAGCTGACAGGGAACGACGTTTGCAGGGTGCTGTCTTTGGTTAGCAGATTTTGAGAGCATAGCCCAGGGCCCGTTCTCACCAGTGTATTGCTGCCTCTGTAGGTCCGTACATTCCCCATAGAATGCTGCTGCGGTTGTCGTCGCCACCAAACTCGCTCACAACCTGATCTGTTAACATCTCACCGATGGTCAGGAGCAGACGCAAGGTTGGAACGGCCTCCCTTGATCGCAACAGGCTCCCCGCGACAGTGGGAGTCAGCTCGCAGGCGTCGACGTCCATGCGACCGATGACCGACGGAAGATCATCGAGCATGGTGGCCCTGTCGCAGCTGACGAGAGTACGGCCGCGGAACAGAGGAAAGAAGATTTCAAAGATGGAGACATCGAAAGTCGGCGACGCGAACTGGAGGAAACGATCAAAGTCGGGGATATGGGGATCATGCGCCAAGAGACTCTGTGTCGCCGCATCGTGCGAGACCCCGACGCCCTTTGGCTTGCCAGTAGAGCCCGAGGTGTACATGACGTAGGCCAGAGAATCCGAGGATCGACTCATGGTCGTGAGGCTTGATGTGTCGAGTGGTGTCGTCGGTGAGGGCGAAGGGTAAGAGACAGGCAGGACCTTCACTTGCGCTTCCGCCGAAGGGATCCGCTCCGTCAAGTCTGGTGCGGCAAGGACGAGGTCGGCGCCGACATCGTCTATGATGAACATGATACGCTCTGAGGGGGCGTCGAGCTGCAATGGACAGAAGCCACCACCTGCTTTGAGTACAGCCAACATGGCTACATACAGGCTGGGCCCTTGGTGGATGAGTAGAGGGACCACGAAATCTCTAGACGTGGTTGGCGCTGGGACTGATCTCAATATCTCTAGGGCCAGAAGGTCGGCCGCGTGGTGCAGCTCGGCGTACGAGAGCTGCTGACGGGTTCCATCGCCCAAGAGGCTATCGATGGCCACCGAGCTTGGTTCGTTCCCATGGTGAACGAGCTCATGTAGGAGGGACGGCCCTGGTAGTCGAACTGGCGGGTGGTTCAGGATTGACACCGCACCTGGCGTGTCAGAGGATACCATGGCAGCAGATCATGCAACGGCAATGAGGTATTAGTCGAGGGAGCATGTAATGAAGCCTCCGAAGATGAGAGGCTGGTAGTATTGTACTCGGGCATCGAGATGCGACGGTCGAGCAACTAGCAAGGGTTCTAGTTACGGGGTCCAGAAAACAAGTGTCCACCGGCGAAAGCTCACCACCTGATGCCTGGTCGTGCGGCAGGCAATGCACAATGGCACAAGGCCGACGACGAAAGCCCGTGATTCGCAGGGCAGAGATGTAGTCCAGGGGAAGTTCAGGGTCGGCAGACGCGGCATGCGCATCATCCCGCGGACGAACCGCACCTTCTGGGTCGACTGCAGGAGAACTGACCTCTCAGGAGACAGCAATTACTCAGCTTGGGCCCGTGGCGAAGGGGCTAGGCGTCAACACGCGATGGCTGGCGGAGTTGAAGCTGGGATGGCCTTGGGCGGGGAACTGGAAATGCGAATTCGATGATTCGTCGACGCGGTGCTGGCGGCATGAGAGGTTCAGGTATGGGATGAGGATGTGTGGGGGATGACCTGTGCAATCTGCCGAGGCGACCTGTGCGAGGCAGGGCTGCGGTTGGGACTACGTCCAGAGAGGGCGAGGTAGCGTAGAGTAGGACGATAGCCAGGAACGGGAATGATGTCGCAACATGCGAAAGGGGAGACTAGAGACGAAATGTCGCGGTCGCGTCTGTGTGTGATGGGAGCCAGGTCATGGCGTCATGGGACGACCCGCAAACCCGAAGCCGGCCGAGCTTCTCAGTACAACAAGTAAGCAGCTCAGCCAACCTGGAATGCTGTTAGTCAGAACGACACGCTGCCCCTACAACCTTTGTCAGTGTCCTCAAAGGGGCCTTGGGAATGTTGGTGCTGCAATCCGACAACCATGCGGCATCATGGGCTTCCAAAGCCAGCGAAACAAGTCCCGGGGGTAATTCCTTTGCAGGGATCGGGTTGATTGACGAAATGGGCTGGGTCGACGAGTCGGTCTTGGTTTGTGGAATTTTGCTCAAAGAGAGCGAAAAGATCCAAGTCGTGTTTCATTCATTCAGTTGTGGGCGGGCAACAATAAAAGTATGTATAATGGTGCGCGGCAGCCTTGGTTGACCATGGGGCAGACCAGCTCCATCAAAAAGGCAGTGCGAAGCCCACGCCGTTATCCTCGGGGCGCCGCCCGACGCTGGAAGGTGGTCGTGGCCTTGACTGGCGGTCAAACGGCTTTCGTGGTGAGAAGGCGTCCTCATGAGTCGCGTTCGGAGCGCTCTGGTTGCCATAGGCTCACGTCCATGCCAGACAGGACCTCCAAGTGGTCGAGAGATGGGCAGAAGTGACGGCAGATGCCAACGAGCATGTGCTGCCTGGCATAGACTCCCAGCTGCCACAACAGACACTGGCTTCCAAGTGGCATGATTAAAGACATGGGATGATGCGCCAGTACCTAAAGAAACAGTTTCCACCCATGACGGGAGCAAGTCGAAGCGAGTTGCGTTCGCCAGCGGAGATGAAGTGGGCTGCAAATGTCTGGTCGGCTGCAGCTCAACGGCCACAGCGGAGCCGCTGCAGAATTTTCACCTGCACCGTTTGAGCCGCTGCCGAAAGCGAAGCATCATCAGTGGACCCGGATCAACCACTGAGCTCGGGCAATGAGGGTGGCCCTGGTAGACTGGCGATCTGTGCTCAAAGCCTGGATCTTATCAGATTTTATCTGATGATCAGATAAAAATCACTCAACTCCACCCTTGACATCACCCACCCAATCACAGGCTCATCTCGCTTCTGCTTCTGGCACCCCGCGTCCCCTCCGGCCCTGGCGAGATGCGCCATCGTCGCAGCCATCTCCGACCCATCTTCGCGCCTCATTTCCCTGACGTCGTGCGGTCTATTGGAGCCGTTGTCGGAGGGAGTCAATGGCCGATCACTCGTAAGCCGAGACGCAGGGCTCGGCCAAGCCCTCGACGGACTTCCAGAAGCGGGGCGTCGACAGCCCTCCCGGCCTCATGCGAGGCCGAGGGTGACCTGCCCCTTCTGTCCAGCAACTATCGTTTCATGGGCCATTCACTGCACTCGCACCCTGCTTGAGAGAGCTCATTCACGCAATTCCAACGGCTGTTCTTCGCTTCAACCCGAGCAAGTCCTCCCACCCCTGCCGAGCCTCTGCTGTCTCATGCGCTACTTGGCCTTTCTGATCTCGTCTCAATGGCCGCATAGCAGCTCCTCCCCTAAGTACGGAACTTCTTGCTGATCGTCCGCAGATCCACCTCATATGCCGAAAGCACCCCCAATCATGCTTTCGCCGGCCACTTGCCAAGCAGGGTCTTCCCGGAAGCCCACTCGTCGAGTGCCGTGATGGTGCCTGGGGACTACGGGACTCATCTCCACCCCCCACAGCCTCGGCCGCGACTTACGACCTACCTACCTTGTTCTTGCGCGCCACAGGCACTCGTACTATGCTGCATGTATGGCGAAAGCATGTCCAGACATGGACCCGTCTCCGTGTCGCTTGCGTCAAAGGGCATCTCAAGCCGAAAGCCCGTCGCGCGTCGCCCGAACGATGTCACCCCGCCCGCTCGACGACGCAGGGCGAGATACACTTGGTGATGAAGCTACACCATCCACGGCCTCTACATCGACCGATCCATGCAGAACCAGAAGCCACGGATCCGCCAGCAGGTCCACTCGCTACCGGGTCGGCGCAAGCTGGTCTAGCACGACGGCAGTCATTCTCGAAGCCGATCGGCGCGTCCCTCGTCACAAGCAAAAAAAAGTGCGAGGTGCCGGCCGCGGCGGTGGTACCCCACGAGATCAAGGTGCGATAATTATTTAAACTACATTACGTCGCAGCCCCCCGTGCCCGGATGATTTGAGCCTGATGTCGCTCACTCACATTGCCTGCCCTCCTGTTCAGCTCTTTTGCGCGCGCGCTGACAGTTTGCGACCGTCTGATCGGATTCGCACCCACCTTTTTTCCTAATCCCAACCACGACTCACATACGTCAACGATCGAGTGCCCACACAGCCGTCACTTGAAGCAGTCAAGCAGTCTAACGGCCTTAACGAGCAATACACGAATAGGAGCGCGCTCATCTGTCAGAGGAGAACACGCTGCGGGTTCTTCCGCTCAGTTCCTGCGGTGCTTAAGTACGACTGGGTGGCCGTCACCTTTTGCGCTTGTGCCGCCGAGTCCAGCTGCGTCCAGCCAATCCCATAACAACATCACCTTGACTCCAGCATCATGTCTCCTCGCAACGAAACCCGACCTTTGCCCTCGCCCCAAACGGCCGGCGCCGCCCCCAGCTATGCCAACTTCATCGGCGGCGACCCTGTTGGCCCGATTCAGCCATCGCCAGAACACTCCAAGCCCCAGATCACCCATCCTAATGCCTCGAAATCCGTCCTCACACCCACTGACCTGGCCGAGGTACATGATCTGGTGTGCGTGGGATTCGGCCCCGCCAGCCTCTCCGTCGCAGTGGCGCTCCACGATAACATGGTCAACAATGTGGTCATGAGCAATCCCAAGGTGGTCTTCCTCGAGAAGCAGGACAAGTTCGCATGGCACGCCGGCATGCTGCTGCCGGGAGCCAAGATGCAGATCTCATTCATCAAGGACATGGCCACTCTCCGCGATCCCCGATCTCACTTCACCTTTCTGAACTACCTCCACTGTCAAGGCCGCCTCGTCGAGTTCACCAACCTCAGCACCTTCCTCCCCGCTCGTGTCGAGTACGAGGACTACCTGCGCTGGTGCGCCGCACACTTCGATGATGTGGTTCGCTACCGGCAACAGGTGGTCTCTGTCTCGCCCGACCCGAATAACAAGGGCCCCGTCAAGATCTTCACGGTGACATCCCGCGACAGTGCTACCGGTCAGCTGACGACCGTCCGCTCTCGAAACGTGCTCATTGCTGTCGGCGGCCAGCCATCGATCCCCAAGTCGCTCCCGCCCTCTCATCCCCGGGTCATCCACTCTTCACAATATGCGCATCTTGTCCCGCGTCTCTTGAAGGACCCCACCGCCCCTTACCGCGTCGCCGTCATTGGCGCCGGTCAATCCGCCGCCGAGATCTTCAACAACATCCAGGGCCTGTACCCCAACTCCAAGACAGTACTCGTCATGCGGTCCGAGTTCCTCAAGCCGAGCGACGACTCGCCTTTCGTCAACTCCATTTTCAACCCTTCGTACACCGACTCGCTCTTCCCGCGTTCGCAGCCGGCGCGCCGGGCTATCATCCAGGATGCCAAGGCGACAAACTATGGCGTGGTGAGACTGGAGCTGATTGAGCACTTGTACGAGAAGATGTACGAGCAGCGACGCGAATTCGGTGACGATGAGCGCCGCTGGCCGCACCGCGTCATGGGCGGCAGGGACATTGCACAAGCAACCGACAATGCAAACAGCCTGCAGCTGCGGTTGCGCCTCACGGACGAGTCGCTGGCGGCAAGCGGTGCCATGGACGTCGAGGAGGTGTTCGACGCAGACCTCGTCATCGCGGCAACAGGCTACCAGCGCCAAGCGCATCTCGACATGCTTCGTGACAGTTGGGGCATGCTGCCCAAGGTCGGGCCTGCGGGTCCCGATGGCGGCGAGCTGGTCGATGGGTGGCAGGTGTGTGAGGAGGGCGTCACCTCCGAGTCGAGGAAACTTGAGGTTGGAAGAGACTATCGCGTGCAGTACTCTCCTGGAGCAGTCTCCTCGGATGCGGGAGTCTACTTGCAGGGGTGCTGCGAGACGACACATGGGGTGAGTTCTCTCGGCCTTTTTCCCTTTGATTCATGTTCTAACCTGTCGCAGCTGAGTGATACCCTTCTTTCTGTCCTGGCCACAAGATCCGGCGAAATCGTGGACTCGATCTTCCCCTGGACGACTCGTGCCAAGCTGTGAGACCGGCATGAGTTTTGCCAGCATAGGTGAATGACGCTGCATGAGAAGTCCCAGCACGTAAAGAAAGATTTGGGACCTGGAAGATCTCAGCCCAGCATCCCCAGATCTCAATTGATGGCCAATGGCACCCAATCCACTTAGATTCGTAATACAGCGCCAAACTTCAATGCATTTCAATGAAATACCCATGCAGCTCCTATGCAGTTCCCATGCAATTTCTATGCAGCTCCCAATCTCCCATTCATGACCCAGTGAGCAAACAATGAGTGAGATTTTGTGCTACTGGGCAAAGGCCCTGCGATCCACAGAGTGCGGGCTGTGTTTCTTGAGTGTATGTGTCTTCCTTTCAACTGCTTGACATCCATCGATCATTTTGTGCATGCAGACTACTTCTCGACCTACCAAGTCAGCACACCATGACAGCTCTTCGACCAAATTGCAGGCGCAATAGCTCACTTCCCTAAGACCGTTGACCGCCAATAATGCTGTAATCTCTGTGATCGTCGAGAGACCGACCTGAGGTCAAACTGAACTGCGCAGTGTTTTCCCCTCCGGGCCCAACGTGCGCGCGCGCGCCCTCCAGCGTGACCTACAACTTAACAATCATATAGTGGCCCGGTCGTGGATTCTCAACTGGCCACCCATTGTGTTTGTCTCCTAACATAGCTCCGGCCGGACAGCAGACGAGTCGTTGAGCGCACGACTTGTCACTGAACTCATACTCACATAACATGCCTCCGCCCAGACACCAGACGACTCGTTGAGCGCACGACTCGTCACTGAACTCACAGTCACATCATATAGCTCCGCCTGGCCGCTGGACGAGTCGTCCAGTCCACGACTCAGCACTTACCATGGCAGTGACTTGCATGCAGCTTCCGCCGGACATCCAAGGAAGAGGACGGAATCGCCTCAGATCAGCTATAAATTCGGCTCCCATCTCTGCCCCAAGAACTCAACCTAGCACAACACAACACCAAAAGCCAAGCCAAGAAGCTCCCAAAGCCATGGCAAGCCAGGTTCGTCAACTTCAATTGCCTTCTACAATTGCCTTGAGAGTCCATGGGACGATGCACTGATACAATCTTGCCGATTAGAACACCACCAGCGGCAATCAAGCCAACCCACACGCCGATTGCTCCCTTGAAAACGGATGCACCGTCCCAGGCTCGCGCCGCTGCTCAAGGTGCCGGCGCTGCCAGCCGGAGCAAAACTTTGATCTCAACGACGACGGCACCCGCTACAGAACTTGCAGGACATGCTGCCTGTATTGCAAGAGATTTAGGGGCTCCTTCAAGGACGACGGAGGCCAGGATCCCTCGCCCGACTCCTCGGAACCCGCGAAGCCCAAGTCTTCCGCCAACAAGCCTGGCCACGGTTACTACACCAGGTCAAAGGCGCGCGCCACCCAGGCCTGATGGGGTCAGATCACGAGGTGAGTTTCACGACGCTTCTTTTGTAGTACTTGCTAACCCTAGCTAGTCCCAGATACTTTTTCAGCATGAAGGAATTGAAGGCAGTGTCCAGACGAAGATCATCAAGATTGGGGCGTGCGAGAGATTGATGCCGGCGGGGGAGGGCAGCAGTCAGAATTGCGGATTCACATGCGAAGGGAAAGTCCTTGCTTGAGGGGGGAGTATAATCAGACGGCATGAGATCAGGCTATTACCGTGAATCACAAACTTGACACGGTCTTCGACTGAATGGGTCTTCGAATGAATGGAAGAAAAGGATCGCGGCTTCCCAGGTTGCCAGGTGATACTGTCATCCGATATCCGATGCCGTTTTTCAGGTGTCGAGGCAGCCGGGGTGATTGATGGTTGATGACTAAGCAGAACTCGACAACGGAAGATCCAATAGCCGGGGCCGAAAAATTTCATCGGTCGTCCCCAGCCCAGCGACATGCAGCGTCCGTCACCAGCGAGAACCCCATCACGCATCATCGGGCTCCTCCCAATCGTCAGACAGGCCGACACACACCATCAACATCAGCAGCCATGGACCACACGCGAGATCCCTGCCCCTGGGTCATCCTGAACGACTTTGGCGGCGCCTTCTGCATGGGTGTATGCGCTTTCCAGACAGCATTGTAAGGAGATTTGCGACTGACAAGCGACAGGCAATCGGCGGAACGATATGGCACGGCATCAAGGGCTTCCGCAACTCGCCCTACGGTGAGCGGAGGATCGGCGCCATCACGGCCATCAAGATGCGAGCCCCGGTGCTCGGCGGCAACTTCGGTGTTTTCGGCGGCCTCTTCTCGACATTCGACTGCGCCGTCAAGGGCGTGAGGCAGAAGGAGGACCCGTACAACGCCATCATCACCGGTTTCCTGACGGGTGGCGCGCTGGCCGTCCGTGGAGGTTACAAGGCGGCGCGCAACGGCGCCATCGGATGCGCCGTTCTGCTGGCGGTCATCGAGGGTGTCGGTATCGGATTCCAGAAGATGTTTGCGGGCAGCACCAAGCTGGAGGTGAGTTGCCCGAGTCGAATACCCGAATCCCCTGTCTGACTATTGCAGATGCCGCAGCCGCCGCCGCAGCAGGAGAGAGCTCTTGCATAGAGAGTCCAGCAAGCCATCATTGCGCCGCGACACCAACCACCAGGCGAGGACACGCACATCACATCTCCGACGCGACATGACCCATCAGCATGCGAACGAACGAAACACTCGACCCCCCTCTACTCTTTCGAGCTACCCACTGGTGGTAGCTCCTGTGTTGACCGAACCACGACATTCTAATATTCCCTTTTCAGCAAGAAGTTTGCATGTGGCGGGCGTTCAGTGTTATATAGACACCACTCGGAGACAGTGTCAAGCTCGCGTGTACGATCATCGAGAACGAACAGGATGGGGCTCGAGGAGCCGGAAAAGAAAGCAGAGACTCTGCCTTCTCAATGTTCTGGAGTCTACCGGGACACAGCACTCCATGAATTGTATTTGTTCCGCACCCGCCTTGCCGTCCCGTGCCTGTCTCAGCTGTACTAGAACGTGTCATCTCTCCAAACTCTCGCCTGAGCGGCGCCCGAGTCGTCGATCCATGCGCGAAACATGCCGCCGCAATTGAAGTCCTGCAGTATCGTCGACTCGACGAGCTGAATGCCGCCATCACCATCTCGTTTACTGACTAGCTCAATCCCGATCATGCCGCCTTCGCCTTCTCCAGTTCTTCCCCAGCGGTCCCCGGCGCTTCGCTGTAGCTCGCCGCCGCGTCCGATCACGGCTGACAAGGCCTGCACGCTCGATTCCGGCTTCCATCGCGCTCGCGCTGCCACGGTTCGCACAGCTGCTACGCGAAGGAAGGAGTCACCATTGCCGGTCCCAGAAGCTGCGAAAGCGCGCGTTGTTCCCGTGCCGCATGCGACAGACTCGTATGCCTGCGGGAAGGGACTTGGGACGGGAAGGCAATCTGCCATGAGTCGCATGGCGTTGAGTCCCAACGCAACCCCTGCTCCGATGGCAGGGAGCAGCATCGGCGCAGGCCGTGGTTCCGTAGTTGGCCCATCATCCCACTCCTCGGCCCAGAAGCCCGCGCCGACAGTAGGTGTATCGCCAATCCGGCCGGTCAGCTTGTTGGTAAGCCCCCCTGTACTCGTTGCCACGCAGATGACGCCGTCCTCGTCTGAAGCCACTGCACCACATGTTCCCTGGGGCAAATATTCATTACACTCCCAGCTTGCAGCAGCGCCGCCTTTCCGTTGTTCCCGATCCAGGGATCGCATGTGTTGATCCCATCGCTTCTGGGTGAAGAAGTAGCTCGGATCTACAATGTCAAGGCCGTATCGGAGCGCAAGGGTCTCGGTAAGCGGTGGTCCGTGGAGGTGTCCGTGGCCTTGGGCAGAGGGCACGTCAGGCCCACGACTTGCGCCCTCTTCATCACACGAAATCTCGAGATCATCCTCGCCGGCTTCAAGGATCTTGCTGGCAAGCTGAATGGGGTTCCTGATGCGTCGAATCCCCGAGACGCCCACTGCGCGTTTCTTGAACCCCCGGGACACCATGAGGGATGCCTCGAGTTCATTGATTCCATCCCTAGTGAAGACTGCCCCATGTCCGCTGTTGAACAATGGGTCATCCTCGAGCAATGTAACGGCATAAGTCGCTGCCTGCAACGCAGTAGGGAGTCTCCCGGCGGGCTTGAATGGGGTCATCTTCTCGTGTGCCGTCGCAACTGGCGTAGTCATAAATGTGTGTGTCTTGGCGACCTATAACGCGGTTAGACCATCTTCAAATCACACGCGCTGGTTCTCTTGCTCACAATGGTAAGCAGCGAGTGACGGTACGCCTTTCGTTCCTCGGGCGGGAGAGTGGACGGCCTGATGTTGCCGGCGCCGCCATGGATGATGAGGCGGGGCTCGAGTCCTTTCGGGTTCTGCTTTGAGCTTTCCATACTGGTCAACAATACTCGCGGTATCAGTATTCTGGTCAATTTCCTGAACATACGAAGCCAGGCTTTGAGACGAGCACACGGATGCTCGCCATTCTGAGGGGAAGCATGTCACTCGAAGCGATAAGATAAAGGATAGTGTTAGGACAGTGACGAGCACACTGTATGGATTGGGTATCTATCTATGTTTGATCACGCAATTCGTAAGCCTCGGCCGTTCTGGCATCACAGGCGCGAAAACACCGATGCGAAGATCTCCCTGCTCTTGACCAGATTGAGCACTCTCAACCGCTCATTGTCCAGGTGGGCAGAATCGCTGGCTTGCCCGCAGGGAAGGTGGGCAGCAGGCGCCGCAAACTCCTTTTCGAGAAACCGAATGGCGGGAATGGAGCCGCCTTCACGGATGTACAGCGGCCGTCGCGGCCGTGGTGCTGGCTCAGCAGCAGACCCGTCCTCTTCCTCGTCGCTTTCGGTCGTGGCCTGTGCAAACACTGGTGACCATGCCGCCATGACGGCATCTTCGAGAGTGCGGAATATCTCGTTGTTGGGGTTGCCCAGCCAAGGCTCAGCTTGGTTGTCGATCTGTATCGCGAGCGAGTTCTCCGAGTCCAGCTCGGCAAATAGCTCCCGCAAGCGAGAAGAGAGGTGTGAAATGACCTGCTCAACCTCCTGACCGGGTACAAGGCGCAGGCTGATGTTGGCGCTGGCGTGGCTGCTTACGAGACTCCCGTCTGGGCCCGACACCTTGTAGCGATGTATTGTGAGGTTTGGCTCGCGCCAACGGGCCATCAAAGCACGCTTCAGCTTGTCCAGGGGCCCCCGTTCGGGATTCCTCTTCATGAGCAGGCAGGCGATTTCGTCGTACCGGGCCTCTTCTTCGCTGGTGATTGGGAGAATCGTGTCGTAAAATCCTGGAATCATAACCTTATTGCCTGGTCCCTTGAGCTTGGAAAGAATTGACGTCAGGTCCGACAGAGGCTCATCGTTCATATAAGAGCCGTCAACACCTGAGTGCAGGTCCGGTAGTGGCGACTCGACGCAGACAGTTGCATGTAAAACACCGCGCAATCCATACGTCAGGCACGGTACCTCGTCGTCTAGCCAGTAGCTGTTGGCGAGGAGGATGTAGTCGACCTCGCCGATGAGGTCCTTATTTTG
The DNA here is from genome assembly GCA_037042015.1 of Furcasterigmium sp. R96-07A1. NCBI lineage: Eukaryota > Fungi > Ascomycota > Sordariomycetes > Glomerellales > Plectosphaerellaceae > Furcasterigmium > Furcasterigmium sp. R96-07A1. Next base: position 137,263 of record JAXQJP010000017.1, read on the forward strand.
CCGAACAGTTTCCTTGAAGCCACGCGAGGCAGCTTCTTCTTCACCCTCGATGAGGAAAACGATATCGTTGTCAAGCTTCTTAGCCTGCATCAAGTCGGTCACGGCAAATAATGCGGCCATGATCGGACCCTTATTGTCGCTCACGCCGCGTCCGTATAGGTAGCCGTTGATGCCCTTGAGTTGAAAGGGGTCAGTGTTCCACTTGCTCTTCTTTGGGTCGGCGGTGACAACATCGTAATGGCCATAGAAGAGTATGTTCTTGCGCTTCTGAGTTGTCTGCGAAGCGCCACTGAACCGCGCCAGGACAACAGGGTTGTGGGGGCTGCTGTCGGTGCTCAGCAGGTCAACATGGGCACCCAGGCGCTTGAAGAGAGAGCCAAGGAACGTTGCGCCTCGATGGCAATCCTCTGCAAACTCGGGGCGCGACGATACCGTCTTGTACGAAACAAACTCTTGCAGCGCAGTGATCATGACATCCTCGGTCTGCTCGGCGGTCTCGTGGCTGGACGAAGAAGAACCGTCAATCCTCCAGATGGAGACATCGTTATCGTTGGCGCCCGTGATGTAATACTTCTTCGAGTTGTACGTGGTCGCTGCCGAGGACAGGATCTTGCCCTCATGCGCTCGCCACCGAGCTACGCACTGGTACTTCTGGCTGACGTTCTCAGACTGAGTGCTCTGAAATTCCCCGTAGTGAACTGTGCTGTGTTTCTGTGCATGGTCAGAATCTATCCGTCGCGAGGGTCACAGAGAAGAGATTGAAGGGAGCTCACACTAGCGGTGCCTGCGACTGACGCGCTCCAGAGATAACCCCATCCCATCTGCAGCGTCATGACGTCGCCCCGGTGGCTCTTAATCACGCGCAGCCTGGACCGGGTGTCGAGATCCCAGAGCTCGATAACCCCTGACAGTTTGCCCGCGTAAAGGAAAGAGCCGTCAATGGCAAGCGACATGACGGACTCGGCATCGTCAGAACCCAGCGTCATCAGCTCCTCGAGGCCCGGTTCACGGTCCTCAGATGTGTCATCCTGATCCGTGTCATGAACGCCGAGCCTCCAGAGCTTGATGGTACCGTCGCCACCACCTGAGACCAGCACCTCCTCGTCGGCGTCCACCAGCACGGTAGGGGCCTTCGCCATGAGCATGCAGTAGACGTAGCCGTAGTGGGCGAACATCTGCACTGCGCCAGAGGGTATCTCCACGACCTTTTCCGACTTTGGTATCGTGGTCCAACGCTCATCGTTGCGCCTGGGAGTCGATGACCCGCCCACGGCACGGGAGTCGAAGAAGCGGTGGTTCCTCCGATCGGGGTGTTGGGCAGAGTCATGTGTGACGCGGTTTTTTGGGTCTTTGAGATTGACCCATTGAATGGACGTATTCTGCGACCCAAGGTAGACTGTGTCGTGCTGGGCGCTGTAGGCGACGGAGAAGATGTCGCCGACGTCGTAGGTGCTGTAGATTTCGTAGAGACGCCTCATGGACGTGGGGCACCAGACGTTTATGATGGGATCGCCCGCGCTCGAGAAGAGCATGGAGCCATCTTCGGACAGGAAGAGGCATAGAACGCTGCGCTTGTGGGCCTGGACCTTGCGGATCTGCTGGAAGGTGGACAGCGACCAGACGACAATCTCGCCATCTTGGGTGCCCGCGAAGATGGATTCGGTTCGGTGGCAGACGGCGAGGCAGAGGACAGAGCTGTCGTGCTTCAAGTTGTGGAGGAGCTCGGGGGCCAGCTGAGGGCAGTCTTCGGTGTCGCTGAATGTCGCGGACAGGTCTGAGGCGGTGAGAGCGGAAGGCATATCGTCATCTGGTGGGTGTTAGGAAGCTGGCACGCCTTGAAGATGTTCGGGTTTGCGGCTGAAGAGGCATCGTGGAAAGTTGGGGTGCGCTCATGGTTGTGGAGATGACGGAATTGTAGTGTTGGCCTGCGTGCTACAGCCCGGGGAAAGTGGAACCTCGAAAGGCCCCTGGGTCGCAGTGCACCGATCTCCCTTGGGCAACACCCTCAGATCCATCCCTTCAAGGGCTGTCTTGGCTCCGCCGCCTGAAGCCCGTGTGGAGAAGGAGTCGTCCCTGGGGCTCATATCCCGGGGCATCATGGGTGACGAGCGAAGACGGGACTCACCAGACTTGTCAGTTTCCGAATCCATCACGATGGCTTCGTCATGCTCGCGTATGCTCATCTTTTCGCATCCAAGGCAAGCTGGCCGACTCTCCTGCCGAGCGGGTGTCTGAGCCATCGCCATGTTCGGTGCGGTGGCACTGATGGCGTGGGTTTGGTATCTGGTACGCGGGTGCCGTTCGCAAGAAGTATGGGGGGCAACTGCGGGTGATGGCGGTCGTTCTGGTGACCGTCATCTACCTTCTTAAGTGCCGGAGATTGCGTATGGCGCGAGATTCTTGACAATGGCATCAGTTCAAGGGACGAGGAAAGCTGGCAGTGTAAACAGCCACTGCCCCTGTGTCTTAGGTTGCAACGTGTTGGGTTCTCCTTTCTCGACTAGATTGCTCGAGGATCCGTGCCAGCACGTATTCGCCAAGGCGTTCGAAATCGGAGCTGACCAGGGCAATCTTTCAACCAGAGAGAGCATGGCTCGTCCTCACCGCGTCTCGCTCCATGCTCAAGGGGTGGCTGCATTTGGCCCCGAGCTGATTTGGTGCAGACCCTGGGTTTGCTTCTGCGCAGGTCACACAACGCAGCGGTGTGAATAGGGGCTCTGCTTTGTGGCCCAGGCCGACTGCAGCAGGCCGGTTGCTGCCCAATCAGAGGACCAGGGAACCAGGAGATCGTGTCGTTTCGACCGGAAAGCTCCATGAAGACCAAGTAGATCCAGCTGAATCAACGCTGCACCCCAGAGAAGAGACGATGCCTGCCATGACTGAAACCTCCAAGATGATCGAGGTCAATGCCCCAGCTCGCCCGACCCTCGATGGCAGCCGCAAGTCCGTCTTCCTCGCCGGGACGACCAGCAGTCCTGACAAACAAGACTGGCGCAGCGTGGTCAAAAGGTCACTCGCCAATCTACCCCTCTACGTCTTCGACCCTTCCCGTGCAGACTGGGACCACACCTGGAAGGAGGATGCTTCCGCGGCCGAATTCAGCGAGCAAGTCACTTGGGAGCTTGACATGCAGGAGCTGGCCGACGTTGTTGTCGTCTTCTTCCATCCGGCCAGCCAGGCGCCGATCAGTCTGCTCGAACTGGGCATCTCAGCTCGCTCGGGCAAGGTCATCGTCGTCTGTCCCGAGGGATACTGGAAACGAGGGAATGTGCAGGTGGTCTGCTTGAGATTCGGCATCCCTTTCCTCAACGACATTGATCATCTCAAGGATGCCATTGTCGAGAGGACAGGATAACACCTCATGGGAGGGGCCTGCCCAAGCTGCCCTGCAGTGGCAAGCCTGGCACCTGCACTGCAGGGCTCAGCGACTGTGGCGGGTTCCAGCGGGAACCCAGGTGGCTGGTTGCGGCTCCCGCTCCCCACTTCAGCTTCTCGACTCCGCCGGTCGAGATGACCCGCGACCTTTCGCATCACTTCTCTCAGCCTCGCTCTCCACGCTTGCTACTCACGATCTTGACTGGCGGTCACTTGCATTGCTAGAAACATTTCCGCCTTAGTTGTTTCACTCTTACCCTTTTGGCATAACTTTTCTTATTAACACGCTGCAATGGACGACCAGTTCGGCGGTCGCACCGATGACGACTTGTTCGCGGACGACTTCGAACCTGTCACGGAAACACAGACATCTGCTCCAGAGGAAACCCCGGCGCCACAGCCTGAACCAGCTCCCACGCCGGCAGCTGTCCCTCCCAAGGCCCAGCCCCTTCGTCGAGGCCTTGCGCACTCGAAATACAATGACAATCCGCCGCCCCCGCCCGCTCCAGTACCCATAGAGCCCAAGACCGCCGTCGTGATCGATGACACCAAAACAGCGACACCGCCTCCGGCGGCGGAGTCCTCCGAGCACGAATCTAGTACCCCTACACCACGGGAACCGAAGGGGACCGGATCTGCATTTGTCCCTGGCTCCAACACGGCTCTCAAGGCTGAGATACGAGCCAAGTCTGGCGCGAACCCCAGGCAGAAGCTCACAGACTCGGAGCTCACCGCGCGCATGGAGCAGATGAAACTCAAGAACGCCGAGAGAACCCGCAAATTCGAAAGGGCCGAAGCCGATCAGCGCACGCACGACGCGTCTGTCGCACGTGGCGTGGAGGAGGCGCGGAAGAAGCGCATTGCCGACGAAGAGAAGAGGCGTCGCGGAGAGGAACAAAGAAAGCAGATGGATGACGAACGAGCCAAGAATAGGGAACGGAAGCTTCGGGCCATGGAACATAAAGATGGCGCGTGGGATCAGGGAAAGACGGACGACCAGGAAGACGTGCGCGACTTCAGGGGGGCGTACGGCGGCGTCAGAGGGACCAAGGGCATTGACTCGCTGACCGGGGACAACTACTCCAGGTCGGACGAAGGCAATGGGAACAGGGGCCGAGGCAGGGGCCGAGGTCGTGGCAGAGGGTTGCCTGGGAGGGGACGAGGTGGTCACAGCGATGCCCTGCCCCGTGATCAGGCAAGACACAGCAATGCTAGCGGTTCTGGGGCCGCGGCCGCTGCGAAGGAGGTTGCGCTCAACACCGATGAGTTCCCGGCCCTGCCAGGGTCGGAGAAGTTCTCGCCCATCACCCCGCTTGGCAACACGACTTGGGGCGACGAGATGGATGCCCTGGACGCCAAACTGGCAAAGAAGTAATTAAGCAATGGGGACCAAAACGCATGCCTCCGAAAGAACCTCAACGCCACCCGTGGCCCAAGTGACATGGCACGATCATCCCACGTGAATCTCCCGAGACCCTATTCGTACATGTGAACTGCAGCTATGTTCATGCAGCGATGGCTTTTCCGTCGGATGCTTTCCATTGCTCCTTGGCCGCTGAGTCTGTAGACAAGATCGGCCGACGTCAATCTTGGTGTGTCTTCATGTCCGGAGTGGCAGACAGACTTACCGGCCGCAATTTTTCGGACCCGTGCTCCATCATCCATTACCCCTCGATTTCTCGGCGTGAATTGCTGATTTCATGCCGTGACCCAAGCAGCGGGCACTCGCAGAACACCCCTCGTACCTTCTCGGCCCGCCGCCAACATTGCCTTTCCCGTGTAACTCTGACGGCACTGCGAAACAGTCGGCATGCCGTGCGCGTGTACCTGTGGCCTACCAGCCTCCCCTGTAGCCTCGTCCGCGTCCGCGATAACCCCCACCGCCTCCCCGCGGGCCTCGCGGGCCACCCGGTCCGTCGTCGTCCATGGGGGGCGCACGCATCCTGCCTCGCATCTCCTTGGGGAACGAATCCAGAGTCTTCCGCATCTGGGCGTATCCGAGGTGCATCTTGCCGTAAAAATGATCCGCTAGGCGACGGTCGTTGTCTAGTCTGCTGAGGTAGGCGCCGCACACGTCGCAGACCTGAAGCTTCTGGTGGCCCGATGGCCCTGACGTGTCCGAAAGCTCTTTCAGTTCCCTTTCGCGATCGGCCTTGCTTTGCTGCGCTTGTCGGACTCGGTAGTATTCGTCAACGGCACGAGAAACCTCGCCCATTTCGCCAAGGATCTCGACCTCGAGGAGGCCGTTATTGATGCTCGAAGAAAGATCGGAGATACCTTTGAGCTACGCATTGATTAAAAAACTTTCCGTGTACTGACACGAGAAAGCTGGACTCACCAGGACGTTGGTCTGTCGAATCTCATCCGGTGTCTTCTCCAATCTCCTCTGGGCGGCGTCGATCCGTCGGTTACAATCGTCGATGTACTTCTGCAAGTCGCGCATGTAGTCATACTCGAAATTGAGCCTCTGCCTCTCTTTTTCCGGCATGGATTCATATTCGGCCTTCAAAGCCTCCGAGTGAACCCGGGCGCAAGTTCCGAGATCTTGTTTTGTGTTGGTGAACAAGTCGTGGGGGCAGGTGCCGGCGATGAAGGACCGGCAGACTTTGGGGTCTGTAATTGACAAGGAGGCCTGCCGCGTTGAAGCGGAGCCGCCCATTAGCTGCTCCAGCAGCTTGCGTTGTTCTGCCGCCATGTTGGTGTGTGGTGGATGTTAGTATTCGAGACCTGGTGGGAAGATGCAACAATTCCAAGTCGTCGCAGGAGTTATCGCGACTTCCTACCTATCCTTATCTAATCGCATTCTGCCGTGCGCCACCGCCATCCCTACCGCGCCGCGACCCGCGCCCTCCCTAATGACGATCGGGCCAGAGTAGCAGACTGGACCGACATCGACCGAACTCCCGCATTCAATTCGGGCTTGGTCAAAATGCGTCGATTGTTGGCGTTTCTGCTTCTCGCACCTACGTGCCTCGCAGTAGCAGCAGACTATGTCGAGCATCTGAATCTGCGGCCACTCCCGCAGTCGGCGCTCCTGGCGAGCTTCAACTTCCGGTCCAATTCGTCTCTCCAAGAATTCGACTCTCAGAACTTCCGATACTTCCCTAGGTCACTTGGCCAGATCCTGCAACATGCAGGGACCAAGGAGTTACACTTGAGGTTCAACCTCGGCCGCTGGGATGCACAGAACTGGGGGGCCAGGCCTTGGGATGGCCAGCGTGAGGGCGGAACTGGCGTCGAGCTGTGGGCTTGGCTGGACGCTGATACGGACGCAGAGTAAGTCGATAACTACAACGTTCTTGTTTGGAGTTGTCTCTGACGACTCTTGATAGGGCTGAACTGAAGTGGCTCACCCTGACAAACGCCTTGTCCGGCCTCTTCTGTGCATCCTTGAACTTCGTCGACAGCACCCGAACCATCCGACCCGTCATGTCATTCCAAGCAGAAGGCGACCATACAAATGCCACGCAATCGAATCTTCGGCTTCTTCACGGCGTTCTCCCGAAGGAGGTCGTGTGCACGGAGAACCTGACACCGTTTCTCAAACTGCTCCCTTGCAAAGGCAAAGCCGGTGTATCCAGCCTGTTGGATGGCCACAAGCTTTTCGATTCCACCTACCAGAGCATGGCCATCGACGTGAAGCCCATCTGTGCAGCAGGTGGCGACTGCGTCCTTCAGCTGGAGCAGACCATTGACATGGTCCTCGACATCGACCGATCCAAGCGTCCCAGGGGCAACCCCATTCCTCGACCGCCTCCTAGGGACACCGTCATCTGCGACACATCCAAGCCCTACAATTCGGACGACACATGCTTTCCGGTTGGTCACACACTCGGTCACGAATGGAGTCTTTCACAGATTTTCGGTCGCCCGATCAAAGGGACATGCCCGCTCAGCGACCCGAATGCTCCGCCAGTTTGCATCGAGGTTCCTGAAACCCGGAAGGTCGAGCCTTCGGAAGGAATGGGCCTGCTTCCGCACAAAAGCCACGTCGCGCAGTGCTTTTCTCTTAATCTGGATGGCATCTCAGACATGGTCCTCCCGAAGCATGAATCGACGAGCAGCAGCGAACTTGTTCAACCCCCCACACCACTCATCTACGCCGAGAGAAGCTTGATGGGCCATGGACAAGAACGCGGCGGCGTTCAAGCCATCCTGACCAACCCCAGTCCTGACACGGAGGTTGAGTTCATCTACATGGAATCGCTGCCCTGGTTCATGCGTGTTTACCTGCACACGCTGAGTGCCAAGATCGAAGGAGTTCACGACTCGTCGCACGATTTGATCAAGGATATCTACTACCGACCAGCTGTCGATCGTGCCAGAGGGACGCAGCTTGAGCTTCGAATGCGTATCCCGCCTGCTTCAACTGTATTCCTGACGTACGACTTCGAGAAGACGATTCTGCGCTACACAGAATACCCCCCTGATGCAAACCGCGGGTTCGATGTCGCAGCTGCTGTCATTACGACACTGAGCCCAAGTGTGCAAAGTATGCGAACAACAACCATGCTCTTGAACCTGCCAGTCCCTGATTTCAGCATGCCTTACAACGTCATCATCTTCACGTCGACCGCGATAGCGCTGGCGTTTGGTGGCATGTACAACATCCTGGTACGGCGCCTGGTTGGAGCGGATGAAGCCCCGAGCCCGCTAGCGAGGGCGAAGCTGGGGAAGCTCATAGAGAAGTTCAGACCCAAGAAGTCATCATCGTGATACACTGTCTCGGAATAGAACAACCCCACTGGACCGCGGCCCCCACTCGCCGGTGAGATGTTCAACTTCAGGTTGTTCACGACAACAATGCTAACGTGCGTATCCATGGCATGGTATGCTCAAGGTGCATGCCGCGAGCCTTACCTGCCACATCCCGTGTACACCCAGCTACCCCTGCCATCCGCTGTCGTCCATACCGCTCCTTCGTACGACGTTTTCGGCGTGGCCCGCGGTACACGACCGCCGCGCCGTGGAGCTGTACCTCTCCGTGTGAACAGGGCCGATCACTGCATATAGCTCATAGCCGCCCTCGCCCCAACACAATGACACCATCGATCCACGCGGACGGGAGCAGGCCAGCGCGGCACACAACCTTGGCCCGGTACACGTGGGATCCCGTTCCCGTTCTGTAACCTTTAGATGCTTCTTCGGCCCTTGGCTAGCCCATTGGCCCGTATTGTGTTACTCGTATCACGATTGTCTCCTGCTGAGCCAGGTTGGCAGGCGCTTCTATACATATGATACAAAGCCAGATTTTGTTGTTCAGGCTGGCTTTGGGATCGAAACAGACCACAGCTACCTGTTTGAAGGCAGACGTTCAAAATGCGCGTCCATCTTTTCGCAGTTGCTATCTGGGGCACCACGTTGGCACAAAGCAGCAATGCGAAGCTTTACAATTCCACTGGCCCGAACAGCCAGCGGTTCATCGTCGAGGTTGGCCAGGTAAGAGTCTTACCATTGCCACGGTTTCATGACTCACAACATCCCACAGAGCCATGAACTTGCTAGTCTCAAGACAGTCATCGAGGCACTACCCGGAAACAAGGTTCTGAGGTCCTTCGACAGTAGGGTCTTCCGTGGTTTAAGCATTGAATCGACCACCGAAAACCTCGATAGCCTAATCTCAGTGGGAAGCGTCGTCAACGCCTGGGCTTCAAAGCCCGTTGAGCTATCCCCGGTTCTGCACGGCAGGCACTTCGCCAGTGATGCCGAGGCGTCCAACTACAGCATCCATTACATGACAGGCGTCGATCGACTTCATCGCGAGGGAATACTGGGGCAAGGCGTGAACGTGGCTGTCATCGACACAGGCATAGACTACAACCATTCTGCAGTGCGTTGGCCTTCGTCTAATCTGATGCTCCACTGCGTTTCTAACTCGAGTGTAGCTTGGGGGCGGATTTGGCCCGGGATTCAAAGTTGTTGGCGGCTATGATTTGGTGGGCGATGATTGTAAGTGAAATGTCCTTTCCAGACCCCGACACTAATCTTTTGTTAGGGTCTCCCAGTGACCGGACCGAGAAGGAGCCTGATGAAGATCCACTTGACGTTGAAGGCCATGGGACCCACGTCGCTGGTATCATCGCCGGCAAAACAGACAGGTAAGATTGTCACTCGGTAACACATTGTCTGCAGCTGACGGTAGAGAAAGCTGGTCAGGTGTCGCCCCTGAAGCAACCCTGTCTGCCTACAAGGTCTTCGGCAGATTTGTAGGGCCTATTCACTGAGGCAATACGATGCCAGACTGACGTACCTAGGGCGGTACCGACGAGGACACGCTCATTGAAGCCTTTTTAATGGCCCATGAGGATGGTGTATGATCACCCACCCTGAAAGGATGCCGCTGCTAACCACTTACAGGCCGATGTCATCACAACCAGCATCGGAGGGCCTGGCGGCTGGTCGACAGACGCATGGGCAGTCGTCGCTTCTCGCATTGTGGAGGACGGCACGCTTGTGACCATCTCCGCGGGCAACAGTGGCGGCATAGGCGTGTTTTTCGGATCAACCGGCTCGTCTGGAGAGTTCGTACTGGCTGCCGCATCTGTTGATGCCGAAACATTACCAGCCCTGCCCTTTACAGCGACCACCACACGGGACAACGTGACGCATACTTCAACTTTTGGATACATCCCATTCGAATCCCCATTCTCGCCATCGATCAGAGATTACCCAGTTTGGCCCTTATCACTCAACATGTCTGACTTATCTGCTGGCTGTGAGCGATTATCAACGTCACGCAACCTGACTGGCGTGGTCGTGCTCTCACCTCTCGAAGGCGGTTGCTCTAGGTCAACCCGCGAAAGAGTCCTGCTGGAGAAAGGAGCGCGACACGTTCTGTTCTGGAATGAAACGGACATTGCCGTGCCCAGACGTTCTTCCAGCGCCGTCTTGCAAATGGGCATAGTCGATTTCGACACTGCAGTGAATTTAACGCAAACCCTACTCTCTGGTTCAAGTGTGTTACTGGACTTCTCCACCAGCAACGCATCGGACTATGTTGGCATTCACGACTCTGCGGGTGGTGTTGCGAGTTACTTTACCTCTCTTGCCGCCCTGTACGATCTTCAAATAAAGCCAGACATCGCCGCGCCTGGAGGGAACATTTTCAGCACCTACCTCAATAACACTTTCCAGGTTCTCAGCGGAACATCCATGGCCTGTCCCTACATCGCGGGCATTGCCGCGCTGTACATTGGTCACCACGGTGGACGAGCCACACACGGCCGAGGGTTTGCAAGAGCCCTCGCTATGCGAATCATGTCAAGCGGCCGGGCACTCAAGTGGAGTGATGGCGTGACCAGGGACGACTACGGCTACTGGGCACCTGTCTTTCAAGTTGGCTCAGGCCTTGTTGATGCGTACAAGGTGCTCCATTACAACACATCCTTGTCATGGGCCAAATTCGCACTCAACGACACTGATCATCATCGGCGCCACCATAGCGTTGCAATAACCAACGGTGGCTCTAGGAGGGCGCGCTATCGATTTTCTGTATGTCATACCCCGGACTCCGTCGAAAGACCTCACTCACCAAGCTAGGTACAACCATCCGGTGGTCTCGAGGCCATCGACACAGCCAGTGACACCCCGCTGATTCAATTAGGTCCCGATCCCAGGCCTCCTGTTGTCTTCAAGCCTACCAAAATGGAGCCCGAGGTCAAGTTTCCTGACGAGCTCTGGGTTGAACCGGGTTCGACGGAGAATGCCGAGTCTGTCGTGAACAATCTTGTGGACAAACCCTGGGCTAATACGTATGCTTAGGTTTTCGTTCGAGTCACCGTTGGGACTTATGAATGACAATCTGCCTGTCTACAGCGGGAAAATCCTCATCTCGAGCACAAATGCCGAAGAGCTTTCCGTCCCCTACCTTGGTGTCGCTTCCAGTATTCACGACACGTTCAGGGACCCCTTTTATCCTAAATTTCCCCGTGCCACATCGACTGTGAACTTCACAAGTTTTCAGGATAAGCCATAGTACGTCAGTCATGCAGAGTACACATCTTACTAACACCGATGCCAGCTTTTCATTCAATCTCTCACGCGAGTCCCAAGATTACCCTCGGATAGAATGCGCCTTCCGCTGGGGTGTTCGCCATTTGAGGTGGGATGTTTTCGAGCCTGGCTGGAACGAGAGAAACTGGAAATATCCGCCGATAGTGGGCGAAGCTGGGTACATTGGTTCCGCAACATCTTGGGCCAACAGTGACAGATTTTTCTGGTTTGATCCTGAGATCGACGACGCTGCGGACACCGTCGCCTTTCCCATACAAGACCTATCGCGAAGCATGGTGCATAGCTTTTGGTGGTTCGGCACCATGGCGGACGGCACGCACATTCTCCCCGGAAACTATAGGTGTGTTCCTTCCGGCCCAGTATATGCCGTTGGTACATGACTGTGAGCACTGGCTGACTTGGCTCGACAGCATACGATTCGCCGCGCTCGCACCCTTTGGAAACCCTCACATGTCAGACGAGTGGACCGTTTTTGATGCTCCTGAGATTCAAATTATGGAATCGTGAGCTGTTATGAACAGATTTTGCTGGGACTACCAAAATAGATCAAGCATGTATGTAGTAACTCAATCGCTCTCAATCGTTCTCAATCGCTCTCATCCGCCGACTCTGCGCCGTCTTTCTGGTCCCGCTGGTCATTGAATCCAATAATTCGACCCATTTCATCCTGCTCGAGTGCTCCGAAGGCACGCATGAGCTTGTAGACTGTGGTATCCAGGCCGGAAACGCCCTCTTGAAGGAGAACGCTATTGATGGTTCTGGTTTTTAGCTGCGACTGGCGACGAATGTCTTGCTCAAAAGTTCCCCGGACTACAATGCGCGTCTGAAAGATAGGTTTCTTTTGACCAATCCGAGAAACACGGCCAAATGCCTGTTCCTCTCGTGATTCATTCCACCAGAGCTCGGCAAGGATGACTCGGTTGGCCTCTGTGATGTTCAGACCCTGCCCACCGCAATCCATTGAGATAATCTAGCTTCGTGTGAGCAAGTGTCCTTTCATATTTAGGAACGTGGCTGTGCTTACCATAATAGGGACATTTTTATCCTGTTTGAATCTGTCGAGAATACCATCCCGGGCCTTGGTACTAGTATCCCCAAAGTAAAAAAGGAATGTTTTCCGCTCTGCTTTGAGCATGCGACCGATGCACTGGGCGAAGACTTTGTGTCCGACGAATACTGATTTGCTGTCAGTGAAGAGTACTCGCCCTGCCAGGCTGTTGACTTACTCAAAATCTTATCGTCGGGTGCTTCCATCTGCCAACGGAGTACTGTCTCCTTTACGGCCGTCAACTTCGAGCTACCAACGAGAGGCAGGCAAGGAACTTTGTCGGTCAATGCTACTAAGGCGTTTGGGGAATCTAGCTTCGGCTGGTAACCCATAATGTCGTCTCCAGGTTGGTGTGGCTTGATCTTTTTCGCCCGAGGACCGACGCGAGATGAGCGGCTGTTGTTCACGTCGTCGTCGCTGTCGCTTTCGTCCTCAACGTCGTCTGATCCAGAGTCTGAATTTGCATCCGAGTCGGTAGTAGACCCAGATGACTCTGTGGTGTTCAATTCCTTCAGGGCATCACGTTCCGACGGGGGATAATCTAGGTGCCAAACCAGAGTCAATGGTTCAATCGGAAATTTGAAAGCCTGCTTGCACCCTTTCTGGCCACACCGGTTCTGGTTTCGTTTCTGCAAAGGCAAGGAGTCAGTCCATATAGAACCTCTCTAGACATGTATCCCCTTCAAGCTCGGCCGGTCTACATACCTTAGGGTTTCCAGAGTCTTCGTACAGATCAGACCTGCATGCGCTGCAGATGACGTGCCCGCACTAGAATCAAAGACGGTGAGTGAGTGAGAATTTCATAGCAGTGAGATGATAAACGTACCCGGCCCCTCCAATAGCTCCCAATACCAGGCTTCTTGCATTTGCTCTTGTCGATGCCAACGCATTTCAATTTCTTGGACTCCTTTGCTGTAATGAGGCATTCAAGATGCTTGACAAAGTTAAGTGAAATACCGACGGGACTAATACCAAAAGGGTCGAGGAGGGACGTCTTGTTTGGATTTGGCAAAGTGGTGGTATTGGGTGTCGTCGGGGTCTGTGTATCGCGCCCACGAAGGATCTCGAGCCGTGAATCATATGGCCCCATTTGTTTCCTTATCGGTTCTGGAGATGATTTTTCGTAGTCCCGAAGCTCATCGCGTAGTTGCACGAGCTCGTTTACCGAATAGACGTTTCGAAACGCGCTCTCGAGCATGTAGGGATGAGTGGATGCGCCCCGAATCATGCCAAAATACGATATGAATGTTTTCACATCTTTGCCGCGATCATCGGCTGCGGCTTCATACGTCAAGCTCAACGTATCGCACTCAGCGTGATACTTTGACAGGTCGGACCCGTACTTCTCTCTGAGTTCCTTTCGCTTCTTCTCGCTCTTGTGCTCGTTGAAAATGATGTTTTATAACGCGCCGTAACGATCTATGGTTGCGTTAGCCGGCATATTTGGACCTTGAAGATGTGACATACTTGAAAATTATTTTCTCTCCTTCGGACATGTCAATCCATTGTACCGTGCGTTGCACAGGGGGAAGCTCGCTGATGATCCGGCCCAAGAAGCTGTCTGAATCTTTCCTGTAAGCACAAGGTTAACATCATTTCCAAAATGCTAGTTGCCTAGACTCCCTGGCCGTGAGGTCAACGAACCAATTGATGACCCATTCAGACATAGACTTGCCCAATACTTTCAGAATCTTAACATAAATGTCAGTTTTGTCTAGTATGTGGCCAAATGCTGTCAGGCCACTGGCAAACAAACCTCGGTTTCTCCATTTTCGAGGTAATGTGCTATGAAGCCGGGTCGCTCTTGAGATTCAGGATCACCGATAAATTGAAGGTAAGGGAAAATTTCTGCTTGTGTTAGTGGTCTTGATCTGTGTACCGAATTTGCCCGAAAGTACATACCCTCTACACCATTGCTGATGGGTGTTCCTGTCAGAACCCAACCGACCTTTTTACGCAACATCATGATCGCGTTAGTTGCTGGTGGAGAATTAGTCAGACTAGATGTATCTTGCCACCTGCGAGACAAACGTACTTTTGTTGTTTCGATTTTTAATGATGTGTCCCTCGTCCAGGACTACCCTATGGAATTTGATGTTGAAAAGAGGATTCTCTGCCCTTGAGTAAACTGCTTCGATTGCTTGCTGTGACGTCGCAGTGCTGGGATCATCATCTTTGGGACCTCTCAAGCTCACGAGCTCTTTGTAATTCGGCATTCCTTGCCGTATCTCGTCGTAGGTTGTGATGCTATATTTGCTGTTAGTACTCCTTTTCACTCAGTGGGAATATGTCTTTCGTCACATGGTTCAGTACTCACATGATGCTTGCACTTTCAAGCTCGGCCGGAGATGTTCCTGCATGGCTCGGAGTGGATTGCTTGTAGCGAACAATGTTTCCGATGCGGGACATGTCGCACCTCACCTCGGCCTCGTTCCTCCACACCTGAGCGAGACTACCGTTCGGAACGATGATGAGTGTTTTCTTGTGAGTTTTGGTGGTGTTCACGAATGCAATCACCGTTAACATTGTCAAAGTTTTGCCCATCTAGACCAGTCAGTTGCTGAAGCCGTGCTGCCTCGACAGGAATGGTACGACTCACACCCATGCCGCTGAACAGCGCCCCTCCATAGGGCACTTGATGCACCTTTTCCCGTTTGATCATTTGATCCGCTGAAACGAATTGCCAAACGGTCAGAGGTGTCGTGCATACGTCGATCTTGTATTTGCCACCATCCACCTCCTGGGCTTCCTTGAACCTCCGAAAAGCTTTCCGAACCTCCGCCTGCTCGTGCTTGTCGATGTTCTGTCTGGCTGTTTCCCGAGTATCCGCATCGATGTCATAAGAATGAGATTCAAATGAATCCGTTTCGGGGCTTGTACAGAAGTCGCGCGTGAGCAGATCCTCGAAAGAATGTGCAGGCGTCTTGCCACGAGTCAACCTCTGTTGGCTCGGTTCTCTCAGACGAGCCGCCTTCGTGGGAGGTTTATATTCGCATTCGTCGGATGGCCGCTTTTTAGACCTGCGCGCTTTCGGGATGAAAACTTCGTCGTCATCTTCGGTTTTGATGTTCCCTTGTGGGAGAAGAGAGTCCACGCCGACTCCCTGCTCTTCCTCCTTGACTTGAGTATCCATGACTGAGGAAGAAGGTGGTTGCAAATATGAGAGTGTAGTGTGAAGAGGGGGGAAGCTCCGCCTGGAGATCTTTGTCGAAATTGTTATTGCAAACCTCAAGAATGCCGATACAGACCAAGGAAAGCCCGAAGATCTTTCAAAATCCGCTCGAGGTCTAGGTGAGTGTGGTACGCAAGTGGCTCGAGTTTGTTTTCAACAGCGTGGAGAGTTGTGGAAGGCAAGTTGGTGGTTGTTCATGGGAGGTGCGATATTGCGCTGGTACTTATAGGAGAAAGAGGCAGTGTACTAAAGAAGGCACGTTGGGAATGGAAGTCACACTGATGGGGCAAGATGGGAAAGAGTGGCCCCGTTCAATTTTATAGTCGAGGCAAGAAGTACCTGTGTCAAAATCATGACCGTTAAACCTGCCCGCCACTTCCTTGTAAGCCTGCGTCCCGCCACAGCACTTATTTGTGTGACTGATACCGGTATCAAACGGAGCATATGCCAGGCTGTGGTGTTCGCGATGGGATAGTTACAATCTCATAGCCCGCTCATATCCGTCAGAAACTTTGAAAGCCAACTGGCACACTGAGGAAAGATTGGATCAATCCGCAAACGTTAATGGCAGTGGCCTGATGTCCTAGACAAGCGACGTGGCGGCCGCATGGAGCGCATCGTACATTTTTAAGGGTGCTCGGTTCAGGCACTAGATGGCGCGGGCTCACCGGTGACAGTCCTGTACTCGGAGCCAGTTGAATGGGGGGATTAAAAACTCATATATTGACCATGCTTCTTTGAAGATGATGTTGCAATGAGTACTGGGGGCCTCTTCCACCTGCTCCCTCCCACTCCATGTGTACTTGTTCTTATGAAGGTTGGAGGTCACACACCCGTAACATCACGTGGATTGGGGCCAGCTGGGCCGCACGCTTCAGGCAAAGGAGCCAGCCACATATTCCGTGAAGCCATCACATAGGTTTGGTGGCAACAATGTTTGAGGTCGGGATGACACGGGTTGCGTTGCCTCGAAACGAATCCCGAACGGGGCGAACTAGCCAAGTTCCAATTTGTACGTAGTACAGGCATAGAGGTGTGAGACGCATGTCATAGATCAGACAGGTTCGAGGGTGCTGAGTAACCCGGAAATCTTGGAGGCGCATGCGTCGTGTAACGCTTTGATGACCTCCAATTAATACCGGGTATCTTTTTATCGGCGTTGTTCTAACTGCGAGTGTGGCCTGCACCGCTCGACGATGACGATATGGGTATCCGTACATAAAGAGAATGATCGCTGAACGCTTGCCGACGAACCTTTCCAGTCACGGGCTCTCAAGTGATAACGATTGCCACGCATGCAAACACCAGCCAGAAGTCTGGCCCCATGCGAATACCAGAGCCCATGCCCGGTTCAAAGCCGTTCTCCTCGCCTCCCAGATACTTAGCGCCGAGCTCCGTGAGGCCACCATCGCTGTCGAACAGGCTGACACCATCTCCTGTCCAATCGTTGGAATTGTCGGTGCGAAAGGCTCCAAACCATGCATAGCCCTCGACGTAGTCCAGCTCGTCGAGATAAGTCATGCTCTCATTCATCATTGCGACATTGGCCTCCTCGTCTTCCTGCGGCAAGGCCAATTCAGTGATCCATAGGGGAAGATTTGTCGCCGAGGAGTTGTAAAATTCTTGGAGGGTGGACAGCCAGGCGGCCAAACCTGGAAAATCGCCATACCAATGAACTGAAACAAAGTCGGCGGGGCATCCTTCCTCTGCCAGTTCATAGCATGATGCGTTGAACTTCTCCAACCACTCGAGCCCCTGCGGTGATCCAGTCACAACAGGATGGCTGATGTTCCATGTTCGGGAGTCTCCAGAACGAAGAGGCGCTATGTATTCGAGGTAGGCTTCGGCGGCGTCTTCGGGAGAAATGTCACTGCCTCCCGTATCTTCTTCACCATCGGGCTCGTTGAATGTCAAGAGATGTGTCGAGGAAGCCGGCAATCCGTCCAGGATTGAATGAAGGTCGGAATTTTCTGCAGCCTCCAAGCCGTGAAGCAGGGGGAGAAATGAGATGGAGTGGCTTATGGTGTTTGAGGGCCAAGGTGACCAAGTGTAATACCACGAGATGGGTGACTCTTCCGATGTTAGAAGTTCGTTATCAGCGTCTGGCGCATCGCCTATCAATGCAAGCCCTCGTTTTGTCGACAAGTCGGCATGGGCAATAGCCAGGGCCGCCAGGGCTAAATGCGTGAGATAGGTGCGGAGCATGGCCGAAAAGATACACGTTTAGAGCTACAGAACCTCACCAGGCGTTTCGGGGAAGCACAGGCGTAATAAGACATCAAACAAACCACCTGCCATGGAAGCAAGTCTTACGGGAAGCTTGGAACGACATCGCCACAGGAGGAGACGAACAACTAGGAGGTCCAATGGCTCATGGTGCCAAGCCTCATGGCAAGGGGCGGACCGGGGGTCAGCCATGGCGGGCCACAGATGATGATGTCATTGACACTCTTGGCATCGTGAGTGCGTCAGTGACGCCATCGAGGCGCAGCGGACTGCACGGCAAAGCCCCCAACCGGAATATGTGTCTACCATAGCCCTTCCGCAGTGTTGGCACAAGTCGTACCATGAACTTTGGACAATGGCCTTTTCGACGATGTCTACGAGCCCCGACGGCCGTACGGCTCGAAGGGGAAGGTGGCCGAGACTATGGCCATCAAGATGAACAACCCAGCACAGATGTAGAGCGGCGCCACAGTATCAGTGCCTGCCTCTGCGGCAATAACGGCTGATATCATGCCCATGATGCGATTCAAGCCAATCGCGATTCCCGTCCCGGTCGCGCGGTGGCCTGATGGGAAAATCTCAGCGGTGTAGGCGTAGAGTGTACCGTAGTAAATGTTGACGCAGCAGGCTACATCTATTAGTAGGAAAAGGCCCGCCAGAAGACAACAGCACTTACCGATCACACAACTAAAGGCGACGTTCTGGGTGGTGGTGGTGATGGCGGTGTAGCCGAAAAAGAATGCCATGGTGAGCAGTGCACCGATGACCATCGTATACTTGCGGCCGAGGAAATGGATGTTCGCGAGCGCACCGGCAATGAGTGGCCCAACAATGCCGGACACGTTCGTCAGGGTGTAGTTACGCCACCGAATGTAGTCGCTTTCCTCCTGATCCGGAAGCCTGTTGGCAATGATGGCGCTATTCCCATCAGCATTGGCAGGGTCAGCGTCAGCAAGACACTTACGGTAGGAACACGTAGAAAAGAGGGTAAGCCAGTCCAATGAGGGTCCACGAAGCCCAGACCATCACGGTGGACAGGGCGAGCCTCTTCGTCGCAAAGAGGCCAGTAAGATGCTTGGCGAATTCCCTGTGGAAATGTCGCTTCTTGGCCTTTTCGGGACGCACGTCGCCATGGGCCGCGAGTGCCTCGAGTGTCAAGTCGCAGGATCGGTTGTAGCGTTGCGCAAGATTCTGTAGGTTCTCGACGACTTCAGCATCGCGACCCTGTCCGACTAAATATTTTGGCGTTTCCTTGAGGCGAAGAACGAGAACGCGGCACATGGACATGACAAACACAAGAGCGCCAGACGAGAACATGACCAGTCTCCAGCCCTTGTTGTTATGCCACGTACACTCGTCGGCGACAGTGCAGTTCCACCGCTCTTGGGCTGCGGGCCGTCAGCACCAGCACATCCGGGAAAGGGGTCGACTCACGCAGAAACCCCCATGCGAAGAATCCAGTGAAGGCCTGTCCGATACCCCACCAGCAAGCCATGGTTGTAATGGCCCAGGTCTTGTCAGATGGTAGATACTCGAGGAAGACGGCCGGATCGAGCACGAGATTTCCACCACCACCGAAACCGATCAAAGCAATGAAGAAGCCAAGAGACGGCCAGTCAGGGGCTGCGCCGGACACGATCGTGGCACCAGCGGCAATGAACAGCGTCACGTTGAAGGCGATACGGCGTCCAATGATGTCGGCAGTGAATCCCCAGAAGAGCGCACCAACGAGAAGACCAGCATACGAGGCAATTGTCAGGCCGGTCTCATAGCCGCCTCCTTGAGCAAGCTCGAGATATGCCTGCGCAGCGATGACGCTTTGCAGCAACGTGACCATTGAGTCGACAGCATAGCCGAATCCGCTCAAACAGAACAGCTTCCAGTGGAAGTTTGTCCAGCCAATTTGATCGATAGCCTATCACGTGTCAGCTCCAACCGTGTATCACCATGTTCAGCATGGTCAATACATTGTTCAATAGATGCATCTTCTGCACCAGAGCAACGTTCGTGTCTTCTTGAGCAAGCAAGTCCTCGCCCATGTGGATGGACGGTTCCCGAGCATTCTCGATGTCTCCAGACTTGTTTTTGCGCTCCTGCGACGCATGCGGCGAGTCGTTTGTAGGTGCCATGATGGCGCCGTAGTTGTTGGTAGATTCCGACTTCGGATGGGCTGTACTGACTGGAGCGACCGAGGGGCGACGAAGATTTTCAGAATGAACGAGGGATGAACAACAATCGCGGGGCCCCAGGGGAATATTTGTACTTGGTTAGCACCGAACGGATTGATCTTCCCCAGCTCGGCGCCAAAGAAAAACTGGGATGGTCAAGACCAACGATCGCCTCAAGACCAATCAAAACACTGTTCCATTCCTTGGCACGGCACGTGGGCTCGTCATCGTGTCGGTGGGACCGACCAAATCTCGGTGACACCGGTGAACAGACGCCAGTCCCACTAAGGACCAACTGCCAGCCAGCCGGAGAATTCACCATGGTCCACTGGAAACACCACAGACGATAGCCTTCCATGCTATATGTGACGCAGAAGGTACTTTGTCAGGTAGGCATGTCGAACGGAACAACCCAGTCCAAAGAGCATTACCCATGTATCACCCTTTCAGTGGCCTCCAAGCCACGTGCAACATACAGCACTTCGGTCCAGGTGTTGAATGACCTAGCTCTCGGGTGCTGTCAGGCAAGGAAGAAAGAGGCTTGTCATACGATTGACGGAAGTTGTTGAATTCTTGAATGCATCTTCCAATAGTCAAAAGTTGTTGAAGGAATTGCGAAAGGTTGCCTCGACTGAGCACGATACACATGTAGACCTTGTCTTCTTTGAATGATGCTGATGATTGGTAAGTACGTCTTGAATGGGGGAATCTCAGTGATGTAGTTGCCAATTTTGTGCAAAAGGCACCTCCCAGCGGCAATAGCCACTTCCTTTGGCCAATAGAAGGTACGATACAATTCACTTTGTAAAATCAGGCATCTGCTCTTGCCATTACTTCTATAAAGGTTAGAGCACTCATGTTAAAATTCTTTGTTACCTGTAGTCTAGCATCTCAACCACATTCAAATCCAACCCGACCTCAGTCTTCATCGACAATTTCAAGTCACAGACTCAAGACCCTGACCTGACCTTGGCAGAAAACAACAACCATGGAGGCAGAGAAGGAACCCATAACGCATGCACCGTCGACGCCTGAGCAGTTTCCTCTCAAAGGGGCCGCCGGGAAGTGCCCGACTCATACTCCCGAGGCTCAGCAAGAGTCACCAGCCGAGGCAGTGTCTCAAGACGATCCCGGAAATGGCAACACCAGCCCTGAAGAAGTCAAATCCGTCACGGTCACCGCTGAGCAAGATTCAAATCCTGCTCCAGTCTGTCATTCTGCGATCATTGACGAACGGGCTGATAAAAAAGAACAATGTACGCCACAAGTCCACAGACCGCCCTGCTCAAGTACCTTCTGGGATCATTCGTTCTAACATTTCCACTCGCAGCATTCAAAACCATGAAGACATTGGCACCAAGAAAATGGCTATCCGACGAACCCATCAATAAGCTTCTGACTATTGTTGCCACACTTGGCAGTACCGACTGTTCGGCAAACTTCGGCGCGGTTTCCTCGTTTCACGTTTCCGACACTCCGGCGAACAAGCCGCGACAGAGATACATTGAGCAGATGATCGCTGAGAACACGACACTTCTCGTCCCAATCCATGGTGGAGACCATTGGATGTTGGCAATTGTGTACCCGGCCGAGCACCGAGTGGACATTTATGAGCCTATGAACCGATCTTCCTACGAGAAATACGCCTCGAAGTGCGTCGATACATTTCTGAGTGCATACTTCAAAGACGCCAATCAGTATACCTGGGCAAGAAGCGTCATGGCAGGGCCTTTTCAGAGCAACAATTACGACTGTGGCGTCATCGCAGTTGTGACAGCCGTTTACATTCTCGCAAGCCGGCAAATGGCAAAGCGGATTGATGGCTGGACATGGAGACTGATATTCCATTGCCTACTTCGAGTATCCAGCGACAATGTCAGCATCGATGATGCAGCCGCCGAATTGCAGCGGGCCCTGCTAGCCTCGTTCCCGCCCCCTGCTTTGCCAGACAACTATTTCGATCCACCGAATGTGGTTCATGATCCCGACAAAGGGGGGATTAGCAGCGACCTTAGCGTTTGGGAGAGCGACGCAAAAGCGAAGATCGAAATGCTCGATAGGGCTCTCGAGGTGGCCCGATCTAGCAGACCCCTCGAAGAACCCCTGCAAGCCTTGGGGTCCCTCAAGTCTCTGGCGCTTAAGACTCTTTCTGAAGTGCTACCGGAGCAAATGTCCAAGGGCATCAACCAAGAAGCCCAGAAAGAAGCCCTGACGGCCCTAGAGAAGCAGAAAGTAGGTTCCAAAAACGACCGGGAATTGTGGCAGAAGCTTCACTTCGGTGGTCAATATGATCCACTGACTTCGCAAGGCATGGCAAAGGTTGATGAGGCCCTCAAAGCAAACAAGAACCATGCAGCGGCTATCAAAGGGCTTGGTGGTATTCAAGCGGTCTTCGATGCGGCCGATTGCTTCATGGCCCGACATCAAGAGGGCACTTTCACTTTGGAGGAAGAACGGCGGAATCTTCAGGATAGGATAGCTGGGTTGAGGAAGCTGGCTGGAGGAGCACCTCGTCACGTCAAACGGGAGCGCGGATGGGAGTCGAACTGAGATGGGACGTGGAGGCATCGGCGCAGCGTCACAATACTCGCACGCAGACTGACACAGCCGTGGTCATGTTTATGACCATGTTTGACCTCAAGTCATTGCATACTCACCCGCATGATATCTCTGAATAGCCGGGAACGAGCCAGATTTGCCTATAATCATGTGAAACATGATGCAATTCCCTTGCAGTGCGGCCACAGGCCATGTCTTGACAACCCGTGGTTGTCGACGTGATCGTCAATGGGTTACAGCATGAAGATGACGAATATTAATGATAGGCTAAATGGGTATGTACATGTGAGATGCACTTGTTTCCAGCTCTCAAGCCGAAAGCTCATGTTGATCTTGCCTGAAATGCTGCCCTGATCCTTGACGGCGCTGATCTTGCGGGGAATTGGGCCTCGGAGGTTGCGAGTCGGACGATTTCCACATCTGGACACCTCCGCAATGAATCGAAAACGAGCCAAGCCCTGCCAAGCCCGCCTGGATGGTCGAACCTCCTGTTCTTGCCCATATTGTACCAAGAAAGAAGAAAGAAGAACTACCAAGAGGAGCCGCCGCTCAGCTTCATGTGGTATGACAATAGGGGCTGACCCGCTCGCCGTCAACGCCCAGCTTTATGCATCATTCCTCACTTCTCGGCTAAATTGAGTGCCGATCATATGCAGGCAACCAGCCAACTGCCGAATGCATTCATGCTGCAATGTACAATGGATCTAGTCGTGGGGTCACCAAGGTGGCGTGGCCCGTGGGTACCCGGGGTTAAGTGCCAACAGATCATCCACGGCAACATGGGCACAGGTGCCACTGTTGAACGGTCGCGCGTTTCAACGTGATGAACGGAGTCGGGTCACCCGCTTGATCGGCTATTTAAAGAACCTGTTCCACCCTGAATTGATGCGACCGGATCACAGCAACTAGCTCAGCACCTCAAGATTCATTCTCTTCATTCCAAACTCTCATCATGGTCACCATCAAGAGCTTCTTGACCGCCTGCACGGCCTTCACCAGCGTGCTCGCTGCCCCTGGGCTCGACAAACGCCAGAACATCACTCCAAACGAAGAGGGCATCCACGACGGGTACTTCTTTTCCTGGTGGTCGGATGGTGCTTCGCCAGTGACCTACACCAACGGGCCAGGAGGGTCCTACAGTGTCCAGTGGCAGTCTGGCGGCAATCTGGTCGGAGGAAAGGGCTGGAACCCGGGAACCGCACGGCAAGTATCTACGTGATCCTTGTGACACGCAAAGCATCTAATGATACCAGCGAAATCTCGTACTCGGCCACCTTTGAGCCCGTCAACAACGGCAACAGCGTCAGTTTGACTGCTTCGTGTGGTGTTTTGGAAAGAAGCTGACCCTCCCTAGTACCTCACCATTTATGGCTGGACTCGTAGCCCCTTGGTGTAAGTATTCAAAATCCACATTGCGCATGCTTGCTTGCTAACAAGTATGTAGTGAATACTACGTCATTGAGGCCCAGTATGTTATTATTGCCGCGATTTGAGGGGAAAGACTAACATCAATAGCGGCGAGTACAACCCAGGTTCCACCGCTGAGCCCCGTGGTTCGGTTGAGCACGCCGGGTCCACATACGATCTGTACGAGAGCACGAGGGTCGAGCAGCCCTCGATTGATGGCACGGCTACTTTCCAGCAATACTGGGCTATCCGCCAAAGCCACCGCACGAGTGGCACCGTCGACATGGGTGTCATCTTCCAGGCTTGGGAGGCTGCTGGCATGCCGCTTGGTGACCACTACTATCAAGTCGTGGCCACTGAAGCCTACAACAGCGCAGGGCAGTCTTCGGTGACCGTCGAGACTCCCCCTTAAATGGGTGAATGGCAGATGAAACGGAATCGCGCATGCTTGATGGCGGTTTGGGAGACTTCCACCTTCGCCAATGAATCTTCTGGCTGCAGGATTTACACTCTAGTGCCGGTTTCTGATCTAGAGTATCATTCGATATGGCTTTTCAGACATTGGATGTATTCTGTATTTTGAGTACGGAATGGATGAGATTATGTCATTTCAAGTGACGGTGCTGCTCAAGCAGTGATGTCTACACCATATCACAGATCAAAGTAGTAAGTTTTCGCCCGCCGCTACGATTGTATCTAGATCAGCTGTGTTGTCCATAGCGTCCCTGAAAGTACCTGACTCACGGAAGCTCGATCAATCCATCGTTTACTGCCCTGGATGTCTGAGCAATGCCACCACCGGATCGGGCGCCCAGCTTGACCTCTGTTAGACGACGCTGATATAATCTGGGATTGTAGTGACATTGAGTATGGCCCGTGACCTAGAGTGAACTTTGAGGTTTCGGGAAAATGTACTACGCCCGTCATGAGATTCTTCCGGGTACTTTTGGTCAAGGCACCGCTCGAGTGCACCAGCACCGCCATGCCCGAGTCACACAAGATTGACTGGATCATACCGGCACCTACAATTCAAGGACGAGCAAAGAATTGTCACCGACTCTTCAGATCCCCAGCCCTTTTGCGCCCTTTGTCCATCGGTAGAGGGAGAGAACGCGACGTCTGGCCATCTTGTGCCCCTCCCAGCCTGTCGGGCTTGAGCCCTGTACGCTATAGAGCGTCGAGCGAACGACACGGCGGAAATTTCGCTTCATGCGAAGTCAGTGATATGACCAAGCGAGCACTGTCCATTCACTTGCCTGAAACTCTGTGCTGAGTGTCACGACGCAGACCTCGTGTGCCCGAATGATGGTCTCGCAGGCCTGCTCCACGCTCTGGTTCGGACCTAACTGAGGCATGCGATCGGCGAAGAGTAGAAGTATGAAACTGCCGTGGAGCAGGTAAATGCCGAATAGATACGGCATGAATGTCAGCTCCGGGTCAAATTTGAGTATGTCGGACACGGCTTCAGACGCAGCAATGGCATGCGAAGCGCACTCTGCAAATCGTGAGGTTGTTATCCAATCGTCTTCGTTGTCGAGCATGCTGATGGCGTCCCATTTGCCGTGTAACAGGACATGGAGAACATGGAGTATGTGTGTGCTGTAGGCGATCACGAGCCGGAAATGCCCCTTGTCCTCTCCGTTATTGCGAATCGGTCCAACGTTCTCGCCGTGTCCCGTGACGAGATTGCTGATGAGCATCGGCGTACCATTGGAAGCCCCGTGCATCTCGATCTCACGTGCCAACTGATCCAAGCTTGCCTCACACCTCGCGATCATCCCTGCTATTGTCGCCACCGTGTGCGAGGTATCGTAGACGCGGAGCCTGGGATGGTGTTGATAGTGATGAGACTCGATAATATCGCCGAGAATTACCATGAGGGGCAGAAAGTACTCAAAGAAGCTGGCTCCGGTGATGTCGAGAGGAGGCCCCTCTGTTCGTTTGGGAATGCCTGTTTGGCAAGCTTCGTCCAAATTTTCCCAGACATCTTCAGGGAGGGGAGCTAGTTTCGCGGGTCAGCATGAGTGAGTAGAAGCGGCTCGAGTCAACTGACTTAGGACCTCGCAGCAGGAGTCCGGGACATGTAGCGTCCTGTTGAATGAAAGGGCGAGGTGGCGGTCCAGAGCATAGAGCAGCCAGAACACCCTTCTCCGCTCCTCCCGAGACTCGAGCATTGCCACAGTGGGCTGTGACAAATATTTTCGATTCGTATCGAAGTTCGAACTTCCCGATATGACATCCTCGTCTTCCCTGTTGAGACGAAGAGACATGGCAAGGCGGACAGCTTTACTCCACCATTTGTTGCAGTCAGACTTGAAGTCGCCACCAGAAACCCCGATGCAGAGCAAAAGGAACGTGAGCACGTCGTCAATGGCCCCTGCTGGCTCGTTGCTTTCGGTGGTGCTCGGCAAATTAGCAGCATAAAGGAACTGGTCTTGAGCTTGCTCGTTCTCGATGCGCAGTCCACCTGAAGCAAGTCAGCGAGGGTGTTGGACCATGATGATGAGTTGGCTTCATGCACCGTGTATGCGACGCCATCGGTCAGGATCTCTCTCCGTCACGAGAAAGGTTGCCAGTTCATAGAGCGCATTGGTGACGCGGGACCTGGACCCAGGTACGAGGAGGAGAGAAAGATCGGCTGTCTGGGCGCAACACCAAAGAACCGTCGCTAAGAGGGCAGGAGACATGGGGCGGGGGTTCGTCGGGTGAAGCAGGGACTTCTTCCTAAAGATGCGTGTGAGTATGTAAGGCGAGGCGCAGTGAAATAAGGAGGTGCCAGGATCGACGAGAAACACATCAAACAAGTCGCACGCGACGGACGCAGGCAAAGTGTCGTTGAGATACGGAAGCAACGGCTCAAGGCACCGATAGCGACAATCAGGCGACGTGCCCTGCTGCGAAACAGATCTTGGGCCATCCGCAGGTGAGTCCTCGGAGGCCCTGGGGCTGAATGGGCCGAAGCCATGCGGTCGTACGATGGTGCTGAAGGATGCACGGGGTCTAGACAGTCGCCGTCGGATGTCCTGAAATCCATGCAGCTGTGCTGGTGATGTGTTGCTCTCTCCCTGTTCGGAAACTGCATCGTGAAAGCTCCCATGCTGTGCCTGGGTCGGTCCGGGCTGAAGGGACGGATCTTCTCTTGGAGGCGCGTTGTAGTGCTGACTAGCTTCGGACTGATTGGTGACATGGTTGGCATCGTCTTGCCCATCAGAGGGACCATGAACATTGCCGTTAAAGGTCAGGGTCTCCGAGGGGGACGGTGCAGCATCAAGACCGTTGTCCGCATCATCGTTGGGAGCCTGCTGGGCCAGTTCATCCGTGACCGCGTTGCCATTTCGAGGGACGCGTCCCCGCTTTTTGATCTGTCTGTTGTAGCGACAGCTGTAGCCGTAGTCTGGAGAAGGGTAAGTCAGTCGATGGATGCGCACGGAAGGGGAGGAATGCCCACCTCGACAACGACGACTATCAGCGGGTCAGCTTCGGCGAGAACACTGCGATCGGTAGTATCGACCACTCACCAAGGATATTGTCCGTCGCAGCGGGTCCGGGACGTGCTGCACTTGTCGCATGCCATGCGAGTTCTCTTCCGCGGTCGCGCATGTTCAGCTTCGGTCACATCCTGGCTGCGATGGCCGCTGGTACCCGGGGATGAGGGACTGTGATGCTCATCCATGATGAGTTTCCGATTCAATAGGCGATGCTGCACCGCAATCCTTACCCGGAGATTGAGCGTGAGATGTATCGAACGCGACAGGAGGAGAAGCGATGGACGACGGCGATGGGGGGATGGAAATTGCCGTCGGTTATTTAACAAGCCCCGCGGCGAACACCCTCACGTGGCGACGCCGAGGACATACCCGGCTCAACGGGGGGCGTAACCCCGCATTGTACTAGTAGTACCCGCCGGAGAGGGCGCTGTAAGGAGGCTTCCGCCAGCGGGTACCCAAGTCGCCCAGAGAGGCAAGTGTCCACTGCCCGTTTGACGCCGACCGCGTGAGAAGTTTGACATTGAAATGCTCAGACTCATTGCTGCTATCGAGCCGTATCGACTTCTAAATCCAAGCTCCATCTACGGCATAGACGCTGCCACTGACAAAACTGCTCTCTGGGCCGAGCAGGAAGGCCATGACGTTGGCAGCCTCTTCCACCGTCCCCCTTCGCTGGAAGGCTGTCGGCTCATCGAAGGGGGCATCCGCTGCCCTGCCCTTGTGATCCCACTCCTTTTGCATCAACGGGGTGTACACCGATCCCGGCGCGACCGCGTTCACGCGTACCTCGCGTGCTCCATTCTCGAGGGCTGCGGCCTTGGTGAGGCCGATGATGCCGTGTTTGCTCGCATCATACGCCGAATGATTGGCGAACCCTGTCGCTGTTAGCGGAAATCCATACCGAGGCAAATGTTGCACACACCTTTCAGTCCATGGATGGACGTGACGTTGACGATGGATCCCCCGTCGACGATGTTCCTCAGCTGCGCTCGCATGCAGTACATGGTCCCCGTGAGGTTGACGGCAATGATCCGATCCCACTGGTCGTCGTCCATGTCCCGCACAGGCGTGATGCCATGTACTTTCCCGATGACGCCCGCGACATTGGCTGCACCGTCAAGCCTCCCCTGTTCCTTCACAATGCTGTCAATCCAGTCATCGACCTCGACTCTTTTCGAGACGTCGACTCTGGATATCATGAATGGCACATTCTGTGATGAGAAGTAGGTCTCTGCTTCCTTCATCGCGGCGGTGTCGACGTCAGCAATGCAGACAGTGGCGCCCCTTTCTGACAGGACCTTGGCTGTACCCAGGCCAATCCCGCTAGCACCGCCGGTGATGGCGTACACTTTGCCGTGAAGCGCCCCATGGCCGTTCGGCGAGGTGAGTCGTGTGGCAGGCATCTCTCTCGTCTCTGGCCGGACAATGATTGGAGTTGACTGTGACGAAGTGGTGCTCTGGCTGACAGAGTTGCCCATGTTCAAGGAAAGGGAGATACGTTGGGAAGTTCGAATCTGACTTTGCGCGGAAGAAAACCATCTGGAGATCGTCCCTTTGTACTGCACCACTTCTCTGGTACACGGGGAAAATGACCAGGGCGGCCCTCTCGGAAGCCGCAGCCGAATTCCCCGTCGGAAGTAGAGCCACTGCTGCAGTCACCAAAACAGAAGTGCCGACGGCTGGCCCTAGACTCGGACTAAAACCCGACCGTGGGCGGTAACCGTCGCGCGCACCCCACATCCACCGCATTACGACCCCAGGCTACTCACATTACGGAGTTTGGGGCCACGTGGTTACAGTTGAGTTGGCTTTTCATGGTGCACTCGAGATCGTGTACTGAGCGACGGGGGTTGGAATTGGACTTGGCCCTGGCAGAGCACCATCCGCCCCTCCAAGGCGGAGTGCCGGATGTGGCGAGTCCGTTGCCAAGCCCTGTTCAGCAATCCACCCACAGTTGCAACCTTGGAAGTAGAATATTGTATTCATTGTCTTGTTGGCACTCGAATGGCGGCAGGACGAGCAATTTATCCCTCGGCCATGATCTCAGTAATGTTGCTTTTCGCCAACTTTTCCGTCTCATCCAGCACAAGAGTCATACCCTCCCGGCCTGCGAGATGCTTCGGGTCCTCCTCATCGGTGACCCCCATGTGCACCATGGCCACATTCACCACCGACTCCATGAGCCTTAAAGATAATGGCCCAGCCGGCCCTTGCTGGTAGAACGCCGGCGTCTCGTTGACTTCTAGCAGCCACGCACACCCGTCAGCGTCGACAAGAAAATCAACGCCGAACAGCTCGAAGCACTTGTCCAGCGTGGTGAACCTGTCCGCCATGGTATGCGCCGCAGCACGGACAATCTCCGACGAGGCTTCACAGATCTGGCGGAACACGTCCTCCTTCCAGCCGCGGCCATCACTGCCATCCGGAAGAAGGTCGTCCGGAAGAGCCCAGAAGTCCCGCATGGATTCGAGGCTCACGAAGTCCTCCTCGTTCTGAAGTGCCGTATTCGTCAGGGAGGACTGAAGGCTCGGGCTCTTCCAAGGAGGCTCATATTTGAGAGAAGCGAGGAGGGCCAGCATCTCACGGAAGACGAAGACCTTGAGGCGACCGATGCACAGGACATAAGCGCGGACGTGCCATTTCCGACCTTCGACGGGTGGAATGGCGGTGATGTAACGCTGCGCGACGAACTCTCGCATCTCGGAGGACGGGATTCGGCCACCTGCCTTGAAGACGTACGCTTGCTTCTTGGGCCGCACCGCAGAAGCTTGCGATGCGGCGTCCAGCTTGAGCGCGCTCGTGGTGGTGACAAGGGCATCGAGAGCATCTAGACCGGGCAGTGTCAGTGACACATCGGTCGGCTCGTCCACCTTCGTGTTCTCAGGAGTGGCAGGTGCCGCAAAATCATCGTCGTGATCGTCGTCATCCGTCTCGACTTCGTCTTCGACACTCTCGAGATGGCTCGCTAGTTCATCCATCGTGCTGAAGAGGCGAATGCCAGCGCCACAGTCGACCAGAGCGGGCTTGAGGATCCACCATTCTCGGGCCTCTGCCGACTTCCCCTCGTTCTCTTCGAGAGAATAGAGCAGAGTTAAGTCGTCGGCAGCCGCCAGTGCGTCGTCCACGTACTCGGCATAGTCGAGTGACAAGCGCGTAGTGAGCGGTGAGTGAGTGCTGAGGATGCTCTCAGGACGTTTCGCAGTCCAATACTCGACCACCTTGGACAGGTAGTTCTTTCGCGCAAGCGCATCACTGTTCGGGTATGCGTTGATCAAGCCTTGCTTCGCTCCATTCAGAGCTGCGAAGTTCTCATTGAGCTCCCAGCCGTCGCAGTACTGAAACGTGCACTCGGCGTCTGGCGGGAACGATTCGGGGCCGTCATGGAAGGTGATGTTTGGCCGGTGAGATGACAGGAACCTTTTCAGGTGTTCGTTCAGCCAGGGCGACGCTGCCTGAATGTAGGCATGCATATTGGAGGAGAGTCCCTTTCTGGCGGGAGCGCGGCTTGGTCTCGTACAAGGGCGGGTGTGCTGTGCATGTGCATCTGGTTCTTCATGTGGGCTGGGATGTTCGCGTTCGAACTGCAGTCCAGGAGAAGATTACGCAACGAGGACGCGGCGCCTGTCTTATGTACTCGGCCCTCCAGAACACCGTATTTGTTTTCCTGCCTCCTTTTTGATCAAGCAGCGATGCCGTCGCTTCCCAAGACCCGATGCCAAGGGTGGTGATGGGTCCAATTACCTAAAGTCGGCCAGCCCATTAGCTCATGGCAGACATCTCTGACATATCATGGTTCGAAAACGTAAGGATTCTTCAAGATCCATGTTAACATCAATTCCTATTGCTCCGTGTTCCTTGGTCACGATTTCACTGACGTAAAACAACACAATCGCGAACCAAGAAGCCCATGGAAACCGTGACTCGGCAACGTGGGACCAACTTGGACCTAACGCACCTCTTGGCGAGGCATTACCGAACTTGCATGGCGAGACTTCAATTGCTGGTCCTTGGGATTAGTTTTCAAAGCAGGGATGGTCAGCCCAATGGGCTTCGAGCAATTCCCCAAGAATTGATAATCTCATCCCCGCTGTGAATTGTCTGGCGCAGCCTCGTGTCATGGCATCCTGCTTTGGCGGCATTCGAAGCAAGGGAGGGAAGAACTCGCCATCCAAGAAAAGTCGACTGCTTTTGCCAGTTCCCGCCCAAAAGAGCACTACATATACACTGAATAATTCCTGTTGCCAGCGACCAGCAAACTCGACATCCTCCGGGAATGTGAAGCAAAGTGGGACTGTTCGACTTGGACCGAAATACGAGGCATGAAATGTCTACATTGAATGGCGATTGAGCCAGTGCTTCCAAGCAGCAGACTACCCCAACAGACGGTCTACTCATTGATACGGTGCTGCCAGACCTCCTGCTCGGCGCGCGCGCTATAGGTGCTGGCACCGAGGATCGCCTGCATCTGCGACACGCCTGTAAACATGATCTGACGGGCGACGAACCAGCGAATGCCTTCATGGCAAGGTGGGCTAGTAAGACTACCCTGATAGGTCCAGAACTCATTGAAGTGCAGAACACTGGCGAGAGCAAGGCCGAGATCCATTGTGACCTCTTGCTCGGTGCCCGTCTCATTGAAGCCAATCATAGGTGGCAACTGTGCAAGAAACTCGTTGTCGGTGTTGCCAGGGTCGAGACGGAAGGCGAGCACAGCTGCCTCGTGACCCTCTGCGTCGACATGGACGAAGTGCATCTCCGATTTGGAGCGGTCGCCGCCAACGGTGTGGTCGGCTGGGGAATGAATATGCCAGCCGACCATGTAAACGGTCTTGTTGTCGTACGTGAACGACGGGTTGCCAGTATAGACACCCTCGGGGTGGGTGATAGTGAAGGCAGGGCCGTAGCCCCAGTTGAAGAAGTTGCCTGTCACGTTGGCTGGATAGTCGAAGGTTGGGCGATGGTTGAGTGCCAGACCGTTGCTGAGGCTCAAAGCGATCGGCGACTGCTGGGTGCCTGTTTGGCAGAGGGTATAGTCTAGATGCTCATCAGTATATACGATCAGGCAAAGTGGAATCATAGATAGATCTCGGACGCACTCTCGTTGATGCGCCCCCAGTTAAAAGATGCCTCGTACGCCCAGTCAGTGGGCGGCGGAGGGGCTCCCTCTTGCCGCTTCACCATGCCGAGAGGATGGCTGTTCTCGTGGCTGGGGCAGGCGAAGACAGCCGATGCAAGACCAAGAATACTGACGGCGTTGAACTTCATCTTCAAGATAGCAGAAGAAATATTTGGTGTCGTTCTTGAGCTGAGCAGAAGCTTAGTAAAAAATGAATGGTCTCGCTCTTGGAGAGGCTGCTAAAGATCAGAGATATGAAATTAAGAGCGCAGTGCCGAGGAGGCCACGGTGCTCATCGTGACTCCTCCCTCTTATAGGGTTGCGAACGTTCAAGAGACTCGGATGGATCGTCAGTCGGGGCCCTGGTCAATCGTCGCCGCGCCACTTGTCTGAAGGAAGAAGGTCGCAAAGTAAACGCCCGAATCCCGCCATGCACGCGTCACTCATCATGTTGGCATGAACACAGCCCCTTACAGTTCCACGGAAGTTTCCTTTAGCTCTCCTCGCATATTAAAGCTAAAAGGAGGCGGAGCTTAACAAGGGTTTCCCCACGATCCTGACCGGCAAAGCCCGACATGGGGCATCCCTGACGATGAGCATAGGAGCGCACGAGCTGCGCCTATCTGAGGAGGAACAACTGCGGGCGACGAATGGGGTTAAGTGTGGGTGTCAGTCAACGAACCGAAGGGGAAACATGACTAGCAACTCGGCAGTCGGGGCAGTGTCGTCGAAATGAGGCACTTTGGGCTACTATGGCGAGTCTTGGCACTTGGTGCTAGTACTGCACTGCCGCGCAGGTCGGGTAGGCGGAACGGGTGACAGTTTTGCCGCCGATGATAGGCGTATCATATGGAATACCAGTAACTGCTCTGTCCAAAACTTGCGCTAAACGCCAGACCACAGTTACACGAGGCTGCCAGTCAATCTCATGGTTGACGAACTATCGCCATCCACCATCTCTGCTTTCATCTGGGTGACTTATTCTCATTCGCCGTATACTACACACAGTCTGACATTGCAATAGGGAACAATTCGTCAACTCCACTCCTATACATACACGCACTTTCTCCGAGAACCTCTGAAATATTCCGCGTTGCCTGCAATACGCGGATTCGACGATCGGATGCCTATACGTATGCAATGCGGAGTCGATGACTGTCAGGTTCCTAGATGTCACATTGCGTCTTGATGGGTGCTATAAAACGAGGGCATTGAAGCCGGCAACTTGATCGTGACTGTATAAAACTCGGGGCCCATTCAAAGAATCCGATGGTCCCTGTTCCAAGTCTGTTTCTGCATGGAGTGGAATACTCAAGCTGACACGCTGTGCCTTCTCTTTGCAGAGCCCGAATTCGCACTGAAGCCAGGATTCTTGTCGAACATATCGGCAATGGCCTCGAGGCTGGGGCCTTTGGTTTCAACGAAGAACTTCCAAATGACAAAACACTCCACGACGAGCCACCCAACGTAGACATTGTAGAACTTCCAGGAGAGAGCCTCCAAGCCAATGGGGTTGACCAGGATGTTGATGAAAGCGGCCGCCTTTCCGAAGAACAGGAGGATCGAGAAGCCCTTTGCGCGAATGGGATACGGGAGGATCTCCACCGGGTACGAATAGAGGAGGGCGTTGAAGGCCAAGTTGAAGAAGATGTAGTACGCGAAGAGCGTAAAGAGCACCACCTTACCTGCCTTCTCATCGCCGCGCTCGTTGAAGAGACCAGAGCACAAGGTCTGGATGGCGAAGACTGTGAGCATGCCAATACCGGAGATCATGAACTGCGTGCGACGCTTGAGACGAGCCGTTAGGAAGGCCGAGGCAAGCGAAGTAAGCCAGTTGAAGATCATCAAGCAGCCGTTGATAATGTTTCTCGTGCGAGCATCGTTCACACCAACGGTTTCCAGCACGCGCACAAGGTAGTACCTAAGTTGAGATTGTTAGGCAACCGAAGGGGCGGAGGATACGGTATGGCAATACTTACGACACGAGCCCGTTGCCGGACCATTGCGAGAATAGGCCGAGACAGACGATGATGAGCAGCCTCTTCCGATTTCCCGGTGTTGCGATGAGAACCTTCCAGCCGGTCTCATTGCTCACCTCGTTCTCGATGACCACACGCATCTGCTCGAAGCTGAGGCTAACTAGCTCGCTGTCCGGATCGTCGTTGCCGTGGTACTTGACGATGATTTGCCTGGCCTTTTCGGACTTCTTGTTGGCAATAAGCCAACGTGGCGACTCGGGGAGGAACCAGACGCAGACGAATTGGATTGCTGCAGGGACGGCTTGGAGGAGAGACGGAATACGCCACGCCCAGTCGCTTGCGATGCTGTACGTGCCAAAGGTGGTCCACGCTGCGAGCATGGCTCCAACATACCACGAAGTCTGGTAGATGGAGGTGATTACCTGTCTTTGCTTCGGGTGGGCCAGTTCGCCAATGAGCATCGGGCCATAGGCGTTCGCGAAGACGAGGCCGACTCCGATGATGAATCTAGACACGACAAACATGGCAACTAGACATGTGTAAGCTCTGTTCGACGTGGTTGTGAAAGGGATTACTCACAGTTCATCGCGACGCCCTGGATGATTCCCCCTATGGCCATGATGACGGATCCAACAAAAATTCCAACCCTCCGGCCCCATCTGTCGCCAACAATAGGGACAAAGGGAGAGGCAACGACACAGCCCAGAGGCAGAATGGCTGACATGATGCCCAGGAGGCCGCCGCGTGGTTCCTTGAAGTCTGGTACTTCTTAGCACACGGTCTTTGATAGTCTCAGGTCGTGTTTAGTAACATACATACATCCCAGCTGGGAACTGCCTGTAGGCCGTTCATGACGGCGGCGTCGTATCCAAGCGTAACAGCGCCAACAAGGCAACCGGGGATCATGAGCAGGTAGAGTCGAAGCAGGTTCCGTTGATGGTAGAAGGGAGCCGAGTCTCGGGACAGCTGCTGAATGCGCTCATCCAAATCAAGCGCCTCAAGGGTCTCGCGAGCTCGGACATCTTCGAGCGATTTGACATCGCCCTCATCTTTGTTGGTGCTGCCTGGAGCCATGACGGGTGTCGGTGACAGAGTCTCTGCCGGCAGGTCTGATATTGAATGATAAGATCAGTCGAGACGGAAGTTGGGGGATCCAAACAATGCGTGGACACTGGCGACAAAGGATTCCACTCATGTGCGCCATGGAGCTTTATACATCCCCGGTCTGCGGGGGGAATCTGGGGCGCTGACCTACACTGACCCCATGACCCCGGATCTTTTTTTTTTCTCCCAAAGCTTGCCATGCAACCAGTCCTCATCCCTAACCCAGTCCAGCTCCAATGGGATTGCCATTCCAAAAGCCAATATCCAGCTCGGAAGGAGATGGCACATCCAGACCAAGCATAACCCCACCACGGACACTTCCCGGCAACACATTCGGCCAACATCTAGAGGCTGAATGGATCCCCGGGATCTACCCGAGCGCGTTGACCCACTCATTCCCCATGGACATGGCCGTCTTTCAAGGCATGTTGCCTGAACGACGAGTCAGTGAACCGAGCAAAATCCCCCTCTCCGGAAGCTTGCCGACGAAGATGGGCTCCGACCTCGGTCAAAGCGTACCCGGCTCCGACTGAGTACGACAAAGCGGCACCATCACGGCATCGAAGTTGCTACAACGCATTGCGTACAAATTTACTGGCACTGCCTTCCATCACAGTAAGGACTGGTCAGAGTTGTTTGTGTAATCTTGCTATAGGTTTATCGAGCACAATCACGATGGACACGACCACCAGCCGAGCACTCCTGGGCCGCCTGACCCAAGCAGAGCGGGTGTCGCTGCTTAGCGCCAGAGACTGGTGGCGGACACCTGCCATTCAGCGCGATGGGGTGTTCATCCCTCACATCAAGGTACGTCTAGTGGAACATCACTGGGGTCCGGGGACGTGATCCGGTTAACAACACGTAGATGTCAGATGGGCCAAACGGCGCACGCGGTGAAAGCTACGTGAGTGGCATTACTGCGGCTTGTTTCCCATGTTCAACATGCGTCGGGGCCACCTTCGATGTTGATGGTGCTCGTCGCCTCGGGCAAGAAATTGCGCTAGAAACCATCACAAAGTCGGCCAACGTGCTGCTGGCACCGACGATGAACATCATCCGCTCCCCACTGGGTATGTACTCAAGCGGCGAGGTCTTGTTGATGGCCGTTCGCCCAAGAATCTGTGGTTAACACTAGTCGTCTTCATCAGGGGGACGAAACTATGAGACCTACTCTGAGGATCCGTATCTTATTGGAACCCTTGCAGCTGCGTTTGTCAATGGTGAGAAAAATATGTTTTGACATTCAACGGGATGAGAGCCAGGTCAAAGCCTAACACAAGAACTTGCAGGTTGTCAGAGCTCAGGCATCGCGGCCACGCCCAAGCACTTTGTCGGGAACGAGTCAGAGAAGCGGCGCACCAAGATGACGTCGCAGATCGACGAACAGACTCTGCGCGAGATCTACATGATGCCGTTTCAAATTGTCATGCGTGATTCGGACCCGTGGTGCTTTATGACGTCGTAAGTTTCAGCTTGCATGAGCTCTGGTGCCTTGAATCTGCTGACAAGTATACGTACCAGCTACAACAGGGTCAATGAGGAATATTGCGCTGACAGCCACCGCCTTCTCAATGAAACCCTTCGCAAGGAATGGGGTTTCTCGGGTGTTGTTGTCTCCGACTGGCTCGGCACATACTCGACATCGCTGGCCCTCAAGTCCGGCCTGGATCTTGAAATGCCTGGTCCAACCCGCTGGCGCGGCGAGAAACTTCTGAACGAACTCAAAGCAGGTTCCGTTAGCATCAGCGACATCGACACCTCAGTCGAGAGAATCATCCAGCTCGCCGAGAAGACGAAACGTTTTGATCACCCAAAAGAACTGCCAGAAAAGTCAGTTCTTGATGAGTCGCGCATTCAATTTATTGCCAAGATCGCGGCTGAGGGCATGGTTGTGCTCAAGAACGACAAAGATGTACTCCCCCTCCCGCTGGACGGGACTCTGGCCCTTATTGGGCAGTTTGCGACAAATCCGAGCATTGGAGGCGGTGGAAGCGCCAAGGTACTCGCTCAACACATCGTCTCACCGAAAGAAGGCCTCGAAGGGCTTGGGATCCAGTGTGTGCACTCCTCTGGTGTGCCCGTGTATGCGGCTCTCCCACATGCCAATTCGGATATCATAAATCCCGCTGCATTCCAAGGCAAGGAAGAGGCGGATGCATCCAAGCCAGTTCTTCTGGAATGGTTCAACGGCAAGGCCGTCGGCCAGAACAAGGTCCACTCTAGCGTCGTCGCCAACGCCGAGTACATGATCAAGGAAGCATGGCCCGACTACCTTGACGAAGACTACTGTACCCGCATGTTATTTACTCTGACGCCAAAGACATCGGGGCCTCACGTCTTCTCGGTCATCACCACCGGGTCCGCGACGGTCTTTCTGGACGGAGCTGAAGTCTTCCACCGGGAGCAGGAACCCGTGCTGCAGCCCGAGTCCTTCTACTTTTTCAAGGCCAAGATTGAGCGCCGCTTCAGTGTTCCCATGGTTGAGGGCAAGACGTACCACGTCGAGTTGCACGCCTGGGCAGCCGATCCCCAGGTCCTGGCCCGCGTCAGCGGCATTACCTTCCAGGGCGCCTCGCTCCGCTTCCAGGAGTACGTCGACGTCCCGGCTGCCATCAGTGATGCCGCCAAGCTCGCAGCCTCCAGCGCCTCGGCCGTTGTATTTGTCGGCAACACCAACGAGATCGAGTCGGAAGGATATGATCGGGAGTCGATGGATCTCACAAGCGATCAGTACGACCTCATCGCGGCCGTGGCCAAAGCCAACCCAAAGACCATTGTCGTCAACTTCTCTGGCTCGCCGGTCACGGTGTCTCCATTCATCGACCAGGTTCCCGCGCTCGTGCAGGGCTGGTTCGCGGGCCAGGAGTGCGGACACAGCATTGCAAGTTTGCTCGTCGGCGGGACCAACCCGTCCGGAAGGCTGCCGCTGTCTTGGCCGAAGCGCAATGAAGATAATCCGGCTTTCGGCAACTTTCCCTGCGACGACGAAGACCGGCTTGAGTACGAAGAGGGACTGGCTGTCGGTTATCGCTACTATGACAGGAAAGACACGCCCGCGCCACAGTTTGCGTTTGGGTTCGGCTTGTCGTACACAACCTATGGCCTGACCGATCTCGAGGTCACGAGGGCTCATTTTGGCCGTCCAGAAGAGATTCAGGTCAATGTTTCTGTGTGCCTTTCCAACACGGGTCTGCGCGACGGCAAGTCGGTGGTGCAGATTTACGTCGGATATGACGATGGTGACATGGGCCAGCCATACCAACCTCGGCCATCCAAGGAGCTCAGGGCTTATCGCAAGGTCGAAGTGGGCCAGCAAAAACAGGATAAGGTTGAATTTGTTCTGGACAAGTACGCGTTCAGCTTCTTCGACACCAGTGCAGGGAGCTGGAAGGTCCAACCAGGAACGTATAACATCCATGCCGCCTTCTCCGCGGATGATGTTGTCGAAACGGTCAAGGTCACCGTTCCGCTCAGCGCCTCT
Organism: Furcasterigmium sp. R96-07A1; assembly: GCA_037042015.1. Lineage (NCBI taxonomy): Eukaryota > Fungi > Ascomycota > Sordariomycetes > Glomerellales > Plectosphaerellaceae > Furcasterigmium > Furcasterigmium sp. R96-07A1. Next base: position 176,399 of record JAXQJP010000017.1, read on the forward strand.
TTCCATTGGTCAGGCACGTGAGATTTATGTGAGAGATTGGTCGAAGAACAATACTCAATTAATCGTTGATGCTCTCTTGCGTTGAGACAGCGTGATCCTGTAACCCGCCTTGGTGAGGAAAGGAACCCTCCAGCCAGTCCTCCCCTAGATTCTCAAACAAAAATGGAGCGCCCCAGTCGTGCTCGAAGAACCCTGTCCCATGGACGACATTGATGTTCCACAGAGTATCCTCCTGGGTATCGTAATAGCCATCCGGCTGGGGTTGCTCTGGCCTTGCGCCTGCTTCCTCTGCAACACCAACAGGCTGAAGATGCGCAGCGCTCGGCTGAAGCTGATCACATGAGTTCCCATAAGCTTGAAAAGTGCGTTCACGCAGGATTCGTAGAGACTGCAAGTACTCACGGGCTCGGTCGTGAGTGGCGCCCATTTGCTGTAGCGTTGTGCTGCACAACTCCCACGCCCTGGCCAGCGCGGCCCCGTTGAAGGTCTGCCTCTGCAGCTGTGTGCACTCGGCGAGTATGATGATGACGCCGCTCGTGATCAGATCTGGTAGTGGTTAGTCACAGTACAGTCTTGAGAGAGCCCAAGGAGCCTACAGAACAAGCTGAACCACCATGCCCCAGTCGCCATATCGGACGTAGCCCGTGAGACTGACTCTACCAGCTCGCAGGCGTACTCAGTGCAAACTATGGCACACTTGTTCCGCACAGAGTTGGCCAGCTCGTTCTCGAAGAGTGTAGAATCCGCAACGGCGGGCTGATTGGACCATTCACTGCGGCTTGGCGGGGGCCGGGCTGCCTCGCAGAAGGATGTGAAACAGGGTCGATAGAGCAAGACTTGGAGATGTAGCCATCTAAAATAGCAAAAGGGCCTCAATGTTAACGAGGCAATATAAAATTAGGTCTCTGGCCACATTACCTGGCTTGGAGCACGTTGGCCTGCCGCCGGAGGAGCTGGCGTCTCTCCGGAAGCGTGGCTGTCTCTGGCACAGGCAGAGCGTCCCAGTTGAGCGGCTCCGGTATCTCCTTTCTGGCTTCTTGCAACATACCGTCCAGCTGCAGCAAAGTGGTAAAGTCGGAAGATCGGCTTGGTGGCGGCGCGTCTTGCTGAGTTGGGTGGTAGATACGACTGAGGATCATGCCGAGGATCTTGGTAAACTTGATGTTGGTCACTGTGAAGAGGTTCTGAGACGGGGTGTTCTGTGGTTGACCGGAGCCATTCCCTTGTGGCTCCAGGTAGTTGTCGTCCACGGCGTCCGGCAAGGGAACATCATTATTTGCCATAAAGTATGGCGGGCGGCCCAGCGTCATGCTGACGAACCTGCAGAATGTCAGCACTGTTGAATACGAAACAAGATTATAATGACCATATTAGGCATTTTGGAAGGAACTGACATCTCCACTTGGAAGGAGCCGTGCCAGAGTCTCCGGCGGACCTGCTTTTCTACCTCGGACCGTCCTGGGCCTGACTTATCGAGATGCAGCCCCAAGCCTACGGCCATTCGGCAGGCCAACCCAATCATGTTGTAGCAGCGCGTCGGATACTGCGTCGTGAGGAGGTAATGGCTCACGAGGAGCAAGACCTGCAGATGGGAGATGCTGCTGTGATCGAGAATTTCTGCATCGAGCAAGTCTCTCACCCGCCCGTAGAACGTGGCAGACGCCGCCTGCTTGTCTGGAAAGTCGGAAAATTCGCAGCCCAGGGCAAACATCGCGTTGACAGCGCAGTAGTAGGTTCGCACGGGACACTTGTCGCCTCCCAGGCCGATATCTCCCTGCGAAGATCTTCCCACCTCCTGGAGTCCGTCCGCCCCCCACAGGTCCTCGAAGCGGGAACGAAAGCTCGGAGAGTGAACCCACGGATAGAAGATATGGACGTTGTCAAAGTAAAGATCGAGCAGAGTGTTCGCCATGCGCCGAGGCGGCAGTGCGTACTGTGGCTGGAGCAGCGAGTCGAGTGTTTCTGAATGGCGACCGCGGTGGTGAGGAGAGTGCCGTCGGTCCTGCTGAGTGCTGAAGACATTCACCGCTTTGTGTTGCCACTGGCCAGACCGTGGGACATGATGGAGGAGGGAATGGACCGACGACTGCCCGTAGAACTCGGCCTCCTGTGACGAGACGCCTGGGCTACGTACTGCTATGCTTGCGCCCATCGCGTTCACCGGGCTCGTTTCATTGCCTGCATGGGGCGAATACGGCGGATCGGGGTCTCCATTATGGTGACCACGCACTGCCATTGCGGAATAAACTGAAGTCGCGGCTGGGGGCCCAACGCGATCGCGAGAGGCATCGTGGGCAGATAACGTAGACGTTTGACTGGTGTCTCCGGGCGGCAGACTTTGCTGTTGGAATTGCGACCGCAACCCCGATCTTATCGGGGATGCGAGTGGTGAAGCGGAAATCTGGGCGGATGCATCACGATCACCGCATCGGCTGGAGCTGCTATACGAGTCGATCACCTGGTTGAGGTCTTGAACTTGCCGCTGGAGTGACGCGATGTACCTGACGGTCAAAGTCAGCATGTACATGCGATGGCCAGGACCAAACCCCCAAGGCACTTACTCTTGCTCGCTGACTTGCTTGGCGCTGCTGGAGATGACCGAGTAGACACAGGGCAGTGAGCTCTCGGCGCGTTTGGCACACGGTCGGCAGACTGGCTTGCCGCCGTCGCAGCGGACTTTGCGCTCTCTGCATGCTTCACATGCCAGGGCTACCCGCTTGCGCTTCATGGGTCGCTCATGCGACCCGTCATTCTCGGGTGGGACTTGGCTGCGTTCCGGCATGATGCCGTGGTCCGGGAAGCTGGTTCGTGGGTAGATTGATCGCGGTGGAAGCTGTCGGACGCGGATACGTTGTCTGCGTGGAACAAGGGAGAGGGGGGCTGAACCTGCAGCCGGTTTGATCCCGAGATGGGCGGGAATGGAAAGGGACGGCTCGGGAAGTAACCGACCCCCGAGTCACGACCCTCAATGAAGACATCGTCGCTACATGCACCCACGTGATCTGCTCGACGTTTGAAAGCAAAGTGCCCAAGATGAGATGTGTGGATATCAATGCAGCATATGATTGACTGTCATTTTAATGGCAAGAAACTCGACCAGAATTACGTTTGTTCATCTTTTACAATGTTTAGGAGCGCCTCGTATCTGAGACAAGCCACCGTTGGGTGGCGCAGCGGGCTGAAGCCGCCCCAAGTTCCCGCAGCATCTCGGGAGACCTGGGTTGCCACGCAATCCTTCAACAACCAGCGGTCCATAGTCACAGACACCGCGTCCGCCAAGGGCACTCAACAGCAAACCCAACACAGCCAGCAAGAAGGACAAAATGCTAAGCCATCCACAAGGCTCGGCTTCGCCCTGGCAGCATCGGTAGCAGGCTTAATCGGCCTCGGAATCGGTCGTCTTTCGCAAGCATCTCAGGAACCTGAAGCACACGTCTACGCTGACCGAGCTGATTGGCAGCGTGTAAGTAAACTCCATTCCAATTTAGATAAGCCTGAGTGACTGTCTGACCAAAATTGTGCGCCACTTCAGGCTCTTGACGCCATACGCAAGACCCTGGGAGAGGATGCCGTCAGCATTGAAGACGAGATCCTGAAAGCGCATGGATATTCGGATTGGTCGACTATCAACATCGATCAGCTGCCGGTCGCAGTTGTGTACCCCAGCTCGACGGAGGACGTCTCTAAGATTGCCAAAATATGCCACAAATATCGTGTCCCCATGGGTAAGAGGCTCTCAGTTATCCATGATTTCATAGCGAACTTCACAGTACTGACCAGGTATTGTGCCGCCAGTGCCCTTCTCTGGCGGGTCCAGTGTTGAGGGTCACTTCTCGGCGCCTTTCGGTGGTGTCAGTATCGATTTCATGAACATGAATCAAATCGTGGAAACGCACCTGGAGGAGTATGCCGTTCTTCTCATCCCCCCTCTGCCCGAGTTAATTGACACGTCTGGGTCGACAGTATGAATGTGGTCGTCCAGCCCTCGGTCTCTTGGATGGACCTCAACAGCGCCCTCAAAAAGGATGGATTGTTCTTCCCCATTGATCCTGGACCGTCGGTAAGCATCTTTTTGGGGCGACAAGTCGCTTCGAGGTCGTGAAAGTCAAAATGCTTACCCGCATCCCAGGCCCAGTTCGGAGGCATGATCGGCACAAATTGCAGGTTGGTGGAAAACATACCGAGGTAGAACTGCCCTTACTGATAACCCCTTCCCACACAGTGGGACAAATGCTGTGCGCTACGGCACGATGAAGGACTGGGTCGTCAACCTCACCATTGTTCTGGCTGATGGGACAATTATGAAGACAAGACGTCGGCCAAGGTATGTTCGAGACAAGATATGCAAGGACCCTGCGCAAGTGCTGAAAGAATCGGACGCCTAGGAAGTCGTCCGCGGGGTACAACCTGAATTCGCTCTTCGTCGGATCTGAGGGAACTCTCGGGCTGGTCACGGAAGCCACACTAAAGCTGGCGCCCATTCCAGAAACAAATGGTGTTGCCGTCATCGCCTTACCCACCATCAAGGACGCCGCCGACATGGCTGTTGAGGTCATTCACAAGAACGTACCTATCGGTGCTGTTGAGATCCTGGACGAAACCCTGATGAGCGTCATCAACCAGTCCGGCGTCACGATTCGAAAGTGGGCGGAGACTCCAACGCTTTTCTTCAAGTTCAGCGGGTCAAAGTCAGGCGTCGAAGACAACATTCGCGAAGTCAAGAAGATCGCCGACAAGTACCACATGGAGGACTTCCAGTTCGAGAGCGACCCACAAAAGCAGGCGCGGCTGTGGTCTGCTCGCAAAGAGGCGCTGTGGACGATGCTGGCCCTCCGAGAGAAGGAGGGGTCAGTTTGGTCCACGGATGTTGCGGTGCCGCTTTCACGTGTTGCGGAACTCATCGGTAAGCTTTTGCTACCCGGATCGCCACGCTCAGGCTGGGCTGTTCCGACCCTTCCTCCTGAATCCAAGATGGCCACTAACATGTAGTGACTCAAGAGCTTTCCAAGAAGGATCTCAAGGGTCTTGGACTCTTCGGAAGTATCCTGGGCCATGTCGGCGACGGCAACTTTCACGAAACAATCCTCTTCAGCGGTGAAAAAGAGAGACAAGCCGTAGAGCATTGTGTGCACGAAATGGTTCGTCGGGCTCTAGAGATGGACGGAACATGCACGGTAAGATCAGTCGACCACTCCTTACAGGCACACAGCTAATCTGGAAATAGGGTGAACATGGCATTGGCCTGGGCAAGAAAGAGTTCCTGCTTGAAGAAGTTGGGCCTGAGCCTGTGGAAGTGATGCGGAGCATCAAAAAGTCTCTGGATCCGAGATGGCTGATGAACCCAGGGAAGATTTTCGACGCTGAGCCATAGCTCAAAGACTTTTGAGTTTGAGTTATCATGGTCCGCGTCGTTTGAGCTCAGGTTTATGAGCTGACCTACATAATTATTGCATCCATAATTCTACATGAAATCCACGTCCTCGCGTGCACTCATAAAAGCTGTAAACTTAGGTCATTGCATCTTGTAAAGTTGGGTTTGCACATTTCGCAAAACGAATTCCTTTCCTCCAAAGAGCTTAGCCATGGCCCTTTCAATGGCAGGTAAGGTGCGGGGGCGATGTGGTGTCGTCACCATTTGGGCTTCCACCACAGCTAGCTCCGCAATAGGACAAATGGCCCCGGGGGGGGATCCGTGAAATACGGGTCACTTCAAAGCTTTGATGTGCCAGGGACTCCAATGTCGGCGATTCCGAGCTCGGCGACCACACTTGAAATACGTAGTCCCTCAATGAATACAGTCCTTTGGAGATATCGGAAAACCTGGCCGGTTCTCGTGTTCCAGTATTCTAGTTCGCGGCAAATCCGATCGGCCCCGGCACTCGGCTGGGAGCCGTGACAAACACCCCGCGGTATGGGTCACAGTCTGGATGTGGGCTGGTAGCTCGGATAATACCCGCGCAGCAATTGAGAATCGTTGTTGGCCTGCACATCTTGCTACAAATCAAGCCACAGGCGTCGCGAGGGACCCTGAAGTACAACCGGTACAACATTGGCCTACTTCGTCATCAGTCGGCACACCAATTTCTGCCACAATCAGCTACCAGGCTCTATCGAGACAGAGGTCATGTTAGTTCTCTCCGCTGCAGCATGCCCGCGCTACAACCCACTGACATGAGGCAGGTATACCACATCGTTTGCCTTTTTCGAGGCTCTGATGGAGGTAAGACAGTCTTGTAACCTGACTGATGGATTTGAGTACTCATCATGGTCATCATAGGCCGGGGTAAAGAACTGCTTCGTCAACCTCGGCTCGGACCACCCCAGCATCCTGGAGGCAATGGTCAAGGGGCAGAAGGAGTACCCGGACAAGTTTCCTCGCATCCTTACGTGTCCTAACGAGATGGTGGCCCTGTCCATGGCAGATGGCTATGCCAGGCTCAGCAACGAGCCGCAATGTGTCATTGTGCACGTTGATGTCGGGACTTCGGGCATGGCCGCTGCCATTCACAACGCGTCTACCGGCCGGGCACCAGTCCTGATCTTCGCTGGGCTAACCCCTTACACCATCGAAGGAGAGCTCTTGGGGTCCCGCACCGAGTACATGTGAGTTGCCCTTGACAGGCTGGTCATTCAAGTTGCGGCCGTGCGTTGGCTGACAATTTCACCACAGCCATTGGATGCAGGATGTCCCAGATCAGAAGCAGATCGTGGCTCAGTACTGCCGGTACACCGGTGAGATCAAGACTGGCAAGAACGTCAAACAGATGGTGCATCGGGCTTTGCAGTTCGCCACAAGCGCACCCCAAGGCCCGGTCTATCTGATGGGAGCCCGTGAGGTCATGGAGGAAATCATCGAACCCCACACCTTGAACCCCGCGGTTTGGAGGCCCATGGGACCATCGGCCCTTCCTCCTGGAGCCGTGGACGAGATTGCATCCAGCCTGGTCGCTGCTGAGCGCCCTCTTGTCATAACGGGATACAGCGGTCGCAACCCACGTGCTGTGCCGGCCCTGGTGGCCCTGGCAGACACGGTCAAGGGGCTCGGCGTCCTCGACATGGGCGGCTGTGATATGTGCTTCCCAGCGGACCACCCAGCCAGCCTGGGTTTCAAGTACGGCGTGCACGAGAGTGTTCGCACGGCCGACTTGATCCTCATCATCGACTGCGATGTGCCCTGGATTAACGCTCTTTGCAAGCCAAACCCCGATGCCAAGATTTACCACCTTGACGTGGACCCCCTGAAGCAGACGATGTTGGTGTTTTACGTCGATGCTCAGCAGCGGTTCAGGGTCGATTCAGAGACAGCCCTTACGCAGATCAACAACTTCTTGCGTACGGACTCGGCATCGGTGCAGCGTCTTGCCGACTTCGTATTCGATCAGCGGTGGGAGGCTCTCAAGGCCGCGCACGCCAAACGTCTTGGCGAGCTGGAGGCAGACGCACTGCTCGCTGCTGACGGTAAGCTCAACACCGCCTACCTGTGCAGGGAGCTGCGGAAGAACCTGCCCGAAGACACAATCTTCGCAGTCGAAGCTGTGACCAACTCTATCATCGTCTCCGATCACGTCCGGCCGACGATTCCCGGGCAGTGGATCAACTGCGGCGGCGGTGGCCTTGGCTGGAGTGGCGGTGGTGCGCTCGGCATCAAACTCGCCGCAGATGCGGCCGACAAGGCCAACGGCAGGAAGCCTAGATTCGTGGTGCAGATTGTTGGGGACGGGAGCTTCCTCTTCAGCGTTCCCTCGAGCGTGTACTGGATCTCGATGAGGTACAAGATCCCCATCTTGACGATTGTGCTCAACAACAAAGGTATGCTTCCCATTTTTGCCCCTTCGACGGATGTCACTAACGTTGCCGGGAAGGATGGAATGCGCCTCGGAGATCTATGCTCCTGGTTCATCCTGACGGACCCGCATCACGCGCGACCAACGCGGAGCTCAACATCTCGTTCGAGCCTGCGCCTGACTACTCCGGCATTGCAAAGGCGGCGAGTAACGGTGAGATATTTGCAGCGAGGGTGAGGACCGAAGTCGAGCTGCAGGATGCTATCAAGGGCGCTGTCGAGGCGATGACAGAGGGGAATTCAGCCGTTCTCGATGTAGCTATCTAAATGGAAAATCTGGAGGGCATGAATACTTAGCGACTAGGATGACAGGCAGTACCCTTGCTAGATGCGATCCCCGTTGGCGCTCACCAATTCTGGTGTCTTGTAGGACATTGTGCAGCCCAAAGCGTGAGGAGAGACGTTGATCATCTTGCCGCCAATGCCTGCCTCACCCAGCCACGTGGCGGCAGAGAGTTGGGACAGCACGTATACCCCATGAAAGGGAATTTGGACGAGCTGTCGTAATATCCATCAGACAATTGCAAAGCTATCGCCTAATCGCTAAACTCTCAGCAGAATAATAACACCTCCTATCGAAGAGAAACTGAAAAGCCAACCCTTGGCACGAAAAGACACTGCTCGTTGTCGAGGGTATCCTCATCGGTAACTATTATCACACGCCTGCATCCTAGGATGCACAACTGAACGACGCAGCTATGTCCGTTCTCTCACAACCAAGCCAGACATTAGCCACGAATCAGTTCTGCCAAGATCTCGTCTGTTGGGACACGCTAGACAGTAAACCCTTCCGGGATCTCATCCCTGTGACAAAGGTGACGATGGAATCGCGGAAGATGCGGGTGATGAATTCCTCGACGGCCGTCATGATCGCGTGTCAGACTTCCTTGGGCAGTGATGGATGGTTTAGTGATTGTAACCTGCTGTCACTATCCGCCACAGTCGGGGGGTTCACCAAACGGCAGGTGTATCGGCTGTTTCCGACATCTGCACGACCTCCAGTTCGTGTCCCCTGGGTCATGTGCCTGGATACATGTGATCCCCTTTCCGACCACCTCGCCCATCATCTGATGGATCATTCTCCAGCTTGGAAGCGGCGGCCCTCCGAAGGCTGGTGTGCTCTCTCATAATTTTGACAGGTCCTGGATTGGCCCTTTTTACGCCTTCCCTTCGTGACACGTGCCCTTGGAGCAAGTAGAGGCTTCTCTAGGAGATGGTCCTCTCAACCGGCGCAGCCGTGACTGTAACCTGATCGCTCTTCTCCTTCTCCGCCTCCTCGCCGCCCTTGATGCTTTCCTCTCCCAAGGTACTCTGGCCATCGCCGAACTTCTCAAGAGTGTACCTGTCTAGCCGCCACATAACGTAGGTGTAAGCGGCCATGATGGCACACGCCACGAGTAGAGCGATACAGCCGTTCCTCCAGTACGGAGCGTCTTTAGCGTTGTAGAAGAGCTGTAGAGCTTGATGTTACCAAACGACCGATGTAGACATGTGTCTGAATGTTGGGAATGGAGGCAGAAGAGGTATGTTCATGGTCCAGCATGATAAGGAAAAAGAGTCAAAGAGGGAGCAGAGATGGAACATGAAAGAGGGACTCACAATTCCCCAACCGGTCCATAAAACCATGCTGCCGATGTTCATGGAATAGAGGGTGATACTGCGCATGGCGTCGTCGCCGGTGCGCTGGAGGATGATGTTGGCCCAGCCGAAAATGAGCGGGTTGACAGCGTAGGCGGTGCCGGCCAAGTAGAAGGCAAAGAAGGTCCCCACGAAAGAGAGAGATTTCACGATGAGCATGGAGCCAACCACAACCTGAAGTAGGATGACTAGGCCGACCATGGGCACGCGCTTGCCGGAGTAATCCATATGCCAGGCGACGAGGAGGTTGGCGACAATGGCGACCGCCTGTACACCAAGAGGATAGAGATTGATGCTCTCCTGACGGAAGTAATCTTTATAGTATTTCAACCAGAGCAGGAAGTTGTTCTGGAAGGGGAAACCCTCCGTGGCAGCACAGATAGGCGACCATGCCAAGAGAATCCCTGAGCCTTGAAGTCAGTATCCATGTGTATTTTTGGGGAGTCTTCCACCATGTTGACCGGGGAAGGTGGCCATATTGAAGATGTCCATCGTGGTTCATTGGGTGCGACTTACAAAACATGGGCTTCATGGCTACGCGCCTCACAAGAGACATGAAGGCAATGCTGTGGCCTTCGTCGGTAATCTTGGGCACGCGGGAGAGGGCCAGCTTGACCTCTTCCTGAGAGAGGTAACTGGCCTTGGTGCGATCAGGCGTGTCAGGGAAATAGAGGAATCCAAAGATGGCGACGGGGACTATCACAAGTCAGCACAGGCTCTTCAAGAGGAGACCAGAAAGACGCTTACGCGTGATGATGCCGTCAATGAGGAACACCCACTGCCAACCGGCAAGTCCGCTCATTCCCGACATGCGCTTGTTGATGCCCGCCATGAGAGCACCAGCACCCATGGTGCCGATGTTGCCGCAGACGCTGAAGATGGCGGTCCGCTTGGCGATCTCGGCAGGGCGGTACCAAGCGCCGAGTATGTACATGGCGCCACCGTAGGTGGAAGCCTCCGCAAGGCCGAGGAAGAAGCGAATGACACACATCTGGGCGGTGGTCTTGACAGCAGCACTGGCCATGGTGAGGCCGGCCCAGACCACGACCATGGAGGGGAACCAGATGCGAGGAGAGACCTTCTGGATGATGATGCCGTTGGGGAGCTGGCCGACGGCCATGCTGTGCATCGTTAGTTTGAAGTGTATTGAGATGCAGTGGAAGTCTGGACACCTACCCGGCAGTGGTTACAGCAAGGACGGCACTATAATCATCGCCGCTCATGTTGAGTGATTCACGAAGGCCGGCGACCTGACATGGGTTAGAGGGGCCCCCGCAAGCAGTTGATGTCGTGACCTACATAGGCATTGGCGAAAGCGGCACGATCTGAGAGTGATTAGATTTGATCCTGCAACATTCAGACATTCAGGACTCACCAAGGAAGTTGAAGAAGTAGCTGAGGCAGCAGTAGGTCTGGCCGGATTAGACCCTGTTTCCCCCGGGCACCTTCATCCCGACTCACCATGATGAAGAAGTCAAGCTTCCTCACGAGCTTGCGCTCCTCAGGCGAGGTGGCTGCATCGCCAAGGAAGAATGCTGTGCATCTATCTGTCAGCCAAGATCGCTCTCGGCAGGGGTTCAGCCAAGCAGGTAGGGCTGCGTGGCTTTCTGGCTGCACGGGGCTGGCACACTCACTCCTGATCTTGGCGCCGACCGATTTCTTGTCGTTCTCCATTTTTGGCGTGCTGTCAGGGTGGGACAACAGGCTGGCTCTTGGGGATCGTCGGTGAATGCTGTGCGAGCTGGGCAGACAGACAGGAACAGAAGGCCAGCGACCCAGATCGTTGGGAGCACGATGTACTTATGAGCCTACTGTGGATGCTGCTGCTGCGCCGTAGACGGGCCCCTCCTTAGGGATGCAACGAAAATTTTATCTGATCAAACGCCCCCAATCTGATCCTCCGACCTGGCCCGCACCGGGGTTATCAGATTGCGGCTGGCTGAAGCGGGGACCTCGCGTATGGCAAGTCCCGTAACCGTCGGGGGGAACCATGCGCTGGCATGGGCGATGGGCAGCGCTACAAGAGTTTAACGTAATGGCCTAGCCGGCTCGGGTGAGGCTTCGGGGATGCTTATGCTTGAGCTTGTTGGGACGGGGCCCGAGGCCGGAGGAGATGATGGGGTCATGGAGCAGGAATTGCCGCTGGAATGGCGCGTTTTGGGGGGGCAGTTGCAGGCCAAAATGACCAGGGGGTGCGTGGGCGCGAGTTGGTGCCTTTGGACGTGACTCGTGGGATGATGGATGCCGGTCCAGAGCGTTGGGGAGGGACGCATTGTGATGGAGTCGCGATGGGGCCGTCTCGGACGGACTTGTGTACGTGATTGCCGATGTGGATGTGACGGGCAGGGATGCAGCGAATAGGTCAGATCCAGGGTTGGTCGGTTGGATGAGCTGCTTTGGATGCGGCGAGATGCCGTCCCTCATTGCTACATCACCGGACGATACTCAAGGCAGACCACAGCCTGGCTGCCTGCTGTGCGACGGCGGTCGGGAATCGGATTGGGGGCTAGGACTACGCCTGACAGTCCTACGAAAGTCTTGGCACCGGGTCCGGAGTTTGCATGAGGTGCAGGCCTGCGGCGAGCATGATTGAAAAGGCATTGCTCTGGCTCGAGAGAAGGAGAACCAGAACTCCAAAAACAATCACAACCACCACAACCACAACCACAACCACGACTATGCCGCCCCAAACAACCTTCGCTTTTCGCCCCCAGGAACAGGGCGGCTCCGTGCGCTACCCCGAAACGGAGCACCCCGAATTCAACCTCGAAAGCGTCACCTGCGCCCTGGCCGGCGGCTGGGACCCCAACACACTCTGGCTCTCCGAGGACGATCTCGTCTTCCCGCCGCCCGGATGGGGCTGCGTGATGCCCAACATTGTAGATGCTTGGGCGCACTGGAACACGCCTCTCCAAAGGGCCATGTACATACGGTGGGAGGAGCTGGGCGAGGTCCTGCTCGAGCACGGCGCCGACATCAACGCGCTGAACTCGGCCGGGCGTACGGTCCTGCACGAGGCTGTGGACGGCGGGATGCAGGGCTGCTTTCAGAGCGGGTGGTCCGCCAGGTCGCGATGGGCCGTGGAGCACGGGGCGGACGTGAACATGCGCACCGAGGCGAGGAAGTTTGTGGTCAGGAACCAGAGCTCAGACCAGACGCCCCGCAACGAGGAGACCAGGGGCGGCTGGACGGTGCTCCGGATGGCGATGCTCCAGAGGAGCGTCGAGAAGGTGAGCGCGCTGATCAAGGCCGGGGCCGATGTCAATCTGTCGCTGGACGAAGAGGGCGTGTGGAAGCCGCTCGACCTGGCGCTGCTCTACCGGCGGCGGGATATTGTCGAGCTCCTGCGAGGTGCTGGGGCGACCTTTTCAAGTCCCGAGCCCGCAGAAGCCATACCAGACGAGGCACTGGTTAAACAGGCGGCCGGGGACCTGCTAGACTTTTGCCTCCGTGGCTCCGAGTCGACTCTCCCCGCGCCCGGCGCAGAGCGGGCCTTCCGCCGAGTCATCAGGAACCCAGCATTCATCGCAGCCTGGGCTGCTGACGCAGAGACTAATCCCAACGCCGAATCGTTCACCGAGCCCATGGCTGCGGCTGAGGTCCTCTTCGCCAAATTCTCCGCCCTGGCGGAGCGACGAGACCCCAATGCCGTCCCGGAATCCTACTGCGAGCCATGCCGGGAGGCGATCCGCCATCTCGCCGGCGCAGCCGATCCCTCACGGGGCCCGTTCAGGCACGCCTCGAGCCCGCGCGATCTCACTGCCCAGGCGGCCGCTGGATGCCCCTTGTGTGGCATGCTTCTCGACACCCTCGAGGCCGGCTCGGATCGGGGAAAGCCACAGCACTCGGAAGGCCACCCCGTGAAGCTCACCTTAAGGGAGGACTTTGGAAGGTATTCATTGATGGTGTCCTCTGGAGGCAAGACCAAGCAGCTGCACACTGATTTCCTCGAGGGTAAGCGCCGCAGTCTCCCGTATCGTATATTTCATTACTGATGAAACTCAAGGGGATCTTCTTCATGGCATACTTCAACGCCCGGACGATGACCTACAGGGCAGTGGATCTGATCGCGCCATGGCCGTTGCAAAGGCCTGGATGGAGCGCTGCAGGACACACCCAGAGTGCCAGCGACCCCAGAACATCGAGGATCCCCTCCTCCCGAGCCGGATTCTGGACCTGGGCACCACCGACAACCCCAGCATCCGCCTCATTGAGACGGATGGAACTCAGCGCGGGACATATGTAGCTCTCTCCCTTCGCCAGAGCGGACACCTGTCGACCACGAAATCCACCCTCGAGCAGCACAGGACGGGCATCCAGGTGGACGATCTTCCGCCCGGCATCCGTGACGCCATCACCACCACCCGCGCCCTCGGGTTCCGCTACCTCTGGAGCAACGCCGTGTGCGTCATCCAGGACGACCCTGCCGATATTGATTCAGAAGCCCCCCGCATGGGCACCACCTTCTCCCGCGCTTCCCTCACCATATCCTCGCTCGTTGCCCAGACGGACGCACAACATCTCTTCGCCCCGCGTACCCTGCGTCAGTCCCACCCTCTTCCCCTGCCCGTGCCCTCCCGTCCCGCCGGCTGGTACAACCACCCGCCGTCCACCTTCCCCATCCTCGCCGCCCTCCCGGCGGTCGAGCGGGGCGAGCATGACGGCACGCCCAAGCTCCAGCTCTCAAAGGCGGCACACGATCGCCCGGGGGCGCTGCAGGAGCTTATTCCGAGCGCGCGGATCCTGTGGTTTGCGGAGCACGAGCTCCAATGGGAGTGCATGAGGCACTACGCCGCCGAGTCCACTCCCGGGGGCGTGCGCAGCAGCAGCATAGGGAGGAACTACAGTGACGAGTCGCAGCGTTTGAGGCGGTTGGTGCGCGGGGAGGTCGGGAAGGACGCCCCCGACGGCGGGCCTCGTGAGAAACAGGTCATCGGGGCCTGGGAGGACCTGGTCGCTAGCTACACCAAGAAGAAGGAGACAAGGAAGGGCCCACCGGGCGACCTGGTCCCCGGGATCATCGGCCTGGCGGAGCTCATGCGGCCGGCGCTCGGGGCCGAGTTCCTCGCGGGGATATGGAAGAGTTTCTGCATGCGCGGGCTTCTCTGGAATGTCGACCACAAGGCATCGCTGGATGGAGGTTGGGACGCTGGAGTCACTCTCCCGGGAGCATCCGACAAGTATCCATCGTGGACGTGGGCCTCGCGGCCTGGGATGGCCATCGGATACTCCTTCTCTAGAGCCTCGGGCAGCGAAAGCACAAAGTGGCATGCCGAGGTGGTGTCCCTCGACATCCTGCCGCAGGGCAAATCACATACCAGCGCCAAGGGGTCCGTCACTCTGAAAGGTCCCCTCGGGCGGGTGACCGGCGAGCACATTGACGAGCTGCGCAAGTCTCTCGAGTTTGACCACATGTTCAGCTTCGGGGACGACCGCAAAGTCTATATGGACGCGTTTCCCGAGAAGAAGAAGGACGGAAAGCGCGATGTCGGGTCCGTCCTGGCGGGTGTGGCCGACGGGTTCTGGTACCTGGACGTGCTGGAGACGGAGGCAACTGGGCCGCACAAGGGATATGGGTATCCTGCGTTTCCTAACGGTAGGCCCGGTGACATACAGAGAGCAATGGAAAGAGCGGCTGATCGGATACATCAAAGATCCACTCACTATCTGTTTCTGCTTTGGCTAA
>JAXQJP010000018.1:0-140158 GCA_037042015.1 Furcasterigmium sp. R96-07A1
ATGGGCAAACAGAGGGCCTCGTCCATTTCAATACAGTGCGCGCGAAAAGGACGGCATCGTTGCTTTTTCCTGTCGTCGCCTGTGGAGGGCCAGTCGCGAGAGAGGTCGCGGCCTCGGCGGCGAGGGGTGCCCCGGCCTGTCAACGACGGCCACGGACGGGGAGGCGGCACCCCTCGGCCCGTCTGTCGTGTTACCTGTACTGTATTGTATATCTATTGTCTCGCCTATGGATGAGGCTGGCGGGGGAAAGGAAATGAGCGCCGGCGAACATTGAGTGCATGCGACCACGTGCGCAACGGTTCTGCAAGGCCTGGTGGCGAAGCATGATATGTCAGACACGAGTAAATTCACCAAGGCCTCCAAGCCTCGTCGACTACCTGGTCGCCCCGATTCCGACATGTTCCTCTTGCCTGTCTCAGGTCGTGAGGGCCGGCCAAAACAGGCGAGCAGGGCCCCCTGTCGCGAGGCCTGGACAGAGGCTTACCGGGGGCCCATGATGGTTTTTTTTTTCTCGCGGCGGTTGGCTCGGTCTGTCTGTCTTCGGGCGGTCGCGGAATCCGAGCCTGGACGCTGACCGGTCGAGTCTCGTCACTCTGAGCCGAATGGAATGCTTTGCTTTCTGTCCATGGGTCGTCGTCCTTGCTTCTCTCGTGAGCTGCCCCTCCTGATACAGGCAGAGCTGCACATTGCTCCTCCTGTTCACGCAAGGACGGGGATGGAGGACGGGGAGCCCGCCCGGGGCTGCAGACTTGTACATTGCATATGTAAGCCTGCCTGCAGGCGGCGGAGACGGATCGCTCTTGATCGATGGCAGCAGAGGCGGAAGGAAAAGGCCAGGGGGGTTCGATTGGGTCGATTCCGGTGGAGGAAGATGCAGTGCAGCATCATGTCAGTTCTCGGTTGAGCGTCCGGCGTACTGTACTGTACATGTATCACTTGAGCCCCCATGCTCTTATGACTGTGACGAGGCACGGGTCGTCACTTGTCACAACTCTCCTCTCGCCTGCCTTCCTTGCCTCTGCAGGCGACCTGCATCGCCAACACCATCACGACACGGCACACGCCGCCTCAAAGGGCGCTGCGCCCGTCGACGAGGCCCCATTTGCCGGAAAGCTTGCGGCAGGCTCACGTCGCATTCTACCGGGAAGAAGGAACGGGCGATGACCAGACGGAATCTCAGATCCTGCAGTTGAATCTCCATGGCGACAAGCCCCCGTCCCAATCGACGCTCTGCCTCACCCTCCACCAGGTCGCGGCAGACTCTGCCCCAAGATCTGGATCCATGGATGCCGCAGGAATTGTCTGATCACTCATCGCCATTTGTGCAGGCTATGCAGCCGACCTGTCGATAAAGTTAGCCATGCGATTCTCGACACATCGAGAGGGGGACTACCTTGGCCACACCACGGCGACACAGTCAGTCAGTCGCCCTCTGCCCCAGTGCATCGTGGCCCCTTCAACACGACGACTGCCCGTACAGTCAGACACAGCAAGCACCATAGCCGGCCCCGGGACGTGGACTTCGGACATTGGCAAGGCGCGTCAGGACCGGAAAAGAGCACCCGGCCGCCACTGTGCCCTGGGGTCCACCGCCGACCCGTTTCTTCCAAATCCTGCTCCGATACCATTCCAGTATCTTTGCCTCTTTGAGGAAGCCATCACCGCGCGCCGTCTCGACATGGCTCTGCCATGCTTTTTCGGCCCTGCCAACTGCCCCTCTTCTTTCTCCAAAGGTCACGCGCGAGCACATCACTTGCCCCCCCCCGCACTGGACACGGACCGGCAAGCAGCAGCGCGACACTGTTGATCGTCAGCCCAGCCCCGGCTCCCCCCTTCTGGACCGAAAGAGCCGGCCGTCGATCAGTGCTCAGTGCTCATCGCCTAAAACTCCAGCAGCGACATGCCGCGAGGAAACAGAAACAGACTAAGACGGTGTTAGCAGGGCACTACAACTCCACGAACCCTAATAACCTGAGAGGGCCACTCAGCGCGCCGCAAGCGAGTCACGTCCGGTGGGACGCCAGGACCCTGAATTTCCCATCATTACGCCTTTCGCGGCCTTCTTCCAGGGCTCCCCGCGGGCGGCGGTAGGACCTCCTGCCGGCCCTCCTCACCACATCACCACCCCCCATCGATTCGCTTGCTGGCTCTTAGCGCCGCGCTGCCAGCTACCTTAGCTACCTCCAAGGACCGGCGCAGCGTCTGAGCGCACAGAGACACACATCACATCACGCCACGCCCCTGGGGCGCAACACCACCGCAAGGACACTCCAGCCCGCCCTATGGGCTTCTGCTCTCTCGCCCACGCGGCTCGACGCGCCAGTCCCCTTCCGCCCATGGTCTGCGCCTGCCAGCCTAGTCCCGCCGTCCGGTGGGAAATCCGCCTGGGCCAATGTCTCACCACGTCCGTCCTCGGCCTGGCGGGAAGAGAGACAAGCAGCTGAGGAGGGGGTAGCCCGCGGCAAACCCCATCTCGGCCGAATCGTTGACTTGACCACCCACCACCGCCCGCAACCTGCTGGCCAGGTCGGTGTCTCAGCCGGAATGGCCCGCCCAGGTCTGCAACGGGCGACCTTGTGGCCGGGCTTCCTGCTAGGCTGCTAGCCTGGCCAAGTAGTCGCGCCACGAAGCCGGACCGGGCTATGGCTACACGGGTAAAGATGCTGCTCTCGTCAAGACTGTCCACGAAAGCAGGGCAGCCGGGCAGCAGGGCATAATCAGGCGCTGTTTGCTGGCCGTCCTCGGACCAGCCCTCGCCGAGCAGGGCCACGCCTCATCAAAGTGTTTCACGGCGTTGCGGGCAAGGAGGGGGTGGGCGATTTCACGCCCAAGGCCACGACACGGTAGCAGACATATCCGACGTCCAGGCCTTGGCCCGGCAGGTCTCGATGATCGCTCCATGTTTGTCGAGAACGGGAAGTCACGGGCTCAGGGCTCCTTCTTGCTGCTCCGGCCCACAACCAAGCTGCCCGCGCGTCTCGCCGTCGTACGGCAAGACGTCGCGGGCCGTGGGACGGGATGAGATTACGTTCCCCAGCTGTGCTTCCCAGACTGACTCGTCAAGCCAAAGCCCCGTGTAGATACGAGTGGTACCTGGCGGCCATTGGAGAACCCGCTGCATGGTACTGGCCGGCGCGTCTTGAAAGCGTCCGTTGACTCGCGCTTCCGGTTCCGTGGTATCAGGGAACAAAGAAAACCTCAGGGTAGCTTCGGCAGTCAAGGAGCTACGGCGTCGACAAATCTCCCAGGTCCCACGGGTCAACAGTAGCACGGTTTCCTAGCGCCGCCTTAAGAGTCCGGACTTTTTCAGAGGCTGGGCAGACTCGAGTCGTGATATTTTCTCCGGGCGAGTACGCGCTTGTCATGTAAACAGTGACGGGTAGACTTGTTGATTTGGAACCACTGTCCAGCTGGGGAGTTAACTCCGAGAGACGACTTACTCGTGAGTCCAAGACCCCAAGGAGGAAAGCTAGCTCCCTCAGCCATGAACATGACCCCGAACCGAGCTATATCCAGCCGAGACTGGTGCTGTATCACGAGCCGCGAGCCGTGTGCCGTCATGTCTGCACATCAGCGCTGTGTCCGGCCACGGTGTAGTGGTAGGGAGATCGACCTCTAGTCTGGCGATCCTATTACCATCGTGATTCGATGCAGTCGTCGATGGAGAATGGCCTGATGAGACCCTTTGCCATGACGCATAGTGTCGTGTTTGGACGAAGCATAATGCAAGGCACCAGTAGCCAAGACTCCCAGTCCTCAAAATCCAAGTCTTCATCATCGGAGATGCAACTTGTGCCAAGGAGTCAGCCCATCATCGACCAGGTCAGCCTGTAGTACGTCGTGGGCCGTCAGCCGTTAGTGCAGGCGATCCAGGCGACGGCGCGGTGCCACGGGCGTCCGTCCGTTCGACACTAACCAAGGTCGACCTCGTAGACCACTGGTGACAATGTACCGTATCACGTGGAAAGCGGCATTGGGGTTTGGGGACATGACTCGAGATGGCTTCTGCTAGTACTGGAACGAGACTTCGTTTCACGTAACGCTCTTCGTAGATGGCGCTCCCAGGTAGACAAGTGTCGTCAACTATCATGTCGGCAAGCGCATGCACTTGCTTCCCGGTGCGATGCACGGTAGATCCCGCAGCGACTTGTCGAACGAACCCCGCCTTGTCTTGGGCAGAATATCTGTCCTGCATGGCCGGAATCGTCGATATGACGACTTTCACAAACCCTCGAATTCCCCGAAGTAGATAGGCTCGACAAACAACACCACGCCGGCCTGACTCGCCCGTTGAGCACTCGAGCCTGCGTCGCGAATCAGGCCTAGGCACAATGTTTCACGGTCATTTTGGCTGATCTACAGGCATGATGAGGCGGCACCTAGACAACTAGTAAGTAAACCCAATGACACTCGTCGGCCGCGGAGGAGCCGGAAGGATGGCCCTTGGAACGCCGCGGGATCGACGACGGCCTGCCATGTCGCCAACTCGCGATGCCTCGTCGTCGCCGGTCGTCCGCCAATGCGGCCTTCGCAGGAAATGAGAGGGGCTAGGCCCGACTTGGCGGGCCTGTGAGACGCTGAACATCAGCAGAGTGATGTGCGACTTCGCGGCTGCTTTAGGTCTCGTTCCGGTAACCGCACAGTCCTCCGCGAACACACAGACTCTCGCCAAGTCGCATTGCCCTGGCGTGCCTGGCCTGATAGGCGCTCCATGGCCCTGTCCTCGCCTTGGAGACCCAGTGTCTCTTTCGTATCCGCCAGGTCGCCTCTAAAATCCCAGTCATGTCATGCATGGCTGTCAATACTTCGGACATGAAGGCAAATGCCATCGCTTACAGGTACTGCGTACATAACACCAACGGATAGGGGTGTTGCCAGAATGGATTCTCCAAATGGTGGTGAGGTTCGGAGTCTCCGGGAACTAACAACGGCCTCAACGGGCCCTGGCCACAAGTGAGTACGCACGAACGAGCACGTCCATCCCGACAACCCTCGGTGTACGTCCGACGGAATCGGGCGAGCTCACCCCTCCCATCAGACGAGGATATGGCAACACAGCCATGTCGTCAGCTGCTCAAACAATATGCAGCTGGGTGTGCTCCTGAGCCTAGAATCTCGCTGGGCCGACATCGTGCCGTATCCTTACGGCAATAAGCAGACCTGGCGGCACTGACTCCGCCACTGTACTGCTCATCCGGGCTCGTCCCATTTGTTGGGCCTGGAAGGCATCGCCACCGTGTAGCATAGCATTCCGCCCGCTTCTTGCCCGTTCTGGGACGTATGGACAGGGTGAGGCGAGCCCGATCATCCGAGCTCATGAGAAACCAGATCATCCATATCATGCGCCGAGCCAATGTATGGAATTGGCAATGTTCGCTCTCCATGGCCTGTAAGTCAGTGATGATGATACGGGGCCATCACAGTGGCACGACATCGGGTCCTTGCAGCGCTCAGTGTGCCGCCGGGCGCCCCGTGGAAGGATGGCCAGGGCTATATGCCCCTGAGCTGCGAGCTATCACCGAGCCTGAGCCAACAAGCCGGCCCCTTGAGTCATATTCGATGCCAGCAGATCTGCGTGGAACGGGCGGCGGACAGGAGTCCGCGCCATTGACCACACCTGGTCGATCTGGGAATCCTGGATGAGCCACCGTCAGTCGCGGATAAAGCAGATGGTCTCTTCACCGACCGGCAGATTGGCCTGAAACCATCAAGGACAAGCCATATGGTTTTTGCAGACGATCCCCGGTCGGTTGGTGATATCGACCGCCTGGCAGCCCGTCGGCCAATGTATGCTCTGAAAGGGGTGACGAGAAGACGCGCCGAATCGCTGCCATTCTCAATCGACGATGTGATCTGGGACCACACACGCGCCGGGCCAACGTGGCGAGAGTCCCCATGCGTTTCAGGCCCTCCGCCTTCTCCGGGGCTCTCACTTCGGCTGTAGACTCCTGAAAGACTGTCAGTGTTGGCAAAATGTGCTTTCGCTGCAGGAGATCCCACCTGCTTTCGAGCTGGTCTCGCCCCACGAATGGGTCTGGAGCAGCTCAAGTGACGCGCGCAAGGTCCGAGCGTACGATCCGTCACCACCTTTCCAGGGCAGCCTGGGCAGGGCAGGGCAGCGAGATGCGAGATAGGGAGGGTGAGGGTCTTCCGATGCGAGGTTGAGATAATGAAGAGTGCTTGATGACGATGTGCCTGATGTCGCTCACCGCTCCTTGACCGCAGCGTTTCCCGCGGCATTTTTTAATTTTTTCCTTCCCACGAGGTTGCATCGAGGACGTCGGCCGTGGGTCTCGCGGCAACGTCGGTTCTTTCGGCCGGCAGTGAGATGTCACCCCGTAGGATTATGGAGACCTGGACGAACGCTTGAGATGCCCCTGGCACAGGGCTACGGGCTGCGAACTGCTGCATCTTGAGCAGGAACGACGGGCTTTGCACGGTGCCGATGCCGGGTTGTTGTTGACAAGGTGTTTTTTTCGTCACCTGCGACGTGCGGGTCCTGCAGGTTCCTCTCGAGATGCCTGCTTGTGCAGCGTGCCCTTGTAGGCAATTGCATGATGCAAGGGAAAAGGACCGTAGTAGCTGCAGGCCCCGTCGCCACCTGGCATGTGGGTGGTGCCTCGTCACAACACTGCAAGTAGTGACAGTAGCAAAGTACAGTAGTAGGCCGTCAGCCGTCCACCCCCATGTTGGGGACTTGCTTCTGGCGCAGGAGTTTAGCGGTGAACAAAAAGGACCACTCACCAACGTGGGTGGACTACCGCGGGGCTCACCCGGTGGCGTCGCATTTTCGCCAAACCTTACCCCGCCTCTGTAGACCGGGAAGCAGCCTTGTCGTTGAAGAGGCTACTGTTGCGATTGTAACCATTGACTGTTGTCGAGGTTGCGGTCCAAGTGGATGGACATACTCTTATGGTGTGAGTCGCCGAGCGCCTTTCGGTCGGTTGTGCAGCAAACCTGGCCAGCATGGCTGGGCGTGAGGACATTTCGGGGGCTGGTAGTAGCACCACCTACACGCCGGCTCTGATTGCAGACTCACACTGTCACCAAAGAGCGAGGCTGGTTGACTGCTTCCGATCCTGTTCTGAGTGTGCTATCGACGTTGCTTCAGAGGTCGCGAGGTTGGGACGCAGTTGAGTTGTTACACTCGGGGTGGAGTCCCTGTATGCGAACGACGTCGATAACCCCCGCCTCCAGCCTTCCGCCTTTTCGCGGGGGCCTTTCCGTTGTGGCTTGATCCTGCAAGCGAAGTCGACGTCAGCCACACAAATCACGTGAATGCTCGATGAGATTTTGGATCGCCCCTCGCTGGCGATGGCCACTGCTTCGGACAATTGTTAACCTTACCCACACCCTCTCACTCCCGCCTGCCTGGAACGGACCGCTAGCCACGAAATGCATTGGCCAATCAACGATCCCGACTGGCATCTCACCCCAGGCACCGCACCGAGTCCAGATTTCCAGGAACAAACCAGTTCTGTGCGACCGTGCCTGGCAGTGTACCCCGCCTGTCCATGTCAGCAAAACATGACCATGCACTTCCATCGCAATCTAGACGCTCCGTCTCCGTCGTATTTGTTCCGGGTTCAAAACATAATAGGTCCGGCGGACGGCACGAGTCAACTTATCGTTGCCGTTGTGGAACAGCGACCGGCCTCGCTCCGCCCCGCCTATGCTTCAAATGTGCTATGATAACACCCAACAGGCAAGGCCCCCTTCGGACGCCCGTCTCGGCTGCAGCGCGACTCGCTAGTCTGCATCGGCGCATGCAGCTTCGGGCAGAGGTTCGTCTGAACTCGTGCCTTCCTGCAGCCGCTGCAGTAGCGGAACTTGTCGGACCCAGCAATATGTCATGGCCCCGTTGTCTCGGGCGTCTCCTCGCAGAAAAACACGTCTGTGGAACTTGATTGCCCGTCTCGAAGCGCGAACGGTGCCACCAGTACCTGCAGGACAAGCCCCTTCCGACAACAACCTAATTCCAGCATCGATCCACGGACCCTGCCCGGACGATTTCCTCACAAAGGATCTCGGGATGGCGCGGTGCGGGATCTACTACAGCGCGCCGGCCTGCCTTGCCAGATCTTGCTTGTCGCAGATTGTTCCCAGCAATAGTGAGATTCCCCCGTGCAGCTGCAGACCTGATTTGCCAAGTTGCTCAGCGGGCAAAGGGTTCCGTCGAGTTGCGTCGTTCCCCTCCCCCTACGGCGAGGTAGGGGCTCCTCATCAGGCTGAACGGGTAATGGCCGATACGCGACAGGGTCCGGCATGGTATGCGTAGGCCTTTATACCACATCTAGTGTACAGGCCGGCGAGCCCGCCTGAGGACCAAGTGTCCAGAGCCCATCTGTATGCAAGTCCGCTGCATGGCAGGGTCTGAGAGTGATCAGGTGCCTGTGGTTCTTCAGTACACTGTGGTAGTATCGCGCACGCCACATTTTCTCGTGTTTGTGCGTGGGCTTGTCAGGGCCGGGATGATCTGCAAGGGGGACGACTCCGACTTGGGGTTGACAGCTAGGCGATCCTCGTGGCAGCGGGTGGACAATGCAACGTGGACCGGGGCAGGTTTTCGCCGGCCCTGGCCGAGGGCAGACTGACCTTACGCTGTACAGTTTTTTTTTTTTCTGTTTACTGGACCAGGGTTTGACGGCCTCGAAATAGGGGGCTGAAGGCTAGGCGACCACCTCACGAGCAATCTCGGCTGACTGACTGTGCCTCATTGTTGCGCCCCATGGTGTGATGAGCAAGGTCTGGCGCCAGAAGTCGGGACTTGTGGCTTGCCAAGCGGACAGGAAGCAGGTGGTATTGGTATGCACCGCTCCACCAAGCCCACGCACCCGGGACGACCAGGTCGTGATAGGGAGGTCGAGCTGTCTGGTTGCCCCTTTCGATGGCGCTCTCTGATATACAAAGTACCCAGCATGCGAGATCCATGCGCCACGCGAAGCTGTCAGGAACAGCCCCTGGTCTGGTCCTCCGAGCTGCTTTCCTAGATCAGGATAGCGACGATGGCAGGCTGGTGGATCTGTGAAGTCGAGCGACATATTCACGAAGCTGGTCTTGACTGACGCCGTGATGAGCGCCGAAACAATCGAATACACGCGCGTGCCGCTCTGCTTGGAGCCGCCGTTGGCCGACCCGGAGACGCTTGTCACGTTGTGGATTCTTTGTACTCGATCTCATTTTATTCTCCGGCACCGGGGAGCCTATCCCCGAGTCGGACAAAGTACGCCCGAGATCAAGTTCATGCATGGAAGAAGGCAAAGGAGTTCAAGGAAGGTGCCCGGTAAGCAAATGTGGCCACTCGGTGTGCTGTGCGCAATAGTTGGAGTCGCCCCCGAAGTAGCGGGCTCATCGCTGCAGTAGTGGTCGGCGAGGCGTCTCGCCTAATGCAGTAGGTCAAGGGCATCTGGAGCTTTGAGACAGTGTCAATTACTTGACGGGACCACATCCCAGATTTAGCTAAGGATTACTAGTATGTAAGCATCATCATGGCGTGATAGAGCGCAGGTGACGTTTCGACCGCGTTTCAGTTGAGCATCCCGTTGCCGGGGTCCTTGATTGGTTGCAAATCATCCGGCGTTAGCAAGGGGCAAGGGCCGGGGGATGATCCGCTAGCCAGGCGACCTCCACGCCAGGTCCAATTAGTACTGCTAGTCGGTGGCTATCTTCCAAGGTTGGTAGAATTACTCAACTTGGTAGGCCAAGTCCGTGGTAAACAAGTAGAAAACAAACGGCGGGCATTTTAGCGGAACGATAATACGGCCAATATGGCAATTCCATTCGAGGCTGAACGCCACGTGGCCCGCCACGATATAGTGGCTGTTCTGGCTGTTCAGCTGAGGCCCCGGCTGCCCCACTGGTCGTGGCGTCCTCGTGTTGTGGCTGCAGTTCGGTTCTGTGGCGTGGACAAGCCCTCTGCCCGAAGTTTCAATGTCTCAGCCCTTGGCCATGGGGAAGCAGAAAAATTGAGTGGGAGGGATGAGTGAATGTCTTTGCTTACCTGTCCTAACTGACGGGCAGCTAGCAATATCCCAGCCTCGCCAACAACTTGAACCCTGTAATGACGTGCGTCCGGTATCCTGAGTGAGCATCACTCGGGCACTATGACGGCCGGGCTCGGACTGCGATGATCATTCCCGGCTCTCTAGTTTTGGGGTGAACGTCTTCGCTCTGGTCTTGGCGTTGGGGTTCTCAAGTCGTCGCCCCATCAGTTGGAGTTCAATCTCTGAGTACCACTGGCAACGATGTGCCACGGGTCCTGGATCCTTCAAACCCATAGGCGAGGCTGGTGCGTCACTCGCAACAGGTCCCCGAGCTCTCCTCCTTTGTTCCAGCCCACCCCCGCCCTATGTCGAAGAGGAGTCGACGACTCCGTCGTCGCGCACTTGTCAGTTTATGATCGGCGGTATCTCAGGGCATGGTAAGTTGCTTAAGGCCGCAGTCTTACTCACTGTAGCATGCTGTTCGTGTCGATGCTACCTCGAGTTCCCGCCATGTAACGGCAGGTCCTTGTGGCAGTCCGTGGTTGCGTGAGGCCCCGAAACGCTCAGACCTGGAGCCGGGGACAGGGATGGTCGAAGTGCGACAAGAGGTCTGGCTTGTCTGGCTAGCAGCCGGGGAGGGCGGAGAGGGGCTTTTGTCAGTGGCACGGACGTTGACGGTCGACAGGCACACCACGACTGGTTGCTTGGCGGGCAGCCACGGCCCAGCGGGAAGACCAGGTATCCAGGGCAATAGCCACGGATTGTACTATACTACACGCGCTGAGGAGTTAATCGTGCAGGAGGAGATAGCAAGGACGGATCAAATCGTATCATGGCAGGAGCTCCTAAATACTTGCTTATCGACAGAGAAGGACGTCTCATAAGATGGCAGGACCCTGGGTGCCTCACAAGTCACAACAAGCCTGGCTGGATCCCGGCAAGCACGCCAAGGGACCGGACACCACGGCGAAGGGCCTTTTTTGCGGGGTAAGGCGGGGTCGGTCAGTTCAAGTTGTTAGGTAGCTGCCCTTCAGGTTGTCAGCCAGCCTGCAAAGTGAAGAGGGGATCAACTCTCACACCTCCCGTCACCAATCCGGGTTCTGCTTCGCTATGGCGTGCCTTTTCTGTTTAAAATACCTGTGGTAGGTTGGTAAGTAGGCAATGAGATCCAACGGTCTCATGCTTCGCACAGCCGATGTCGTGCAACCACCACCTCACTTTGGACATGCCGCCACACGCGCCAGGCTTGTCTCGAGATTGTGACCTACCAATGTCTTGGAAAACCACCGCAGTTAGCACGCATCGTGATCACCGCAGGGGCGCCGTCACATTGAGGCTGGACCGGCGTATGTCCCGATTGCCTCGACGGTTCCATGAACCCGCATGACGAGCTGGGGTTTCACTCGACGAACCGGGTTGCTGGCAATTCGGTCCTCGGCGAAGAATGTCTGCCCCCTCACGCGGTCGACCCAAGACATACTCATCAACAGGATTACTACCGGATACTCGCTGTAGATTGCGATGTGCGTCGAGTGTCTACGGAGAATCCCCCTGCGAGACATCGTCATTAACGGGAGCGGGTACTGACTCGCTCACCTTTGAAGCTTGTGGTGAACCAGAACATGAAGGGCTAGTTTCGAGACACCCCTGGCGTTTCTACCTTACCATTTCCCTATTGAGAATGGCGTTGCGACCCTTGACTCAGGCGACAGGGCTTTTCACGCCTGGGCACGGCACCACCTCCGCAGCCGCCTTCACTCAAACACTGTCATCGCTCCGCCAGGTGTAGCAAGCCATCAGCCAAAGTCAAAAGTCTCAGCTCCTCAACAGCGTGCATGAGGCGCTCACGAAACCAGGTGGTCACTTCAGCCTACTGCATCATGACAGTCGGCATGCAGATCGAGCCAGATTTGGAAGGCACCATGTCAACTTGCGGCCTGGGCTCACCACATCGCGGCTTGCTCGCTTCAACAAGCATCCTGTTTCGTTTCCTTTTACTTGCCCAGTTCCCATTATAACGCCAAGCCATTGATCGCTTGCGAATCGATTGCCTGTTCTTGACACGTTAGGCCAAAGAGGCTGAAGCATTCTGTTGCTTCTCACCAGTCGGCGCAAAAGCAGGCATTGTCCAGAACAAGACATTGCGGTGCACACGCAGCCCAGAGCAATGCGTCCCGCGCCGTGCCGTGCCCGTGCCCGTCCCACGCCCCTCCGCCGTCGCTGGATCTGGCAGACTCGGCTTTCTGCATGCGCTATCTCTTGCGGGATACTAGTAGGCAGTTCGACGGACAGGTTCATCACGGGATCAGGTGCTCCTCCCGACTTGGTATCGCTTCCCGCTAGGAAGACATGGCAGCACGCACCCGGCGTCCTCGATGCGTCCACCCACAAATATCTCGACAAACATGCTTAGGAAGCGGCATTACCATGGCGAGTCCTTCGATGGTAACAGTCGATCTTCCCTGTGGGCGGTCGTTCAAGGGCCCCGTCCACTGGCTCTAGCCGGGCGCCTTGGCAGCGGTGAACCAAGAGAGCCCAGTGAGGCACTTGCAGTTAGGAAGAAGCTCATCATTGGCTGACTCATCTCCAGCTGAGCCTCCCGGTCCGTAGCATCCTGACAGCCTGAATGGGCCAGACACGGTGTTGGTGGCTGCACGCACCGATACCAGGCGACTCTTGCCCTCTTGGGGGATGTTCTCTTCCACCCCCGCTACCATGGACAGATGCCGCGCGAAGGCCCCAAACAAGCGCAGCATCATGCAGCCCTAGTCAAAATCGCCGATGCCTCCTGACGGAGCTCTCGTTGATTCCGAAATGTTCATGGTGACATCGCCGGGGTCATTTCCAATGCAGTGACCCGTCGATACATCCAAAGCCAAGGCGCTCTCACATGCATGCGCAGAGCTCTTTGATGCGATTCGCGAATCATCTCACTTGGCCACTCTTGCCAGTATGGAGATCCCCGAGATTGATGATTCATGCGTTTGACTTGGGATCCCAGGTCTCGTCAATACTACGATCCATGGTTGGACGGCGGCAAGGCGGGATGCCCTGCATTGACGCACAGCTCCACCAACGGCTGGCTTACCGGAGCCAGGGTCCAATCTGACATTTCCTCCAAGGCTCGGACTGGCCAACTGGCGTGGCCTTTCACGTGAGGCCTCTCGGCAGCTGAAGCATGATGAGCCCAGGCCGATCAATTGACAATGATCGCCCGGATGAGAGGCAGCAGTCCGGTTGGCGCACGAGGCGGCCTCATGTGGTGATGTGACTGGCTGCTGGCCATTTGCAGCATTTCGCCTGGAGCAGGGTCAAGATTATCAACTGGGCCGGGCTCCGGGGCCTGCCGCCAACGACGTCGCCTATCGCGGAAATGGTTGTCGCTGGGCCGCCGCGGCGGATACGTGCAGCAGGCGGCGCGACAGGTACACGGTCTTTACTTAATCGTCCCGACGAGGGCATCCCCTGTCCACGGATCCCAGTGGTGGAGGGGTCTCCCGCAAGACGAGTGGTTTTATTGAATTTGTTTCGTACGACGTTATCGTATGCAGGTCACTGCGCGGCGACGAGCCGAGGACCAGCCAGACGGCCAAGCCACTGGAGCTCTGGCCAGGACGTGGCCGGCGTCTCAACCACGTCCATGGTTCCCCTGTCGAGAGGAAACTGGATGCTAAGGTCTCCGGGCGTGCTGCGGGCGTCCTCCTCCATTAGAGAAAACGTTTGTATCAAATTGCCAAAACCTGTTGGCCGCCGTGCAGCATGGTCGAAGCCTTGAGGACGAGCTCATTGGATGCCGGAGGCGGTTGGTAGGCCTGTTGTTGTAAACGGGCAAGAAGGGCCTCGAAGTGTGGCGGAACTAATACATGAGACTATAGACAAGAGTGACCGGCGGATGCGATTGACGGTGCATAACCGCGGCAACTCGGGCACACGAGAGCTCTGGATTAACAAAATACGAGACGTCCGTCACACAGAGGACGCAAAATTATCGCATTGGCGCCAGGCGCGTCAAAAAGGGCCAGCTCTTCGGGGGCCGCGCAGCATCTCGCCGCGAAGCTGTGCTGTCTGGTCTGGTCTGGCCGACAACCTCGAAGGACGGTGGATCCCAGTCCAGCAACGATGTTCCCAGGGCCACCGGGGAAAACTCGAAGAGAGATTGGGCACTAAGTATACTTACGGATAGCGGCACTAGCCTACCAGAAAGATCGACCGCCGCGCCCTTTGACAGAAGAGAACGTCAAGTCTTGGAGCAGGACAGCAATCTCCCGTGCCAATGTACGTCAGGAAATTCTCCGTAGTCTCTCAATAGTCCTTCTCAGTGTCGAGGGACCCTTACCATCCAATGACACACAACCGCCTCTCACTTCCCCCGCCGAGGACAGTGTCATGACTTACCTAGCCTCGCTCAGCTGATATTGCGTGGGTCCCTCCGAACCCCGATATTGCGGACAAGATTGTAACCAGGCGCCACGGGACCGTATCAGCAGCAGCATACCGTCGCGGCGTCGCATCGCCAACTTTGGCAGGTCCTGTCCACGTATAACACCGACTACTATCGGGCTGTCTCCGAAATCAGTTCATGCTCTAGCATCTGATCAGGGGTGTCGGTCGACTTGCTCCGAGGTGGTGGCAGCCGTTACTAGGTATATCCCGTTGCAGGGCGGCGTTGATGATGCACTCGATGAGGCGGAACGAAACATTCGGATTCCGGAATGTGTCTGATTGGTCGGTCGGGGCTCAGAGAGGAATCAAGCCCTGGAGGTGCCTGTGCAGTGACGAAAGGGAACAGGGCAAACCTGACTTGTCGCAGTTCATGGACAACCGGCTTTCCGTGCCCTGATCTGCGTGCTAGGCCTCTGGGGAACTTGGGGCTGACAGCCTGATACTGGGCCAAGTGCCGGCTACCGAGACCAAGGCGACCAGCAACTTGCTTAGCCCAGGAACCGACGAGTCGACAGCCGGTTCCAAGGTTCAGCTGTGGTGCTGGCTGTTCGGCTGGCGGGGCTTGGCGTTCGAGAGGACCCCGAACAGCTTGCCATTCTTCAGTGGTGCCCTAGGGGCTCAGTTGAGGCACAGGTCGGCCAGAGGGGGGAGGGCACCCGCCATTGGACAAGAAGGTGATGCTGCTTCAGTCGAACCTTTCCCGACAAGGCATGAGCCTGGGTCGCACGGGGCAGAGCTGCCACTGTCTCTTCCTGACGAGTCTAGTTTGTTTTGGGGCGGCTTCAGGTAGCAGTGCCCTGAAAGTAGCGTAATCGCGTGACCGGGGGGGTTGAGAGATCTGCAGGCGGCGAGGCTCTCCCCCCGAAGCAGAGGCCGCGAGGCTTGAGAGGGCCAGGCACAGGAGGGTTCGGCTGCAACGCCAGGCTTGTCTTCACCGGCTGAGGTGGACGAGGGCCAGACCGCAATTGATGTCGAGTGATGAGGGACCCCGCGCCGCGCCCAACCCCCGATGTGACCTCAGCCCGCCTGTGACGATCTGATACGACGAGACTGAATGCGGGTGGGCTCGTTTTTGCTCTGTCGTGATCACGGTGTGCTTCTCATGCAGGCATCAACCGTCTCGACTCATGCAGTCAACGTACCGCGTCACATTACCACCTTGAGACGCAAGCTCTTGAAGAAACCTGTCGCGAGAGGCGCTTACGACTCGACTGGTTGAGGTGGAGGCGAACCTGGGCCACGAGCGATCGAGTACTAAGGTGCAGCGTACAACCATGAGGACTAGCGTGCGGTCTTTCAGAGGGGGATCGAGGGCCGCCCGGTGTGCCGGAGGATCACGTTTGACGCCGGCCGAGTTCTGCAAGCAAGCACTCGTTCGTTCGGCTTCGACCGCGCACCAGCCACCTACGCGATGCACGACTCGGAGCTGCCCTCACTGGCCCGAAAAGTGGTATGTATTCTGTCTAGCAACCCGACAACTCGCGGCTTGTCTCGCTCAGTACCACCACTGGGTCGTTCCTTCTGTCGACCGACCTACCTGCTACTGCAGTCCAAGTATTTCCGCAAGGTCGTCTTTCCGGAGGGGTGCTCCACCCAATGGTCGCCTGGTTGCCCCCCTGCAGCGAGGACACCCTCATCGGCTTCCGGGACCATGCCCCCTAGCACCTAGCAAGTGCCTGTCCCGGGCATTGGGAATTAGCGTGGTCATCCCTGTCGGGGTGCTGCTCTGCCTCTGAGCCTGAACAAGGGTCGCTCTCACTTACCCCCACCCGTGCCAGGGGCCCCCTTTTTGACCTCTCTTGCTCCCCTCGCAGCACCGTACTGTACATGGCGTCGACCATGGCGGCGCCGCACTGTGATGTGATCTGTGCGTATGCGTCGAGCCAGGGGCAGGGCACATGGACCGGGGTTCTGGGCTGGGCAGGTCGCTCCTCCCCAAGGTACAGCAGGAGCACAGAAGAAAGAGCAAAGGTACGTACCTCCTGCCACGTCTCTGCGAAGGTGAGGTACCTGCCCACTCGACAGTCGACCAAGGTTGAGTGAGGTACGGCCCAAAGGCAGGAACGATGGAATCTCGCCCAAACCGCAGCCAGTACCGACCTTTTGGCTGTGTCCTGCCCATCCCCCACGGGACCATGTCGTGCCATGGCCCTCCCACTTCGGCACACACTTGACCGTTGCCATCCAGACTACCACCCTGCCCCGTCGCGACCTCCAGCAACGTCACTGGTCCCTTGAAGCCAAAAATGGGAGAAGCAGAAAGAGACTTGATGGAAACACCGGCACCGGAAGTCCGCCATGCCTGCATCGCCGTCTCGACAATGGGCATCCCCCTCCCCCCCGTCGGCCAGGTACCTGCATAGCACCTAGGAGAGCCGGCCGGCCGTGGATCTCACTCCACCGACGACCGTTCTTGGCACCTTTAGCTCGAAGGGGATAGATGGACTGGGGTACCTTGTACGTAGAGACCCAAGCCCCTCCGACTGCAAGCTCCGTCGCATCGGGTTCTTTCCTTGGGGCTTCTCACGTTGGAGACCTGCAGCAGCGAGCTGCAGCTCCTCTGTCTCGTCTGGTCTGAGCCGAGACGACCATTCGTCCACTCGACTCGGCATCTGTTCCGTCTTCTTTTGGTTCAGTGCCTGGCCTAGCATCTGCGCCGGCTTCCCTCCCGCTCACCATCCGCTCACTCGCTCGTCCTCCGCCCGTTGCGCTTGGGGCACGACTCGACTCGTCCGCCTTCTTTCCGCGCTCCGTGTCAGCACCAGCTCGACGCTGCCAGCCCCTAGGTCTACTTTCCCGCTTCCGCTACAGGCGCGCCATCCCTGGTCTGTCAGTCAGAGTTTGTCGTCGAGAAGAGTACCCGACAGAGACACACACCGTTGGCGGCGCCCTCGTCATTGTCTACAGACCGTTGATCTCTGCCCCTTTCTTCTTCCAGCTTCCCCTCCCCAGTTCATGCTAGCAGACGGTCATACTCGTGGGCCTCGCGCGAGCGACAAGTAACGTCAGACATCTCTACCTACAGCGGATTCTCCGTACGGGAAAGAAGCAACGAAACTCTCCAGGCCTCATATATCATATCCGTCACGGCGTGGCGCGCCATTACGACGAAACGTTTCTATTTAGCTCTCATCACACGCCATACTTCTCATCTTGAGAAGACCAGGGTCTTCGTCTGTTGAACTTCCAACTTGGAATATCCATCCGTCAGATCTATCAACCCCGTCTCGTTCGGCTCGGACATTCTCACGCACGGCTCGCGGCACCCACTAGATAGAGGCACCACCGGATCACCACTGACTCGGCCAGCAACACGCCTCGCCACGGGCCGCCCTCTGTCTGCCGCTTCTGAGTACAGCTTTACGCCCAGTACATCTTCAGCAAGCCCAAGGGACGAGCGTGCAGCTCGCTGCAGCTCCAAATCCTCCTCCACACGCCCGGCGAGTGCTCGTGCGCCTGCAAAGAACGCAAGCCGTCCCATCCGCCTCGAGATCTGACCAGGTCCTCACACACACACACACACACACAACGACCCCCCAAGAAACCCCAAGACATCAAACACTCGCTGGTGTATTTTTATCGGAGCTATCCCTCTTCAACACTCCCGCGCCACACGCACAGAGACTAAACTAACCCCCTCCCCGGTGATCGCCACGCCCGCAGCGCCGTCTCTCTCTCGGTGTCTAGCCTCTGTTCACTTGACCAAGATCACTCCCCCAACGCGTCGGTCCCCTGGCCTGCCAGCGCTGCGCTCGAGCATCTCTCCTGCCTGTGCCCCCGAAGGTGACTCGCCCTGATCCCTGGCCCATTGACCACCGAAAATAAGAAAAGCCCACATCTGCGTGCTGCTCCAGGTACGTACGATCCACGCCTTTCTCTCCCCACCAGGTCCGTTCGCTTTTCCCTGCTCATAGTATACTGCTACCCTTCGTCATCACATACCCTGCAAGGCATCGAGGCACTCTTTCCATGCTATTACCTGGTGTATACTGCCGTTGCCCATATACCCCGTCAAGTCTCTCCCCCTTCCCGTTGATAACCCTCCTCCACGGCATGATCTGCCCTGTCTTGGCTTCGCAACCTCATCTTGTACATAACACTCGTGATCCCCTTCCTCACTCGTTCCCACTGGTCTCCTCACCTCTTCCGCCTGCTACACCGGCTCACACTCGCTACCAGCAGAGGCAACGCCCCCAGCGATAACCCACACCCCTCCCGAAAGAGCCTCAAGAGACGTGGACGGCGTGTCAGACCTCTTTCTGCCACCGCGCCCCCTCAGACCGAACGTCTTGACTCGGGGAGCAGTGGAGCCAGACCTGGACCCTGGAGGCTCTGTGCACTCGCACGAAATCTCAGGCGGAGAAGACATTGTCCAGACAAACGGCTTCGTCCCTCGTTCCTGAGACCCTCCAACACACCGGCGGCCGAGTCCCCAGCTGCCTAGGCCATTCTTTACATCGTGCCTGAGCGCACTGATCCTAAGTGATCGCTCCCGCATCGCCACCTTCGTCCGAAATTACTGTCCCCGGAACCCAACACACGCCGGCGTTCACTCTCGGACCTCGAAACGAAGACAGCAAAGTCAGCTCTATCTTGATCTCCTACCCTTGGGCTTCTGCACCATCGAGCAGCGCACAGAACGGTTTGCCCCATCAGCTTCTTCAAGAGGGTAGCCGCTTAGCCACTCCCACTGCCTCGTGCCATCAGGCGGCCCATCCATCCACGTCCTTACTCGGAGATTTCCCAAAGCGTCTGAGCAACACGGACCCCTCCCCCTCCGGTACGTCCCACGCCTCTCCCCCTTGTCTTAAAGGCAGCCCTTCCCACCCACGATTCATCCATCCTCTCCTTATGATCTCGACAAGCTCGGATGTCCTGGTCACCAACTGATCAAGTCCGACACTTCACACGTACTCGACCATCTTCTTCCTGTATACTAATAAGAACCCGGCAGCCCTTCGGCCATCGACTGCACAACTCCCAAGTCTAAGACCTTTCGGAACCGTCCCCGTTCCGCCTTCTTCTTCACCATCATCCATCATCATTGTCAGCCCGGGGATCACCACTATCGCCCACTGCTTCTTAATTACCCTGCTTGTGTTGCCGCGAAACCGCGCTGGACGCCACCACGACCATCTGCTGCATTGTTTCAACAGCTGTTTCTGCGGCTCGTCTGTTTGCCGTTTCAACGGAGGACGCATTGTACCGACTTGCCACACAACGCTGCGAGGCCGGGATACCCCCACCACCGCACCATTCACCACAATTCCCCAGGAACACACATACCGCGATACCCTTGTTTTACTACGAAAGCCAACCCAAGCTGTGTCGATAATATTACTACTACTGCATCCTGCCTCCACGGAGACCAGCTGCTACTCACTATAGGTAGTGAGATATAGCTTCAACCACACCTCACCTCATCACTTCACCCAAAGAAATGGAACTCATGGAGTTAGTCGAGAACGAGCCCACGGCTCGCCCTTTCCAGTGTGACTGGCAAGCATGCAACAAGGTATGTCAACGCTCGTGACGTGAGCGAGGCAGTCGCTTTCAGGAACTTGGCCACTAACGACACCCAAGAGCTTCAACCGCAAGTCCGACTTGCAGAGACACTACCGCATTCACACCAACGAGCGACCCTACGCTTGTGCAACGCCCGGCTGTGGCAAGAGCTTCATCCAAAGAAGCGCCTTGACGGTGCACATCCGCACACATACCGGCGAGAAGCCTCACCAGTGCCAGCACATTGGCTGTGGCAAGCGATTCTCTGACGTGCGTCACTGTCTCCTGATTCATCTTCCTCAAGTCTAACTCTCAAGCAGTCCTCCAGTCTCGCCCGCCACAGACGCATTCACACTGGCAAGCGCCCCTACAAGTGTGCCCATGATGGCTGCCTGAAGAGGTACACACGATATTGCACAATCTTGTAGTGCTCAGAGCTGATTGTTGCCCCCCCTAGCTTCTGCCGTAAGACGACCATGGTCAAGCACCAGAGGCGATCACACCAGCGCGGCCTGCACCCCAATGAACTTCTCGACGACTGCACTTCTGATTCTGAGAGTGGCGAGTCTCCTTCGACACCCAAGCATGCCGCCATGCATTGGCCTCCGCAGGGCGTCATGCCTGTTAACCAGATGCCCCATGGCCACCCTATGCACCGAGCTGCCTCATTCACCGAGTACGGGCAGCAAATGGGCTATCCGGTGCCCCAGCAACATGCTCAGTACGCTCACCGGCACAGCATGTCCTCGGGTGGCGCTCACGAGTTCCACGGCCAGCCGATGCCCGAGCAGCCGCCCCAGCATCCCGGTGTTCGCATGATGCATCGCACCGCAAGCATGCCCCAGCACACCTACTACGTTACCGAGCACAACAACCCTGGTGTTGCCACGATGAACCCTCAGACCATGCCGCCTCAGTATCAGGTTCCCCGGCAGCAGGTGGAGGGACTTCCGCTCGATATACCTTATCAGGCTCAGAACGTGAACCAGTCTCTGCAAAACAGCCCGACCAACTTCTCGGCTTCAGGAAGAAGCCCGACAGTTCCTGACGGTGGGTTCTATACTCACCGTCCCACTCAGGCCGCCACGTACGCCCTGCACGCCGCGGCTCCGGAGCATCAACACATGCCTCAGCAGCAGCAGCAGCAGCAGCAGCAGCAGCAGCACGTGGTACAATACCAGCAGCAACCTCAGCAACAACAGCCGATGAACTCCCATCCTCACACTGTTCCCAGCCAGACCCAACAAGCACCCGCTCCTCAGCCTCATGCAACTCAACATATCCAGCAGCCGCAGCATCACGAACCACAGCACGTTCAGCAGGTTGACTACCCTTCGCCTTCACCGCAGCCGCCCCAGGCTGTACCGACTGAAGAATACTGGAACGGTGTCGCATACCAGGCTCCTGTCGAGGTCGCCACCATTGGATCTCTGCCGACATTCGGCTCGGGTGTCTATGACATCTGGGGCCCTAAGATCGAGTTTGAGGATCCCTCGATGCAACTGCCGAGCGCGCGGATCGAGAACATGTAGGCAATGCTGCCTCTCGAGCCTGCACCATAACATCCTTTTCATTCTGTTCATCGCCTGCTCGTCATGCATTTTGCGGACAGTGACAGCCAGCGTCTTTCTGCCGCGTTAGGCCAGACCTGGCCTCGTCCCACCCTGAAAATGATACCACATATCAACGACGACCGGGTTTACAGTACCGACCATGTTGAACGCGCATCGAATTTGATCTGCCCTTTTTTTTCTCCACGGCGACATCATCCGAAGCCAAGTCGCTTCAACAGAGACTGTTCTACTTTTCGGAAGCATATGCCGGCGCATTGCCTTTGTTGTTTGTCGGTCTGGTACGGTCCCCCAAAAGCCGTGTTCTTCGGAGTACAGGAAAGAAGATCACGCTCCCTTACGGGTTCTCCATGCTGCGAAGCCACTGGATTGACCTGCGTTTTCCTTTGTCTAGCCACTATATTAATTATCCCTTGCGGGCCAATTTCCTTGTCACTCTATGGTTTTGGGGGGGCACTCTGTTTTTGTTTTATTCGTCATGATTCCCTCATAAGACTGCCACTGGCGGCTGAAGAGGGCCTGACAGATCCTAATATTTTTCTTGTTACCTGGTCTCAGGGCGGTTCTGACCGAGTCACGGTATCCGACGACGGCGTCGGCTCGACTCCCGCGCCCATGAAGCAACGAAGAAGAGGAAACGGGCAGTGTCAGCCCGAAGTGGGGTTTATTATCCAGACATTCATGACGTCCTACTGAGAGACGGCCTTCATTTGGATAGACTCGGAAGCGCATGTTGGCGGAACAGAGACCGTTGGAGAACAGAGGAGGGCAAGCACTGGTCATGTTTGGGCGGGGGGGAACTGTTGAGTATGTCAAACCTGAGGGGATTCAGGATACGATTAAAGAAGACGTGTAACGATAGCAAAGTGTTCATTCTGTGTTACGGTCAGGCTCAACTATAAAATACAATTCAGTATTTATCATCAGTACTCAACGCATGAGATGATGATGGCAGTAGCATGTATTCTGTGACAATAAGCAGGCCGCTCAACGCAGGCTCCTCAGCTCTTCTGGAACGAAGAGGCAGTGTCTCGACACAAATTGCTGGATGCAAGCTGATTGGCTCATGAATGCTGGCTTTCTCGGGGCGGCAATACCAGCTTCCGGCTTCTTCTCGGCGGACGCGGACGCGGTGGGAAAATCTCGGAAGGAAGACATGGGCACGGACCGACCGGTGGGTCTCTGGGCCATTGACAACGTCAAGCATTTGTGCCTAGCTCCGGCCTCAACCTCCTCTCATCAACCCCCTCCCGCAACTGCCAGGTCCCGCCATGACGACCTCTCCGAAGACATGAAGAGCGCAGCATCGACAGCCCCATCAGTATAGCAGTTACCTTACTGTATAGAGCCTCTGAGCAGGCGACTTTCCGCACATATTTCCCCATCTACCGACCGACCAAACGAATAGCCTATTGATCACCCGACGAGGTTTGAGTGTCATCATGTCGCTTCGCCCGGCGATGGCGCTGCGCGTCGCAAGTCCGATAATGCGCAGGCCCATCATGCCGCCTCCGACCATTCAGAACATGTTCAGGCTGGCCGCGGCAGGTGCCTCGGCAACGTCGTGGGCCCCGACCACCCGACCACTCGGCCTCCTGCAGTGCCGGCATTTCGGACACAATGGTATCTCGCGAACCCTGCTCGCAAGCAGAGAGGCCGCGGCGAACCGGAACCCAACTAGCGCAACGGCGCAGAATGCATTCTATCAGCTGCTCATCAAGGCCAACATGCCTGCCATCATCATCGAACGATACCAGTCTGGTCGGTTCGCGACCAACCCGGCCGCCGACGAAGCGTACCACAGGGCCCTGTCGCTGCAAAACCAGAGCACCGCTGTGGGAGGCAACGATGTCCCGACGCATTTCTCTGGACCAGAGACAGCCCCTTCGGGCAGCCTTAGCCAGGCCCAGCTGCAGGCCGTCGGCCAGGCGCTCGCGGCACGATCGCGCGGTTCCAACGTCGCCATCTCCAAGGGCTCCGGCGTCGGCACCCGGGAAGGCCCCCTTCACGTAGTCGTTGATGAGTCACTCGGCGGCATTGTCTTCAGATGGTTCAAGTTCCTGCTCTGGTTCTGTTTCTTCACGTACATCAGCTTGGTCATGGTGTCCTTCTTGATCGAGGGCCTGAATCTCTTCAAGCGTCCCGGCAGCAAGGCCGACAGCGAAGTTCGTGCCGAGGCCCAGACCACCAAGTTTGCCGATGTTCACGGTGCGACCGAGGCCAAGGACGAGCTGCAGGAGCTCGTCGAGTTCCTGCGCAACCCCAGCAAGTTCTCCACGCTTGGAGGCAAGCTTCCCAAGGGTATCCTGCTCGTTGGCCCACCCGGTACCGGCAAGACTCTTCTGGCGCGCGCTGTCGCTGGCGAGGCCGGCGTGCCGTTCTTCTACATGTCTGGCAGTGAGTTCGACGAAGTCTACGTCGGCGTGGGTGCGAAGCGCGTCCGCGACCTCTTTGCCGCCGCAAAGGGCAAGTCTCCATCTATCATCTTCATCGACGAACTGGACGCCATAGGCGGTAGGCGCAACGCCAGGGACGCAGCTTATGTCAAGCAAACATTGAACCAACTCCTGACGGAACTCGACGGCTTCGAACAGAACAGTGGTGTTATCATCATCGCTGCGACCAACTTCCCCGAACTCCTCGACAAGGCTCTGACTCGTCCTGGTCGCTTTGATCGCCATGTTACCGTTCCACTGCCTGATGTCCGCGGACGTATCGACATTCTGAAGCATCACGCCAAGAAGATCAAGGCCAACGGCGAGGTCAACTTTGAAGCCATCGCATCCAGCACTCCCGGGCTTTCTGGAGCCGAGCTGGAGAACATCGTCAACCAAGCTGCTGTGCGCGCCAGCCGTCTCAAGCAGCTGTCTGTTACCATGGTCGATTTCGAGTGGGCCAAGGACAAGGTCATCATGGGCGCCGAGCGCAAGACGGTCATCGGCGAGACGGAGAAGGAGATGACCGCCTACCACGAGGCCGGCCACGCTCTCGTGTCCTTCTTCAACACGCACGGCCCCAACAAGCTCTACAAGGTTACCATTCTTCCTCGTGGCAACAGCCTCGGTCACACAGCTCATCTCCCCGAAATGGACAAGTACTCGTACACAACCCGAGATCTGAGGTCCATGATTGAGACGGCGCTGGGCGGAAAGCTTGCCGAGGAGATCGTCTTCGGCTCCGACAAGGTGACGACGGGAGTGTCAAGTGTAAGTGATCGAGCCCTCTCATTGATGTCCACGAGGGTTGCTGACACGATGACCAGGACCTACAAAGTGCCACCAACGTCGCTTTCCAGATGGTGGCTAACTATGGCATGTCGGAAAAACTCGGCCCGGTCGAGTACGGCAAGCGATACAAGTCGTTGAGTGGCGAGACCCGAGCCCTGATCGAGTCGGAGGTCCAGCGCACGATAACAGAGGCGCAAGAAAACGTCAGGTCGCTGCTCAACTCGAAACGCACCGAGCTGGACCTCCTGGCCAAGGCTCTCGTCGAGTACGAGACGCTCGACGTCAAGGAGGTGGAGAAGGTGATCAAGGGTGAGAAGCTCTTGGACCGGAAGCCTGTGCCCAAGGGGCCGATGGTGGTACCTTCCAAGGGCGTGATGCCGCCTCCGATTGCGCCGCCGGGGTTGGGATCCGAGGAGGGAGGCACGGAACCGCGGCCGCATCCTCCTGTCGCGCCCCCGCCATCTTGATCGAGCGGGCATGTTTTGGCGGCGTGCTCTCGGTCAACCCTAAGGCTTGGCCTTGGTCTTTGGATCTGCACTGAACAAAGTATGCGTTCAACTGGAACACAGAAGAAACCCAGGCTTTGCTGGTGCTTGAGATTATCTGCTGCTTCGTCGCCACTGCGGGTTGCAGCAGAAGCCACACCCGACAGCGACACGGTGCAATTATCTTAAATGCACTCAAGATGTCCCATGAGCCGAAGGAGCACGTCGAGCGAGTTGGTCTGTCATTTCTGAACGTGCCCAATCTATCGCGGTGCACCAGCGATGCAGTCACTTTCCCATTGATTTGCGTCATCTGGAAGGGTTGGGGAGGAGACTGGAACAGCGACTATTATCTCATTGGGCTACGGCAGCGTGTGGCCATCACTCGCTCCGGTGTACAACTATTTTCGTTTGTAGGTACCCAAAAATGAACATTGGCGTACGTTTTACTAGTGGAACACGGCAAGGTGAGGAGCATGCCTTCGCTTCAGTCGTATCATCACATGGCCCTGCTTCGACGGCGCCGTATCAGGAACCAGGCCTGTCAGGGAAGGCAGGCGCAATACCGACCGGCTGAGCTGGCTTGATGGCGGCTTGACTCGGCACGCTGAAGAGAAAGCTAGGCTAGGTACATGTAAGCCCTGTGAGGTGCCCCTTCGGTGCCAAATTGCTCCGAAAGGCGGACAGATCGCAAGAAGCCTCATTGATGACGTCTTTCGGACCCGGCGCCGGACCGGGGTGCGATTGCCATTGTGGGGCACATCGGACTTGAAGCGGTGCCCCTCACCTTTCGCCATGTCACCGCGGGGTTGCGATATACTGTACAGAACCCACCTCACTGAAGCATTCATCATCTTTCTCGTCTCCCCGTCTCATGAGAAGTCAATCCTAGCTTCGTCGTATGCAACCAAACTACAATCCTCGATTATTGCGTTTTGCAAAACACTACCATAACCATGACCAAGGTTCTACTGACTGGTGAGTACACACAGAGGACCTACGCATCTTCTGCCGCAACTGCTGACATGGACACTCGTTAAGGTGGCTCCGGCTTCATCGCTGGTGAGTTTCAAGCGCCCATTGCTGGCAGACCACATGACTCACGTGCAATTGCCAGCCCATATCCTCGAGCAGCTCATCCAGCAGGGCCACAAGGTCGTCACGACGGTCCGCTCCGAGGACAAGGCGCAAAAGATCCGCGACGCCCACAAGGATCTCGACAAGGAGAGCCTCGACGTCCAGATCGTCCCCGACATTGCGCGCGAGGATGCCTTTGACGAGGTGGTCAAGACCCCCGGCATCGAGGTCGTGCTGCACACTGCGTCGCCCTTCCACTTCAACTGGAGTGAG
This sequence comes from Furcasterigmium sp. R96-07A1, assembly GCA_037042015.1. Classification (NCBI taxonomy): domain Eukaryota; kingdom Fungi; phylum Ascomycota; class Sordariomycetes; order Glomerellales; family Plectosphaerellaceae; genus Furcasterigmium; species Furcasterigmium sp. R96-07A1. Next base: position 26,565 of record JAXQJP010000018.1, read on the forward strand.
TCCCCTCCCCGTGGAACTTGTCCCTGAGCACCTGGACCTGCAGACGCTCACAAGCCCCATCACCACAGGCGACCCCCAGCGTGAGCTCGTTGACCCCGCCGTCATCGGCACCACGGCCATCCTGCGTGCCCTGCACCGCTCCGCCCCCTCCGTGAAGCGCGTCGTCATCACATCGTCCTTCGCCTCCATCATCGACGAGGCCCACCTCGACGACCCGGCCACCGTCTACGACGAGAAGCACTGGAACCCCGTGACCCTCGCCGACATCCACCGCTCCAAGGCCACGGCCTACCGCGCCTCCAAGAAGCTCGCCGAGCAGGCCGCCTGGGACTTCGTCGCCGCCCACTCCCCCTCCTTCGACCTCGTCACCGTCTGCCCCCCTCTCGTCCTCGGCCCCGTCGTCCACCACCTCGCCACCCTCGACAGCATCAACACCTCCAACGAGCGCGTCGTCCAGCTCGCCCGCGGACAGTGGAAGGACGCCATCCCCGACACCGGCGCCGCCTTCCTCTGGATCGACGTCCGCGACCTCGCGCAGGCCCACATCCGCGCCTTCGAGCGCCCCGACGCAGGCGGCAAGCGCCTCTTCACCACCGCCGGCCTCTTCTCCAACGCCGAGATCGCAAAGATCGCGCGCGAGAACTTCCCCGAGTGGCAGGACCGCCTGCCCGGCCCCGACGTCCAGGGCGGCGCCCTGCCGCCCAAGGAAAAGCTCTACGGCTTCGACAACTCGGTCACGAATGCCCTGCTCGACATTCAGTGGACCAGCCTTGAGAAGAGCATCACCGATCTCATCAAGACGCTCAAGGCCTTTGGCGTGTGAGGACGCCGGGAGTCATCGGGGATGTGGACCAGGACTGTACAATCGCAGGGCAGAAATAGAATTGCGCATTCTTCTTTGAAATAGTCTGAACCGGTCTTGAGAAAGCAGCTACTATCTCACTCGTAATTCTTCGTTCGTCAACAGATCTAGTCCGTATGTGCGCGCTCCAGCTTCGTCATCATTTGTCCGCCTGAAACATCGTGCTGCGTAATAAAGCTTATTCTTCGTCATCATGTCCACCGTCAACGCCGCCATTATGCTATTTTCTTTTCCCCCCTTCCTGGACAACTACATTCATCATGTCGTCCGCGTCGCGTCGATCAGGGCGTCCATTGCCTCGCCCTTCTTCTGCTCCTCGGCCGCTTGCAGCTCGGCCTTGTGCCCCTCCTCGTAGCCCTCGGTCTTCATGTCACGCAGGCCCAGCTCTTCCTCCTCCTCCTCGGTACGGTCGTAGTACTCCTTGGTAATCTTCGGGTCGGGTGCCGGCGGGTCGACGAGCGGCTGCACGAAGCTGCTGGCGAAGGGGTCGGTGAGGATGACGGTGAAGGGCTTGTCGCCGGCGATGGCAACGTCGAGGCCGTCGAAGAAGGCGTTCCACTTCGTCTTCTCTTCCGAGGCGAGGGAGTCGCCGCCCGTGTTGGAAGTCGCGTTGTCGCCATCGAACTGGAAGATCTGGGCGTGCAGGTCGCCGCGGACTTGTGTGAGGAGACCCTCAATGGTCGTGAAGCGGCCGCCGAGGGTACCAGGATTGACCGACAGGCCGAGTTCAGGGCACTCGAGGGCGCAGGTCTCAGACTTGAGAATGTCGCGGGCCAGGTCGATGACGCCGTCGACCTTGACAATGATCTTCTCACCCTTTTCTGGGATCTCGCCGCCAGTCTTGACATCGTTGGAGCGGTAACCACACTCGTCACACACGGTAGACATGAGGACGACCTGCTTGAAGTGGGGGATGTCGACCATCTTCATATGGGTGATGCAGGGCTTCATGCATGCAGGGCAGCTGGCTGGGAAGCTGTAGACCTCGTTAGGGAGGATGTTGCCATCCTCATCAAGGCCGGGCTGACCGGACGCATCGCCGGAGTTTTCGGCGTTGGAGGCGCCCAGACCCAGGGCTTCGTTCTGCTCGGCGGTCCTGAAATACTCGTGCTTCTCCCACTTGCCAACACCGTCCTTGAGATCGGGAGTGATGAAGGAGTTGCCGGCGGGGTCATCGACGGTGACACGGAAGGGGAAGGCGTTGCCAGCGAGCATGTCGCGGCCCTTCTGAATGACTTCGGCGACCTTGTCGAAGATCTCAGGGGCCTGCTGCTTGCGAGCCTCCTGGCCGAACTCGAGATCGTTGATGATAGTGGAGAGGAGACCCTCGACATTTGTAAGCTGACCCTTGCCTGCGGGGACCTCGATGTCAAGCTCGATGAACTTGACGACGGCGGTGTCGGCCTTGACCACTTGTCGCGAGAAGTCGGGGAGGGCGGTAAGGCGGAGCTCATAGTGAGTTCCCTTGGGCTGAATGGTTCCGGCAGCTTGGATCTCGTTGTTTTTCGTGTGGCAATGGGGGCAAGAGAAGGACATGATGATGATCTCGCGGAAGTAGGGGATGGAAGTGAGAAGCATGCGGGTGACGCCCTGGAGAGAGTGAGGTCAGACAAAGGCAAGAGAAAGAGAAGCCCAAGACAGGAGCGGACATACATTTTGCTGGCAGTTCATGCAGAGAGACTCGATCTCCTCGACGAACTTGTGGTCCTCATCCTGGGACTCGACCCTCTGGCCGATGGACTCGAAGAATTCGGTCGGCGTGGTCTTAGTCTCTGGCTCAGCCATGATGGGCGTGAACGACGGGGTCTATTTTGGATGCGATGCGTACGGAGGGTGCGACAGGAGGTGATCCAGAGTGTATGCTGTTCTTGCGACCGACCGGTGATGTAGTGCTCAAGAAGTTGTCGCAGGTCTAAAAGTGCAGTGACCGAATGGCGGGGTTATTGGCTGCTAACGGTCGACAAAGATTTGGGAATTTTTTTGGAGGGGCAAAGGAGGGGTCCCATCTGTGACGCACATTCGCCTTGCGGCGGGCCCAGGCCCAGGCGATTAGGTACATCGGGCACCTCCCGTGGGTACAACGAGGTCGGTACAAGGCCTGTCAGGCGCATTCGAGAATATTCCTTGCGCCTCCGGCCTTACCATCATGTCAGCAGTTCACTTTCGAGCCAAGTCGGCTAGGCTCAGATTGCGAGTGCTCTGGGAGCTCTGACTCAGGAGGGCCTGGAGCCCAGCTTTGCGATTCTTCGCCCGTTTCTTGCTGCTCGCATTGGACGACGATTTCGGCGCTGGCGCCGTTGAGGATGGTCCCGTGGCTTTGGGCTGCTTGGACGTGGACGCTGGCATCCGCACTGGTTCGTTCGTGGCAGTGGTTGCATCGCTCCCCTTGGTTCTGCGCCTCTGCCTTGATATCCTTGGGGCTGGTCCAAGATCAATCATGGTTGACTCGTGACACAAGCCGCACTCGAACTTTTTAGTTGACCCGAGCCGTCTTTGATCCCGTGGCTTGTTCAGTGCAGAGGCCGCAGTGCCAGCCGATTTGCCTCTGCCTGAAGGCTGTCGCTTCTTCTGGCGCAGACGCTTCGATGCCATCAACTGGATCTCGCTCTGGGTCCCAGGAATCATAATGTGACCACAAGCGGCGCAGGCGTGTTGTTGCTGGCGGGCCGTAAACTCGACCCCGTTTGCCGATAGGAGCCCGTTTCGGTGGTCCATCAAGTATGCGGACGTCTCTGGAGCTGACAGCCGCATCAAATAGGCCGCGTCGTTGAGGAAGTCAGCATGAGCAGACATATGGTTTTCCATTTTGGCGGCAGAGGCTCGGCTAGGCTCTCAATGTTTCGTGATGAAGAGGGATGACACTCAAACCTGGCAAATTCAGCGCTTGGAAGGCTGCAGTTTGCCCAGACCTTGAATTTTTGGGGGAGGACCGGTCCCATAATTTCCCCAGCTCTTTAAGCGCATCCGTCCAATCTGACCTCAACCTCACAGTCCATGGGTACCTAAGTACCTTCAATGGGAAAGGTGCTACAAATCTTCAATCGCATCCTTATATTTCAGCAATGGTCAGACGCTCACCCATGATGATAACACTGCCCACCTCAAAAGCTCGACCGGCAACGCGCGCCTTCTATTCAATCAGAAAGACCAAGTTGGCCCTGCGCAAATGGCCAGTGAGTAAGCGACTCCTCGTCAACCAAGGTCATGTGCGTACATGATATTACATCATTACAAGAACTATCTTCTCCGTCGTCACTTTGTTAGGCACAACTCAACACCCAACACCAGAAACTCGAAAAGGGCACGGCCAGGCCTGGTCAAACTTATTGCCTCCTGAACTTGGGAGGGATGTTTTCTTCCACGATGGACATCTTGTCGAGCTGCTGGATGCGCTCCTCCGCGTCCTCCATTTCCTCGTGCTTCTTGAAGTGCTCGATGTCCTCCGGATGCGTCAGGTCCTCGAGCTTGGTGTTCTCGTCATGGTACTTCTCCCAGTGGTGAATCTCGTACTCGTACTCGTCGTCGCCGTGATGGCCCGGGCCCGTGCCCATGTCTGGCAGTGTGTTACCAGCGGCGATGTACGCTAACCACTCGTCCTTTGTGACCGATTCGTTGCCGTTCGCATCCACGAGGGCCATGACCTCGCGGCCGACCTGTGTCTTGCGCTCCTCCGACATGGCCTTGTTCGAGTCGTCCATGAGACCGTAGGTGCGCATTATCTCGTCGAGTTGCCACACGCCGTCGCCGTTGTAGTCGTGCAGAGCGAAGAAAGACGCGTCGTCCCAGTCGCCCATATGGTGCTCCTCTAGGGAAAGCAAGTCAGCATGATTTCGTCTCGGGTAGGGTGTCAGGGGGCAAGTGCTGACCGGCCATGTGTTTTGTCATCCAGTTGGCGTTCTCGTCCACCAAGGGCGCCTGGCTGCCGTGGTCACCATGGGCCACCACCGTGCCCACCAAGGCGAGGCTCAGCGCGATGTAGTGCTGCATTGTGTCTGTCGAGCGAAGATGAGCGCGCAGGCGATGTTGACGGGCTGGCGCAAGCGGGGTGAGGGGTATTTGGCGCGCGAGAGACAAGTCGCGTGGTATCGAGGCTTCGTACGAGACAAAGACTGGATATACGAACGATGGAGAGGACGGACAACGGACGGAGAAGGTGGCCCCTGCAGGAGCGAGTCAGGGGTAGCTTCCTCTGGTTGCGGTGCAATTTCAGGGGTTACCTACCGAATGCACGCGCCCCGCAGATGCAGGGATCGGCGCTGGCAAGACCCGACCTCCGTTTGGAGCTCAAGCTTCCCGTCGCCAATCGCGTCGGGCATCTTTCCAATTGCCAGGAATTCCGCTGAATAGATGCTCCTCCGTTCGGCTACCACTATCTACTCCCACTGAGCGACGCGTCCCCCAAGCACAGGTCATCATGAGTCGCTCCATAGAGCAGGCGTTGCTCTCGCTGATGCCATCTCATGGCGCCGCACTCCCGCCACAGCTTGTCGAACTGTCTGGGTCTCTTCTGGCCCAGTCCAGGCACCGAGCCAGCACCCTAAAGACGGAAGAAGAGGTGGCACGTACCTACGCTTGCTGTCACATTGCGTGTGACAGGTGAGAAAGCACCGATACGAGCAACCTGAAGGCGTCTTCTCACACCTCATAGACTGAAGATCTCTCTCAACCTCCCTCCGATCGAGTCCCGGCCTCCCATCCCACCACGCATCTACAAGCGACTGTACACTCATCTCGATAACATCCTGCCCAACGCAGGTTCTGGAAACCGAACGCCAGGCAGGAACAGATCCACGCAAAACACCCCGAACTCCTCTCGAGTCCTCCCATCGAGAGTCACGCCCAGCAAGGAAAAGTCACTAGCTCAGTTCCGTTCCGCCATCAACGACACCCCAACCAAGTCGACCGGCAAAGCCACCGCCCCCGTCGCCTCCCATGGGCTGCACCCTTGGATACAGCCCACACTGCGCTTCATGTGCCGCGAAACGGATCAACAACAATTAGCGCCCAGCATGTTCGCCGGCGCCGAGATGATCATGGCCCCGGGCGGGCGGAGGAGCCAGAGCGAGTGGGTGACGGCCAATCTGACGGCGGTTTGCGGCGCCGTGTACTTCTTCGTCACCCATCAAATCCAGAAGTTAAAGACGGGGGAGGAGGTCAGTCGCGAGACCTACATACCCGCTCGGAAGCAGATTCTAGCTTTGCTGGCAAGAGCAAGGGACGAGGTCGACACGAAGGGGGCAGCGGAGGATGACTTTTGGGCCGAGTATCAAGCGACCAAGGCGAAAGACTTTGACATTGCGGTTCAGGAGATGACGGACCGCGATTGTCTGGCTGAAGATTGGTTTACGAGTCTGGCTGATGTCGTTGCCCAGACTGATGACGACCACCAGAATCACATGGATAGAGAAGGGAGTGAGGATGCTGTCGCGAGAGCTACGGCCAGGAGCGCCGACAGCATGCTACAAGACAGATTCGACCTTCTCACCGACGAGAAGAGGGCCGACTACCGAACATGGAAGGAGGGCATTTTGAGGCGGATCGAACAGCTGGAGGGCACCGATGCAGAGCGGATGGACGTGGACACTTGAAATGCATTGCACGAAGAATTACGAAGCACGGACCTAGCAGGTCAGGAACATGGGAAACGCTTCAGAATCGAGGCATCTAAGCAAGCTTGCCCGGCACGTAAGGGTGGCCAGCGCTCAGCCCGCCATCCACCGCCCAGGCCTGGCCGTTGACATAGCTACTCTCGTCGCTACCCAGGAACAGCGCGACGCGAGCAATCTCGTCGGCGTGCCCTCCGCGTTTCATCGGGTTCAGCTGGCCGATCTTCTGGGTGGTGCCCTTGGCGCGGGCGACCTCCCAGACTTTGGCGGTCATGCCCGTCTCGATGAGACCGGGGCAGATGGCGTTGACACGGACGTTGGTGCCGGCGAGCTGGTAGGCCATGGTCTGCGCCATGGAGATGACGGCGGCCTTGGAGGCCGAATAGGGCGTGGAGCCCGCGTTGGAGCGGATGCCGGCTACCGAGGCCGTGCCAATGATACTCCCCTGGCCTTCCGGCTTGTCCTTGGAGGTTTGCATCATGGCAGGAACGGCGTGTTTGCCGGCCAAGAAGACACTGCGGGCCCCGTCAGTCACGGAAACATAGCGACAGGCGATGGTGAGGGCCGTACCTGAATACGTTTGTCTTCATATTCTGCATGAACTCCTCCTCCGTGATGTCGGTGAAGAGCTTGGTCGGGCCGATGATGCCGGCATTGGCGAAGAAGACATCGAGGCGCCCGTAAGTCTTCATCGCGTGGTCCACGACATCCTTGACGGACTTCTCCTCAGAGGCATCGAACTGGCGCGTGTGCACGTCGACGGCGGGGAAGGCGGCATTGATCTCGGCCTTGTGCGCGTCGAGGTTCGACCCGTCAAAGTCGCAGATGTAGACGGCCCTCGCGCCGTTCTGGGCGAATTGATGGGCCGAGGCGCGACCGATACCCAGAGGCGAGTTTGCGCCTGGTGGTTGGAAGGAAAGACGAGTGTCAGCCGAGGGGCCAGTCAGGGGCAGATTGCTGGCGGAGAGCGAGCAGACGGAGAGAGCAGGTGGGCAACGGACCGGTAATGATGACGACCTTGCCGGGGACGCGGGGCCCGGTGGAGGAGGCCGCGACTTTCGCGATGGGCGGGAGCGGCGTGCCGTCCAGCTGTTTGCCGATGGCGTCGATTCTCCGCTTGGCGTTGTCGGACATTGTGTCGGTTTCGCGGGAGCTTTGGTCGATGCGGTGCAGGCGGGTGTGTGCGTTTTGTTGCGTCTCTGGAACGGGCACCAGAGGGGTGATGAAGATGTCACATTGAATCCTGTTTCACTGGCTGCAATCGAGGCGATGGGAGGAATGGCTGACGTTGCAGGATCCCTCGGCAGGACCGACAGGAGAGGGAGCTCTTGTGGATGAGCCGAGGCAACTTTAGGAGGTTCCTTTCAACGGCCAACGGGTGAGGTGAGGTAAGGTGGGGGGGCGGGGGGAACCTGGGGTAGATCCGACCACTGCAATCGGGCCAATGGCATGCTGTTCTTTGGGCTTTGCTCCAGGGCACTACAGCGGTTTGACGGTCTCCACCTCACTGCCTGGACGGGATGTCTTCATTCCCCGCCGAGTCCAATGGATCCTTCCCTCCAACATATCATCTCCCAAGCTTTCTCTAAGCGCAGATAACATGCCAGATCGACACGGCATATACTACCCTTGCTGCCAAGGCAGCCACCACAATCACTCGAGCAGCCTCGCGGAGCTGAACCTGGGGATGGTCCGGCGAGTTTGCCTTGAGACTTGTCAGCCGCGCCAACCATCACGCACAACAGCTGAGATAGCATCTAATCTGACCGGCGATTGACCACATCCAATGGATGATTGTGTTGCGATCCGCGGAAGGACGGTGTTCCGTGTGTTCATCTGCTCCCGCCGCGCTGCTCGTCCTCGTATCTAGGCGGCCAGACGACAGTGGCGCCTGTACTATCGAATCCAGCCTCGACACCAGGGACTCTTCTGCCTTTTAACTGGAAGCTACCAACTCGGACCGTCTGGTCGCCGTGAGATTGAGTCTGTCAGGTTGCCTCCAGTGGCTCCCTCCCTCCGTTTCGTTCGTTTCTGGCTATACGTCCGCTTGGCTCGAGCGGATCGGTGCGGCCGCGACGGATAAAGGCGTTGCAGCAAATGCCGGCATCCGAGCCAGCTCCGTCCTCTGGAAGAAAGGTCGGGTTTTTGACTGTGTAGAAGCAATCGAGCTCGGCGCCTCCCGTTGTCAAATGCCCTCTCGGCTCTGACCGCCACCCACACGACCGCCATGTGCTCTCCACAACCGCATGTCAAGCTTTCACCGCCATGACATCTACACGCCGGGCCCCCCTTTCTCTCCACATCCAGAGAAGAATCAGACAGAAAGAATTCGGCGATCCTTCTGCAGAGAGTCAGCTCGAGTCTCAGATCGCCGGGCCATGGCGCTTGCGGGGAGGCCGGCCGCGGCAAGTTGCACAAATGCCTTTGTGGCCGTTCGCGTACAGCAGAAATCCATTGGACGTATTCCACGGATCCCTGTCCGCCCGGCCAAGCAGAATTTGACCGTTATGCCGATTCTGGTATTCTGGTACTCCGTAAGACCCTCTGGAAAAGGCGAGACCCGCGCAGCGTCACCGCAGCGGCTACATCGGCCCTCTTCTTATTCCTTGGAGACCTTGTCGGACGGACTACATGCTTGTCCCGCACGCTCGACCTGGTCTTGTCTGCGTCGGCGCGCCTTGACCCTCGACGAGGCCTGGCAGAATGCGCTTTTCCGAGTGACCACGGTAGTCAAACAAGCACCCACGTCTTGCTACTCGGGATCCCGTCTGTGGGCGTGTTGGTGGAGGCACCGTTACACGTGGTCGACTCAGCATGCCGCATGTTTCTTTTCGACCACGGCCCTCATTGAAATTGGATGGTTCCCCCACGGTATATATGACTACATCGACTGTTTCCGCGGACTCGCCTGAGCTGTCAGTTGGTGGCCGAACAATCTCATGTCGTGTACCTCAGTGCGCCTCATGCCCTGGCCGAAGCACCGACGACAGATCCCGGTCGTTGCCACGTTGTACGGGCTCCCCTGCCTTCTCCAGCTTCTTCATTGCCCCAGCTGTGCAATGACGACTCATACGAGACTGTTATCGTCCGGTACGGCCACGTACAGCATGGTGTAACCATGTCGGCCCCCCCACTGGCCGGCGCAACCTGTGTACACCACGCACACCCCTTTCTGCCACCACCTCTCTTACACACTGGGGAAGCAAGATTCCCTGAAACGCAATGAGGTATATAGCAGCGCCACGGGAAGCACCGTGTCTCTCATCCAGCCTCCTTTTACCGCCTCGAGGCTCTTGTCGGTTGTCCAGGTCCGCATCGTCCCGTCTCATGAGGTGACCTCTTCACGTCGCCCTCGTTGCTCTGAACGGGATTTACCCCAGTCGCTCGTTTAACCCATATTCCAGTTTCTTTGTTTATCCCACCTCGATCAGCTCGACAAACCTGGATCGATCTAGTGTATAATGTGCCCTTAGTCACACGGGCTTGACAGACTCGACATCTGTCTCTGCCAGCAAACGCCACTCGGGCCGCTGTTGTCGCTCGGAGGTCCCAGCCATGAGCTCGAGCGAAGGAGGGCGAGGGAGAGGCGAGGGCGCATGTGTCGAGGGCTCGAACGCAGCACAAAGAGCCTGGGGCATCGTCGCAACCAACATCCCGGATCCCCGGCCCTGCATCAAGAAGTGCGAGGAGCTCTTCTTCGCGAGGGTAGTGCCACAGTATGACGGGTCGAACTTCACTCGGACCTGCGAGTACCTCTCGGGTGGAGCGGAAACAAGCGACGATCTTGCCTTGCGACAGCTCTACTGTTGCGATTCGATCCTATGCGGCGTGAGCATCGTGCAGCCGTCGGGACAGGATCGTGAGTGGACACTCCTCTCGTGGTCGCCGTATCGTTAAGATGGCCGTCTGACCGTGTCAAAGCAAATATCAACTCGATCATCAATCGATGTCAAAAGTCCGCCTGCCCTCTTTGCCCGCCCTCTTCTTGACCGCCACTGACTGTGCCAGTAGCGAGGCTGGGGGCTATATCATCCGGGATCCAGGCCCGCCGTCGCCGGGTTATGTCTGTCCTCACGATACAGTCAGTCGGGACGAGGATGGTCTCCCTTGCAAACAGCCCTCTCGCATCTCTGAAGAGATCCTTCCAAACCCGTCAATCGACGCAGGGGTCATGACTGTCCTCACACTGGAAACCGAAAGCTTGCCGACAATGAGGCCCACGTCCTCGACAATATCAATTGAATCATCCTCAGCCTTACCGACGCAGACCTTAGCAATCGGTTCTTCGGATACAGTAATCGCACCAGCCATTTCACCTGGTGCCAAAGCGGCGATTATAACCGTGTCTGTTCTTTTCTTCTTGGCACTGATAGCATTCATCTTGTGCTGTGCCCGCCGTCGGACAAAACGGAGCGGCTGCTCGCCCAAAAGTCGACGTCGCATCAGACACCACATCACAGCACCCACCGGGTCGCCCACGCCTCTAATTGCCCCTGGCGGCGCCGCTCCGGGGCACGCAAATACACCCCTCTCACCACCTCCGCGTCTCCGAGAGCGGCGTATGCTGAGTCCCTTGTTAGGAACCAGCCCGGCGGGAAGCTACAAGACCGCCTCCGTTCCCGGCACACCAACGGCGCCCCCTCCAGTGTATCAGGGGTTCCCCAGAGCGCCCATCTGCGCCCCTACAGACAACAAGTTGGTGCCGAGGAACGAGGAACGCTACCACGGCCTTACCACCTCCTCCGCCCACGACATGGGTATGGCAAAGACCGTCAGTGTGAGCAGCGCCGGAAGCCAGAGGACAGCCTCCGGCTACTCCACGACCACGGCGTCACTCCCTCCCACGTCGCCCACGACCTCCGGGCCGGTCCCTTTCGGAACTGCTTTATCCCCGCTCCGGCCCCCTCGGCCGCACGACTCGCCCCTGCAGATCCCTGATCTCGTACGTCCGGACCCCGACTCGGCGCGCGGCCACGGCAACATCCCGAGCCCGCCGCCGAACCGTGCCCTGCCCCCGGCTCCGGCTGGCGGCACCCCTCTCCCGTCACCGGGCTTCCCGCCCTCGGTATACCCCCACCAACACGGCGACATCGGCGTCGCTGTCGGCGTCGTCTCGCATAACCCGGCCCAAGGCGTGGTGCTGCAGCCCGATTCGCAGGACCTGTGCGACCTGACCGAGCAGTACGGCAAGGACACCCGGGACAGCTGGGGGAGCTGGGGCGGCGGCGGGCCGGGCGTGATCCTGCCTTCGCCGGCGAAACGGTCGGGGCCTGGCCAGGGCAGGGCCGAGAGCCCGGCCCTGGAGGAGGTTGATCTCGAGCGTCTCGGGGGGCGGTACTGATCGGACAGATGACCACGCAGTCGACTAGCTGGCTAGTTTGCTAGCCCCTGAACGAGACGGGCTTGGTGCGAGAAGGAGGATAGAGGGTTGAGTGGGATTATGTGCCCATATATAGTACTTTTTTTGATGCGGGAGGTTGGGAAGCGGCATGTTCACTGGCGAGCGTGGGCGCGATTACGGAGAGGTGGAATTTTTGTGGCCATGAGGATGACGAAGGCAGATGATAACGGTTGTCAATGATCGCGATCGATAGATGAAGGATACCCATTAATCATCCATTTGAGCGCTTCGCGGGCAACGGGTGGTGGACGAAGCAGGGGCCGCAGCTAGCTGTTGGCTGAGTTTGTGCAACCGGACAGCCATCGCGATAATACAGTACCTGGCATTCCCAAAGCCACGAACAAATCGAGGGGGGCGTTCGATGTATGGTTCAAACCTGAGCGTGCCTGGCGCGGTGAGATGTGTGCCTCCCATTCCGCAGTCTTTATCGGGAGGATGAACCCCTTCGGTAGCCCCCAATCGACCCATGTCCAACCACGTGTTCCCTCGCCCATGGCGATCCTGTGCAACGCCGCTCCTGGGCCAATGTCTGCGATGCACCACGAGCATCAGCGCTCTTGTGTGTTCGATAACTGGCGCGCCTGCCTTTTCCAACATCTTTCATCCACACCCACACATGGCCACGTGTGAATCCATGCGAGGAACGGGACGAACGTGCCTCGCCGTCAACCACCTAGATCCGTACGGAGCCACATGGTGACTCGCGCAGCAGATATGTCGCTCGGGATGGTCCGTTTGACACGGCAATTGGCGTTTGCTCCGGGCGGACACCGCTTTGCCGGACGACAAACTCCTTGTCTTGCCGTGGAGGATCTGCCGTGGAAGATCTGCCGTGATTCATGAGACAGGCTCCTGTGGCGCGCAGATATGAACAGCTCATGAGAAGTGCAACCATCGCGTAACGCGAATATGCGTCTCAAGAACGACTCGGGAGATATGCGTTCGTCGGAATGGGCTCTGGTTCGACTAAAGGGCGGTGGGAATAATGAATCGTAGCGATGTGTATGACAATTTCCCCTTCAGCCCGCAAGAGGGTTCGCATGTATCGTAACTTTCTCGATGCGCACCGGTTCCCGAGGTCGGTTCTTCCTGTCGACCTCGACAGCCTCGATCTTGCCGAGGGTCACGGTACTGTCGTCGCCGATGAGGTGGCCGAAGACGGTGTTGAGGCCGTCCAGATGCGGCGCCTTGTCAAAGAGGATGAAGAACTGCGAACCGTTGGTGCCCGGGCCCTTGTTGGCCATGGAAACGATCCCGCGCGCGCCGTGGCGGAGAGCTGGGCGGATCTCGTCTTCGAAGGTGCCGCCCCAGATGGAGCGGCCGCCTTTCGGGTTGTCGGGAGGTGAGGGGTTGGCCGGACCACCGGTCTGGGCCATGAAGCTCGGGATCAGACGGTGGAAGGGCGATTGGTCGTAGTAGCCGGATGCGCAAAGAGCAAGAAAGTTCTGTCGACATTTCATCAGTCTCAAGTATCTTGCGACAGGGGGAAATCAATTTGACATACCTCTGCGGTCTTGGGGACGCTGTCGCAAAAGACCTCGATCTTGAGGTCCCCAAGGTTTGTATGAAGCGTGACAGACATCTTGTTCTACCCTCGAAGCACACAAGCGAGCCTGTCTGTTACGGTAAAGAGCGGCGTCTGGGTGATTGGGAGAAGTAGGATGATTCGAGTTGCATGGCGCGGTTGATGTCTCCACACGAGCTTTCTGCAGTAGCGTGGATCAACAGCGTGCGTCAAGTATCCGCATATGTGTCGCTCGGATTGTTGAATATCCAGCTAACAAAAGGGGGCGAGCTCCTTCTAATTCCCTGAAGCGAGACGTCGAGCCATCCCGTGCGATCATGCCTATCCCCAAGGAGCGAGCAACTCGTTCAATTGGCGTCCGCTCGAACGTCTTCTCATTGATTGAGGGCGTTGCCTTATCTCTCACATGGTCCTCATGCTGCCCCGTTGTCCAGCCGAGCTCAGCCTGGCAACCAACTAGGAGATATCAAGATCAACTGCAGAAGATGCTTACGCTGTATTGCTGAACCCTCCTGGAACGCAACACCTCTTGGATGACGATCTGAAATGGCACGAACCCTGTGATAATTGACAGTCTCTGATTGAGGCAGTGTATACCTCGACATCTCTGGCCACCTACGTGGCGCGTTGGTTCCGTTATTTGGTCATCGATACCATTCTCCATTGCTAGAGAGGTTGACCATCATAGAACAGGACCATGATCGCAATATACACCTGCCTTGGTACCCTGACTCACGCATGATGATCGGTACTTCGCGAATGTCGCTGATCCGAAACCATTCTTCCCACTTGGTGTCGTACCTGTCAATCTAAAGATGTGTTCATGGGCCTGGCCTGCTGTTCATCGACAAAGGCAGTCTCCGAGAAGCATTGCCACAGCATTATGTGCTCTTTCTCATGTCTTCTTGTTCGTCATGTTTGTGTTCTTACTCGAGGCTGATGCTTCAGCCGCGATCAAGCCGCATGGCTCCCACGACGACTCGTTGTCTCCCACCGCTTATGCTACCATCCTGTTCTTGCCCCTTTGACAGTCAGCGCAGCACAGCGGATCACTCACGCGGGTCCAAGTCTCGATCTTTTGTTCTCAACTTTCATCTTGGTTCTTTACCCATCCTATTTTCCTCTCCCCCTCCCCTTCAGTTCCGTAACTCGAAGTCAACCATCATACTTAGAAGTCATCGTTCTCTCCAGACTGATACAAAGCTCATTTTTGAAGGTGAGCACGCCCGTGTTTCCTACTTCAAGCGTGTGACCAGTTTTGTCTCATGTTGCAGCGTTCGAACACGGCCGTTCTGTCGCCTACGCCTCTCCAAGCATTCGACCAAGCTACTGGCACGGTGGTGACGTTCAAGGCGAGTACACTTCCTTCACTGCTTCACGTCACCGTGTAGCTTGTTGGCTCGAACTACCTCGGAATGAGGAGGAAAACAGCTATGCTGTACAGTCAAAGTTGACACTTAAAATGGCATTCATGGGGGCTGACTCTTGTTCACAGAAAGGGTTTGCACCTTGTTGCCTCGTCACGACAACGACATAGACATCCAAAGAAGGCTGTGGCTGCAACTTGCATCCTTCCCTGTCGCCTCTTTGTGCACTCTTCACAAGGTCGTGTGCTCCTGGGCATTTCGCGGCTGCTTCATCGGGAGAAGTATACCGGTACGTGGTCATCTCTTCATCTCCGTGCCCCTGAAACTTCCCTGTTGTCTTTTAAGTCACTGCGCTTTCCCTCAAGATCTGGTTTTCACTGCCGGGTGAATATTGGGACGGTCGTGTTGCTCCTGGCCTCGGTGTACAAAAAGCACATCACACCGAGGTTGGGACGAACTCTTGATCAAAAAGGGACCATTTACACTGGTGGCTCGCCGGGGCTTCACTCAGGTTGCCCTCATGGCCCCTTGCACACAGCAGAGGATTGTGAGGCCTGCCTACAGAGTTCTGGCAACCTGGTCGGTCTGAATTTCGCTCCTGCTCCATTTCCTTCTTCCATCTGCATCAGTTTCTCTCCGCGACTCAGTTTATTCCTGCACCCCGTCAATTTCTTCGCTGTCCTCAACCACACCATTGTCCATTCGTCGCCCAAGTCTATCTATCCCCTCATTACATGCGCCTCACCGTTCCTGATACGAGGCGAAGATCTAACGACCATGCAGACTTCCACGCGTGCCAACTCGAGGCCTAGATACCCTCAGGACGCCAAAACAGCAGCAATCGCATCTTGGGTTCCATCTCCAGGGGAGGTTTCTGCCAGGTCGTGCGAAAAGCTCACCGAACAGGATCGCAAATCACTCGCCGGTTCCGCTCAGCGAGACGCCAATTCATCGAATCCGACTGCCAACGACACCCCTTCCGCAGCTTCTTCAAATCCTGCTAGGCAATCGCACAATCCAGCCTTCACTTCGGACCGTTCCAAGCACGAACGCAAATCTGGCATTCTCGACATGGCCCACTGTCAGCTTAAAGGTCCTCTTCTCGGCCCTCTCCGTGAACGTCGCCGGACTGATATCGCCGGCGAGCATGTAAGTAACCACCAGTCCCGCAGTGCCGCGTCAGGATCAAGGGACAGCTTGCTGATTACACAATTCAGCCCGTATGGAAGGCCACACGCCAGTACCAGGCGGACCTCATGACCCTCATGCAGCAGATCCGTCGTACCCCTGGCATCCCTGCAAAGCTAGCTGAGACTCTTTGTGAGACTCTCACTACGCAGAGCCAGCAGATCAACAACGCGATTCGCGAGACTGTCGACGATGCCTCGGAGATTCGCATCCAGATCGACGAAGCCAATCACGCCCTCATGACCCTGAAGGTTCAAGAGACCGCTGCAGAACATGACCTCGGCCAGATGGAGAAACAGATCAAAGAGCAGCGCGAAAAGGCCGAGGAAACCGAGGAGCGCCTTGCCAAGTACCACAACGATGCCGAGAAGGATCGCAATGCGATTCGCGAGCATCTTGCCCAGCTCAAGGACGCGGACAACGAAGAGGCCAAGCAAGAGCTGACCAAGCAGCTTCTTGAGGTGAGCACTCAGATTTGATCCCTGGCAAGCGCTGTAATGCAGCTGACACTCTGATAGACCCTTCACAAGCAACTCAGCGTCAGTCATACCATATGGTCCGAGCCCGTCAAAAAGCCAACCGAGTACGAAACCGCGCTTGCAGCTGTCAAGGAGGCGAACCCCGGTTTCATCCCCGAAACCTCTCCCGTCATCAACAAGGCAAACTTTGAGATGAATCCTTTTGATGCGGGCGTCTATGATCCTCCCAGGCGTTCCACCTCCTTCGGATCGCCCCCCGCCCCTCCCGCTCGCGGTGGCTTCCGTGGCCTCATGCAGCAGGAAAGGAACGGAAACAAGGCGGAGCTCGGAAGCAGCTTCCAGTCCAATCGTACGCATGGCTTCACCGACAGCAGCAACGACGTCTTCCGTCCAGTCACCCCGCGGGATCGGTCTAGCTTCACCAGTCCTCAAGGCGGCTTCTCTGGAGGCTTCGGTCCTGTGGGGAGCTTCTCGAAGGGTTCGGCGAACAGCAAGATGGCCATGGGTGATTTCAGCCGCCCAGGCACCAGCATGGGTCATCGGAACAACGGTGGCTATCCTCCTGCCCTCCACAGCCTCCGCGCTAAGGCCTCGGAGTTTCTCCCTGGTGACGCGGAAGCATTCAATAGTCAGCTGGCTTCCATGAACCTTGGCCAGGGCCGTGGTTTCGTCAATGGTCACAACCAGGGCAGCTTCGCCGGCTCCCGCCCCATGTCCCGCGCCACTGACAACCAGGCCGTGGTGCCATTCGTGTCTAATGACGCCCGCGTCGGAGCTGGCCCCGGCGGTCCTGTATTCTACGGCAACGGCCCCTCGCGTCCTCAGTACGGCCCGAATCAGTATGACCACCGCCTGGTTGTCGCTCGCTCCCAGCCTAGCATTCCCCTGGGTCAGATGTATGGCGGCATGACCGACGATCTCGGTCGATTCCGTGTCTCATTCCACGAGCTTTTCAGCATGGCCCGTAGTTTTGTCGCCACTTGGATTGGCGAGGATGCCGGGCACATCGATCGTTCCGCCCCCATCATGCAGTATCTTCCCAAGTGCTACACGGGCTTCACCGAGCACCAAGCCTGGTCCTACGTCCGCCAGCATCTTCTCGATGGTCTTTCACGCTCTTGCCTCTTTGCTCGCGTCATTGTGGACTTCATCTGCGAGCGTATTCTTGTGCCCTCTGCTTGGCAGGGGTTCGACTTCCAGTCCGACCGCCGCATCCAGCAGCTCGAGGCCGAGAAGGCCCGTGGTCCTAGTAAGTCTCTGATTCTTTCCTCTTCTCGGAAACTTCGCTAACAGGGCTCCCTCCAGTCATCACGGGTGGGGGACGCACTGCTTATGGCTCTGCCATCAGCGAGGTCGTCACCTCCATCGTTAACAACGAGCGTTACGAAACCTACCGCGAGACTCGCATCAACTACTTCGCCATGGAGCTCGAGAACATGCTCGGCCCTCTCATGAGCCAGTACGCCAACCTCGAGGAGGCTCACCGGGACTTGGGCGCTATGGTCGGCAAGGCCTGGTCTCTCTCAGCCAAGACACTCACATCACGCCTCGCTTTCGAGTACCGCTTCCCGGACGCCGGCTGCCGCTTCTCCCTGCAGAGCATGATTGCCGTCGCCCCCAACATCGACGGCTACATTCTCCAGGCCGAGCACTGGCGCGTCCAGCTCGTCGTGACCCCCGTCATCACCGTCCGCAACGACAACGGCAACACCCTCTCGGTTGACGTTGCCAACCTCGCCGAGGTCCTGCTCATGAAGTAGTGACAGCACGGCACACATGGTGCTGATTTCCGCGCCATTTCCGCATTGCTTCCAAAGGCGTACATCAAACAAGGGGCTTTCTCTTCTCGCAGCGCAAGGAGGCACATCAACGGCATCACGGCTTACATCTTGGGCCGTCCGCGACAGTCGCGGCGCTTCTTTCTTTTGCTTTGTCTGCACTCAAACTGCGGGAACATGCAATCCCGTGTCGATTGCGTTTCTCACGCAGCGCTTCAGCCGAGCTCTTTTCCTTTTGTTCATTCCATTCGAATTCTCTCGAGCGTAGTGTCTTCGCTCCTTCGACGACTGCCTGGTTACGTGTCTTCCCTGGGTGAGCCGAGCTGTCTAGCACTTGCCTCCTTTTGGAGCCTGCATCGCACCACTCACCATCCTACCACACTTGGTCGCCTGCTTTGGGTTCCCTCTCGCGGGACACTGTGGCATACAGCTGGGTCGGGTCACGATTTTGGGTTCCACGCCGGGAACCGATATCCACGGAGGTTGGAAGAGTGTGGCACCTTCTGGAGACCCTTTGGTGGCCTTGTGAAGGCCAGGGATGGCATACCGATAGCGGGGAGAGATAAGTAGCACTTGGGCTGGAGGGCTCTGCTTGCCATCTTTTGTGGCACGGTGGCTGGTGGGCACTTGCTACGGTTTTTTAGTCCCGCATAACTGGGTTATGGACGGCTACACACACGGAGGGAGTCCCACCATGGACGACACAATGCCTTTCGGTGGTTCATCTGCATCGGTTCTTTTTTTTTGGGGCGAGCACAGGGGTTGATCATGCTGTGGGCTTTTGGGGGCCTCTAGGTAGTCTTAAACGTCTAAGCATAGGTTTCGTAAAGGTGTGGCGCTCTCGTTGTGATTGTGATGGGCGTGTACTTGCTTTGAGAAGCGTCGGAATCGAAGATGACTGGAGATGGTTCGACACGGGGGTTGGTTGGCTACAGGCCGAGCAAACATGCTACGAAACCAAACGACCTGGGGTCTATTGAATCTATGCCATTGCTGTTTAGGTCTAGAGTCTATCAATTCGAGGCAGACGCCGTCCTGCGTTGGCCTTTGGCAGTCCTGTGTTCCAGCTCAAAGGTGCCTTTGGGTATCTCTCCCCCGCTGTTGCAATTGATAAAAGCAAAGCCAGAAACGCCGAGAGAAAATCATGTGTAGCCCCGTCCCCCCTTTCAAAGAAAAAGCAGGCGGCGTAATATCAAGGAGCCAAGTGCTGGCGACTACCGCGCCTCTCGCCCGTGACTTGGCGGCGGTCCAGCCTCTTGACCACGGCACCGAGGACGGCCTTGAGAATGCCATCGCCGGAGAGCTCGCGATGGGAGCCCTGGCTGTGGCTCCACGACACTGTGTCGACCATGTCGCGGATTCCCCCCTCGACCAGCTCCGAGAGGCCATCATCGAGCTCGCTGAGCGCGGCGGCGGCGCCCGGCTCGTTACCGACCTGGAAGAACTGCACGCCGACCTGGTACGGCGGGGCGTCGATCTTATCGAGTTTCTTCGCGGCGGAGACGAGGACGCTCTCGACGTCGTCGGACGGGACGCCGTCGGTGATGACGATGACGTTGATGGGGCGGACCACGTCCATGTTGTCCTGCTTCTCGGCACAGAGCTGGAGGTAGGGCTTGAGGATGTTGTGGAGGCGGGTGCCGGTGGGGGTTCCGCCGCGCGGGCGGACGGTGGAGAAGAGGCGGGTGACGGCGCTGGCATCGGTGATACCACGGTAGCCTCCGGCGGCGGAACCCTTTTGGGGGCAGGCGGGGGAGCTAGACTTGTGGTTGAGGAAGAAGACGTCGATTCCGTCGGGATCTCGAGCGGTACAGATGGGCGCAATAGTACGCAGGGCCTCTTCAACCTCGCGCCAAGAGCGGCCGGCCATGGAGCCCGAATCGTCGATGACGAAGAGGGTGTCAAATGTCGTCAAGAAGGCGTAGGGATCCTCAGGGGTGGTCAGGCTGGATGCTGAGATCACTGAGGGCGAGGGCGAGCCGGCGCGGGCAGGGACATGGGCTTCATCGTACACAGGGCCTGTTGCGATTGTCGGCGTCTCAGTGTAGGCGGGAGGGGCCTCGGGGGCTGCTCGCAAAGAGCGGTGTCAGTTTTGTGTACGGGTGGTTATCTTCCTGAGACAAGAAACTTACGAGGAGGTCGTCGGGTGGGTGTTGTACCACTTGTGGTGGCCCTAGGGGACGCTGAAGGGACGGCGGGAGATGTGGTGTTGGACGTGAATGGGTTGTTCGAGGTACCTCGCTGCTGCTGAGCTGGTGTGTTTGAGGTGGCGATTGTCTCGGGCGACTTCCCGGACAATTTATCCTTGACCGTGCTGAATAAATTCTTCATCTTCCGTGGCTTCTCCTCGCGGAACGAGTTGTGTCGAGATGTGTGGACGAGGTAAGAGGTTGTGGGAGGCATGGGTTGAGGGAGACGAGGGGCAGGAGCTCTTGCTTTATTACTGTTGCACCGACGGGTGACTGCGTCAGGTGAATCGTTCGACTGGGATATCGGTGAGATGTGTTCAATCGCGCCCAAGTCACTGGGATGTCTCTATTTGGTTCCAATGTGATGAGAGCAGACACGATGAGAAGCCACACTGTTGCAGACTTATATAGCAGGTGGAAGGCGTCCCATCGCCTCCCCAAGGAAGATCGAATTTCACCGTCATGTGGATGATGTCGGATACGCCTTGTAAGCAGCCCTGGGCTGTGGAGAGACCAACTCAAAGAAGCAGATACATATGTTCTTCAATATTAGTTCTGAAAGAGTAGTATGCTAGGGTCGTGACATTGACAAACTGAGCCTCCGGGGGCTGTGCCACTGTCAGATCTCGGAGCCCTCCCCTGCCCCCTGGAGCCTTGTCAGCCACATCTGGCACAGCCCCCACCATGCCTACTAGGCAGTAACTGAAGCCAACGAGCCTCGATTGTTAAATACCTGGGGCGCAGCACTGCCGCATTTGATGCTCCCGCCTACAGTGCCACCTCTGACCTCGTGAGGCATTTCGGGGTACCTACACGGTACGTCTGCAGGTCGAGACCGCCGGGAGGTAGAGTGGGCACCGGCAGGTCTAGCGTGCCAGGACAGTGTTCCATCGAAGTCGCCTGGAACGATCCCCAAGCCTTACCAGAACGGAGTTGCCCCTCCATGCCCACTTGACCTCGTTTGTCCATGCTCTGTGATCCTTTTCCCTGCTTCCTGCTTCCCGCTGCCTTGGACGTATTTGATGCCTCTGTTTGAACTATTGCATCGCGATTTTATTAGACACACTGGACGAACTCGCATTAATTACCTAGCCTCCAAAATTTACATCCACAGACGCATTCGTGAGCTACGTGCTCTCTTCCTGCTCAGCTCCAGTTCCTTGCATCGTCAAAGCTTCAACCTCCGGCGGTTACATTGCTCCACTCTGCCCCCTCCAAAGCTTGACTCGCGACTCGCGACTCTCGCATTCTTCTTCGAAGCTCTCATCCTCGACTTCAACCTGTCTTCCCCTCCACTCACCAGTCAAGCAGCCCGACAAACACCTAGACATCGCCGTTCTTCACTGCTGCCCGCCATGTTCGGAAATCGCAAGTTTTCCATCAACCGCCACACCGGCGTGCCCAAACCGGCCGCCCCGACTACTGGCCACAGGCGTTTTAGCGTCGGAGAACCGTCGCAGAGCGGTGAGTAGCAACACGATCTCCTGTCACTTCTTTTGACTTGAATTGGTTCCTCTGCGCTGCGCTTCATGACCGAAACGACGCCCTGGGTTGCGACTTCACATCGCGACGAGACAAGCTGCTGGGAGCTGCTGTCAAAAGTCTCCGCCGTCGTCATTGTGCGGGGTTGAGCTGCAGCGGTCCCAAACGAGCTTCTTGTTCCCTCCAGCTTGGCTTCGGGCAACAATGAGCGTGGTCCAGTCCTCCAAGCACTTGTGCCACACACGCGAATCCCCCATTCCCTCAGCCCCGTCTTGTCGGAGGGGGTGCGCTGGGCAACCATGTCCCCTTGGCCCTCCGGCTTGGCATCGTCGCCCCCCGGGCCCCGACCCTAGACCTCCGCTCATATCCCGGCTCCGCCTCGGCCCCGATGCTGACTTCATCCGTCCCCTCATAGAAACCCTCTCCAAGACGCACCGCCAGTTCCGAAATGCCCCGGGACACATGCCCCACGCCGGTCTCGACGCCTCTCGTGCCTCTACCGGTGTCGTCTGGTGCACCGAGCGTGCCATCGAGTATGGCTACCTCGACGAGCCTGAGGCCTGGGCCAACCTTGGCCAAGGCGCCCCCGAGGTCGAGGACGACATTTCGGGCTGCTTCGAGCGCCCCCAGACCATCGACATCTCCGTCGCCGGCCGCGAGTATGGCCCCACTGCCGGCATCAAGCCCCTGCGGGAGGCCGTTGCCAACCTCTACAACACCATGCATCGCGAGGGCAAGGAGAGCAAGTACACTTGGGAAAATGTCGCTATTGTCCCTGGTGGCCGTGCTGGCCTGATCCGCATCGCCGCCGTCCTCGGAAGCTCATATCTATCCTTCTTCTTGCCCGACTACACAGCGTACAATGAGATGCTGTCCCTCTTCAAGAACGTACGAGTGTCGCCCTGTCTTTTGAGGAAGCTTGACTGACTGTCTCCAGTTCGCCGCCATTCCCGTGCCCCTGTCAGAGGAGGACGGCTATCATATCCATCCCAACAAGATTGCTGAGGAGATCGCTCGTGGTTCCTCCGTTATCCTGACCTCCAACCCTCGCAACCCCACCGGCAGAGTTGTCAAGAACCCCGAACTGGCGGAGATTCAGGACATCTGCCGTGGGCGTGCCACCTTCATCAGCGACGAGTTCTACTCGGGCTACAATTACACTAGCGATTGCGACGGCTCGACCATCTCCGCCGCCGCGAACGTCGAGGATGTCGACGAAGATGATGTGCTGATCATTGACGGTCTCACCAAGCGCTTCAGGTTGCCCGGATGGCGCATCGCATGGATTATTGGGCCCAAGGGTATGTGTGCTCGCGACCGTAGCGCTGGTATGGAATGCTGACAAGAAGCAATCGAAAGAGTACATCAAGGCGTAAGCACACAACCTCAGTTCCCAGAATACAGGCCATTCATCTGACAGCACTTCACAGCATCGGATCCTGCGGCAGCTACCTTGACGGTGGCGCTAACCACCCCTTCCAAGAAGCGGCCATCCCCATGCTCGAGCCGAATCTTGTCAAGAAGGAGATGATTCACCTCCAGACTCACTTCCGGGTACGTTGCCCCAGTGCTGCCACTGCTGCGTCGCCAAGCTGACCCCTTCTCAGGAGAAGCGTGACTACGTCGTGAAGCGTCTCCGCGACATGGGCTTTGTCATCAAATACGTGCCCGATTCCACCTTCTATCTGTGCGTGGCTCTTGCTTGACTCGTCTTGTTTCTGATCATGTTTCCCAACTCTTCCCATATTCATGTGCTTCGATGGTGCGGACTTGGACTGACCCTCCGTGTAGCTGGCTCAACCTCGAGGGCCTTCCCGAGCCCATCGCCGACGGTCTTAACTTCTTCTCCGCCTGTCTCGAGGAGAAGGTCATCGTCGTCCCAGGAATCTTCTTCGACCTGAACCCTTCCATGCGCCGCGACCTCTTTGACAGCTCTTGCCATCACTTTGTTCGCTTCTCGTACGGTCCCCGGTGGGACGTTCTTCGCATGGGTTGCGATGGCATCGAAAGGGTTGTCAACAAGTGAGTATTGCCCCGAGCGGGTGGCAGAGTCGGTTTTTCCGTCGCCATACTGACATGAGAAAACAGGTATAAGACTGCCTTCAATGGCAGTGCTATCGAGGAGTAACCGACTCTCGCTCAACCATAATGGTACGGGGTAGGCTGGCAAGGAGCAGGCAAGACAAGCGAACCGATGTTGAGCAGACAGCAGAGTAGGACCAAAGGTCACGCGCAAGGAAACAGCAGATCTTTCCCGAGCACACTGCCCCTGTACAGCCATAAACCCTTAGCATGGCGGCAAATGACAATCACCCGTCCCACCCAGTCAACTTTCCAGTCCGCCGGCGGGAAGCCTGAGGCTTGCATGCCCGCCCATGCTCCGAGGTAAAGCGAGAGACAGCTTCCTTGGGACATCCCACGCTTGTTGCATCCTGTTTGTAATGATGGATGGGGGCCCCCATGCCCTAAGACCACTTCATTATACCTCTGGCGCAGCTGAATGCCGCAGGGCTCAGCGGCTGATCTGGACACATACAGGGTAGTATCCGTCTTGAGGCAAGGCCGAGGGGCAGGGCCTCCCCGGCCGAGGAGCTGTCGTCTTTTCAGGGGTCGCTTGCGTGATGGGCCGCCGGCACAAGAAACCTTTTTTCAGCACGCAAATATCGCTCTGCCCCCGCCTGCTGGACGCAGCCGCCCCGTCTGGTGTGATTGATAGTTCCGTCTCGCGCGTCAAAGGCCGGCCTCTGGGTTGACTTTGGGCGGAGTAAGAGTGCGACTGCAGGACCAAGGAGTCAAGTACTCGTGTAGAGGCTGGGCAAAGACTGGTACGACGTGATCGTGAACCTGTGGCGGTCTCTTGACCTGTTGGCCTGTCCATGAGGGGACTGCCCAGATCTGCAGACGAGATGATGCCATTGTCACCTGCACAAGTACGACGAGGGACGCATCCCACGCCCGGCGATCTCTCGCCGGGAATGGGTACTTGGTATACTTGGTATGGCTCCGCCTGCAGTGCAGCGGGCCGGTTCACAAGTCTTCATTTCCGTCACGAGCAGTTCACGAGATGGGGCGCTGCCGGCGGCATGGCGATGGGCACAGAGGAAACGGGGCCTCCTCGCCTGCATCACACCACACCACCGTCGTCGTGTGGGTCAGTGAAGGGCGAGGCGACGATGTCTTCTCAGGGGTAGCAAGAGGCTTTGGCGAGGGTTTCCGCGGAGGGCGCCTCTGTCGAGGGGATATCGTTCCGCGCCCGCCCGAACTCACTACAGCCCGCGTGTCCCTGCACGCGGGAGGCGAGCACGCCATCGTGGAAACCCACCCCGAGTTGCATTGCTTCCTGCTAGCACGTTGGCACGCAGCACGGCAGAGTAGCTGTGGTCAATGGAGGGCTGGAGGGGCTCGGGCCTGCGCCATCGGTGCCACCTCCATCCCAACTGGAGGGGCCAGGCGGAACAGCCGTGACATCGAGTCACATCTTGCGAGTCCCGCCACCGTCAGCGTTGGAGCGGCGATGGCACCTACTACGCAAGGAAAGGATCTGGCTCGGCCGTGGCAGGGACAGCGTGAGGGAACAAGTATGAAGCATCGGGGGGAGATGACTGCGAAAGTGATGTTCCTCTGGTGCGAGGGAGACACGATGCAAACCTCGCGACGAGGTCATATGGCGCGCCAGCACATTCTGTCTTCCTTACTGAGACACCGGCCACACTCATTAGACGAGAGGTGATCTAGACCCGGCCGGGCTTTCTCGAGCGTCCGTATGGTGCGCTTCTTCCCACGCCTCGGGTCCTCTGGCACACAGCCTGCGCGCCGGGAAGCCCAGCGGAAGCCATCAGAGGCCGCGCGACATATGCGCAGAACAAAGACCAAAGAGATGAAGACCCGGGCCATTTTTGCCCCTCTAGTTGATCTGCCCTTCCTTTCGGCACGAACTCCCTCGAGGCACGCACAGGTCGACGCACCAGAGCCCGCCGAGGCCCCCGCACTGAGCACGTCACCGAGCCCTGTATGTTCGACATCACGGGTGCCCCCACCGAAGGACGAGGCCAGCGTGCCTTGGCTGCCATTGCCAAATCAGCTTTGCCAGCCCTCTTCCACTCGTAGGGTGCACCAGGCGGTCCTGGGAGCGCTGCACAGGCGAATCGCCCGCCGCGCTTACCCGAAGCTACGACTCGCCACCACGGCCGGACAGGTCGATGGGTACCGCAAGGGCGCTGATGGCTAGACCCGCGGGATGCCCCTGGCTATTTACCTTGCGCACTGAGATCGAGCGATTCGGCCGACGGCCCAATACTCGGTGTGGTGGATGTCCAATTTTTCGGTGCGGGTCAAGAGACGACAGGATTGCAGGCGACGAGCCGCGGGACTGAGTGAGGGATGGTGCCTGGTTGACTGGCTTGTCTGCCCGTCGGGCATGCTGCCAACAGAAGGCGGTCCTGGTAATGGAGCAGAGTTGCGGTGCCTGTATTATTCCAGCCGTGTTGAGCATTTGAGACATTGGCACTTCATGGTCAAGTAGCGGATCGGGCAAGCCGGGTTGTTGAAAAAAACAGTACATTCGTCCAGAGGAAGCTGTCGCGCTAAAGAAGAACATGGTATTGAGAGGGCGAGTGCAGAACAAACGCGGCCTCATACCGAAAAGCATCGTAGTCTATACGCAAGCTCTTCACCCTCCTTCTCATTCACCTCGTCGCCCCGTTCGCCTTGCTCCGTTGCTCGAACATGGCTGCCTTTCAGGGTCAGTCCAGTTCGTCATCCAAGCCTTCCTCCCCCTCCGAGTCCCCCATCCAACGCCACGTGCATGCAGTGAAATACAGACTACCCATCCAAGACGCCGACGAAACCATCCGTATGTTTAGCTCTCGTCCTTGACCGAGCCCGAGTTGCTCGACTGGCTTGCGGCCTTGGAAGCCTTGTGCTTCGAGTCAAAGTCCTTGAACATGGCGGCGATTTCCTCGTTCCCGTCGTTCTTTTCCATGACGAGGTTCTTCAGCCAGCGGTTCTCTGTCTCAAGAAGGTTGATTCGGTTCTCAAGAGCGGTGACCTTGTCGTTCATGTCCTTCGCGCTCTTCTCGAGAGCCTGCTCGCGCTGCTTCTTCTTGATGCGGAAGCGAGCGCTAGCGGCCGTGTTGCGTCTGCGCTTATCCTCTTCTGCGGCAAGGCGAGACTGATCCTCAAAGGTCATGGTCCTACTGGGAGGGTTTAACACGACGCTCCCCCTGCGGCTCGTGTCCGATGAAGAAGACGGAACATACGCGGTCTGCTGGTGCTGCTGAGGCTGTTGCTGGGGCACCGATGGTGCATAGTGAGGCTGAGGGTTCGGTTGCAGAGGCTGCAAGTTACCGATACCCTCGTGGAAGGGCGGCACGCCAGAGCCGTGGTAGCCGTTGAAGTCGCCAAAATTAAAGTCGCCTGCCATTGTTAGGACTGAATTCTCTCAAACGCACGGCGGGCGGATCCGGGGCATGGTGATGGGATCGCGACTATCGGACGTGATGGGCGATCGAACGTCGGAGGGGAGGAAGATGACGGAAGCGAGATGGAGAGGAAAGCGGCGGGCAGGGCGACGATGGTGTTGAGGCGAAACAGACAGTATCTGATGCCAATCAGACAAGCACTTGTCTTGTTCTTGATGGCGGAGATGGGGGGCTAGGACGGTGCTGTGGTGGGCGGCGATGGCCCCTGCTAGGGTGATGACGGCAGATCACGGGTTATGGCACCATCCGACCGGGCATTTGTGAGATGCAGTCTGGGCCAACCACGGTCCCCCACACGCCCGCATCGCTGCACTTGAAAAGAGGCGCAACCCTCCGACCAGCAGAGGAGAGCGAGTGCTCTGCATCATGCAGAGTGGGGTAAAGTAGATGAGCCAGTGGATGGGCCGACGCACACATCCGTAAGCACTCATCCCGAGAGACATGCTGAGAGGGGAAGGTCCCATTGGCAATGTCCCATTGACAGGACGAGGAGGAGGAAAACGAAGGTTCGGTGTTGGTGCTCGGTCACCTTGCCGCACACCGGGCGCTGGTCCGTCTCGGAATACCGGAGAGCCGCTTGACTCGTACCGCCTGCGGTGAGCCACCACTCAATGACCGAGATGGGAGTGGGCCCCCACGCCACGAATGAGCGTATTATAGCGCCGGAAACAGCGTAGAGCACAAAACTCGGAAATAATGGGAGGGTGTGTTTCGAAGCCATTTCTCGAGTAATTGCGAGAGGGCGAAAAACAATATGAAAGAAAAGAATGACGATGAAAGGGTATCGATGTGTGTGCTGTCGGGTAGGTTCCGGGATAAGAGGGCAAAAAGCAAAGATGCGTGCTTCGGGGCGCCAACAGCGAAACAACACGACATGCCAGCCGCCGTGTATCGGAGGAAGAAAAGTAGTCGACTCACCAGCCAGGAAATCCAGGTTCGACATGTCGTTGAGTGTCGCTGGCGTTTCGAGGTCGTCCGTCGGGCTCACAGCGCTCGAGGGTGCCGTCTCAACCTCCGACTTGATGGGATGAGCCTGGTAGTCCGTGTTCTGACCCGAGTCGAAGTCGAAGAACTGAGTGTTGGTGAACATGGCCAGATCATCTTCGAACGTGAATTCCGCCTCCAGAGACTTGTCCGTCGGGAGAGTGTTCAGGTCGCGCAAGAAATGCGACACGTTGGGGCCTCTGCGGCCAGTGTTGTATGTGGGCGCCATGTTGATACCACGTCTTCCACCGCGAGGTGTATGCGTCGATGGAGATTCGTCAAGATCGAAGGCCAGCCGAACTCAAGATATTGAAGGCCTTGTGGGAAATGTGCGTTGTTTTCAACGGACTGCGTGTGTCCCTCGATGTGCGTCCTGCGTTGCGAGGTGTTTGTTCCTAGCCGGGCAGTGCGGGTAATTGTTCCTGCGCCGGGCTCGTGTTGGCGCTCGAGTTGCTGGGTGCCAACTCGGGGCTCGGGAAATCCTTGGCGGCGAGCAATGCTGGTCGATTCGGTATTTCGTCAATTATGTCGTTCTTCGCTTGGGCGTCGATGGTTGTTTGTTGAGTGACTCGAGAAACGAAGCCGAGAAGAAGGAGGTGAAGAGGGCGAGAATGATGGGTCGCTCCGTACTATGTCGGCATCCTTTCGGAACCTGAGTGGGCGCATGGAGGGGCTGGCCTACGCCTTTAGGGTCGTGGGTGGGACGCACCACCCCACTACCTGCTTCTAGGTTAGGTACCTGCTCGAGGCACGCAGCGTGCAGAGGGCGCTGTGGCATACATGCAGGGCTGTCAGGGTACAATTGCCACATGCCACACCCGACTGGGCATCCATGATGCGCCATGCGGGGCTCTCGTTCGACCATGGAAGCCAGAGTTTCCAGTGTCTGACGCTGTATCGGAATCATGCTGTCCCTCCCACATGGATTTGTCAGGCGTCTTTGTCGAACCCTGGGTTTGGCTGGCCTTGGCCAATGAGCGCTAGGCCCATCCCACGAGGACATCGTGAACACGTCTCCGCGTATGGCCTATGAGCCACGTTTCTAATCACTTTTCGCGGGTATTGATTTATCTATTGACTGCCTGGTCGTGTCGCGAATTCCACAAAGAACTCCCTCACACTGCCGACTGCATCACATGCGAGGGCGTCGCAGACATGGACAGGAACTTCTCAAGTGGTAGCCGCCGCGCGATGTAAGGGAGGCTACGAGCTGCATCAAGGTTCGATGATCGTATTCGTCATGACCCCGTCTGCGGGAAAATGGCAGTGGTACACCTGCCTCACTTCAAGTTGAGGGTCTTGTTGGCGGTCTGCAGGCCCCACGGGAAGGATGTCTTGCTCCAAGCATGATCGCTAAGCAATGTACCTACCCGTAGCGCTTACCTCATCAGTCCTTGTGCACCGGGCCGGGCACATTGTCCGGCGAGTCTCGCCAGCAGGCAGGCATGCTTGGCATGCAAGTGGATGTTTATGATCTGGCGGGGCACGGTAATCTGTCAACTGTGCTTCCTTCCATCCCATCTCCGAAACCGTGCCCCCCTCCGCGACGCGTTCGACCCGACGCGTACTGTACGACGGGCACATGTAAGAAACATTCTAGCGCCTCTGGCACCTCATGTCACCAGCCTCATCAACAACCGAGCACATTGTGGCTGAAATACGACGCCCTTTGAATATTGAGTCTGTTTGTGTTTGAGGCGTAATAACCGTGTACTCTATTCAAGCGACTCGACTATTTGTCGTTCCCCCAGCATGCCGCTTCAGCATGGCTCGTCTATCCGTCCCTACATCAGGGCGGTTATCGTCAAGGCTGAGGGTCGATAACTCCAGCGCCATTGTCCAAAAAACAGTCGGTCGTCTCTCTCGCGCCGGCCTGGCAGCTCTTGCGCTCGACTGGCTCGACGATGAGAATCGCGGCCTCTGTCCCCCAGTTCTCGCCCACGACCATGACCCCAGTGACTTTCAGCCGCCCGCCGAGTCGATCGAAGAGCTCCGGCAGCTTTACGAAGAAATGCGCGAGCGGAAGGGGTCCCGACGGGAAGTGATGGACCGCATCGTCGATGGGGATTGGCGAAATGGCCTGTCACTCTATCAGCTCGCCATGGCTGACATGCGGTATCTGCACGAGCACCCGGCGTCACAAAGATGGGCTGCCTACCGCATCATACCCCTCTCAACCTCTCGGGATGATGCCGACGGCGACGGGAAGCAGGACGTCTTGGACGCCGAGTCCCTTGATATACCACGGATTCATCCATCAACATTCTTGCAGAGGCTCGCTTCTCAAGCACTCCCCGACATGAAAGTTCACTATCACGTCGACCGTCCGGAGGGACTAGCCATGCTTGTCGTTCGCGTGTTTCTGGTAGACTCTCCCTACACAACAACTGCGGCTCTCGGAACGAACTCGTCAGCCCAGATTGACGTGTCCAAAACACTCTACATCGCTTTCCCTGACGCCTCGCCCTACGTGTACTTGTCTAGGCCACAGGCCGTCGGTGCCGCCGGCGGTCCGGATGCCAAGGCGTTCCGCAACTTGGTGGCGCAAGGCATACCCAAAGCTCTCTCGGAGCCGCGAAAAAGGTACAAGCTCAAGTACACAGACATGTCGACGAAGAACCTTTCGAGTTTACTCTTCACAAAATCGAATGCTCGAACGGTGGCAGCCGGGGGCGGATGGGGCATATATGCCGACAAACAAAAGAGCGAGTCTCCCCTAGACCCTGCGCCCCCGCCGGCCCCCTTGTCCGAGGACGGAGACGCGGATGCGCGGGACTCGAGAGCTGCACAGGCATATGGCCTTGAGCAGTCTTCGAGCAAGAGGCTGCGACGCGTGGCTCGAGGTCGTTTCGGGTCGGCAGCGAATATGGACGATGGCAAGGGCTTTGAACGCCTCGACATCAAAATGGAAGATCCATTCGACAATCTGGATGCGAGTCGTGGTGCAGAAGACGATGGTGGCGCATGGGTGCCGAGGGTCAAGCTCACCTTCCGCGGGCCCCATGTGGTCGCTGGTACACGGCAGCTCGTCGAGCTTGGAGTTATCGACGGCGAAAAGATGCCAGGGTGGATGACAGGGGAGGAAGGCGTGACAATAGGCGCTGTCAAGGATGGAAGAATACGGGGCCACAAGGGATCAGGGCTCTGATTACATCGAGTGCCTGGATGAAGATGGCTGATATGCGTCTTAATGCTGGAGCTTCGCGCCGCGTAGGACAGCAGCTTAATGTCGAGATACCCACACCGTTTAATGCTCTTACCATGACATCAGGCGGACTCTTCTCCCAGGTCAAAGACCCGATTCGTGTTCCGCCACGCAGCCTCGCAGACCTCCTCTACTGAAATGCCCTTGATACCTGCAACAACCTTGGCTACCCGCTCAATCATGCAAGGCTCGTTGCGGCCCTTGACCATGCAGCCTTCCTGCCATTTCTCCTTCTTGACAACCTGCCACCTCTGGGGGACCTCTGGCTCCTTTTTCTGATTCTTCTTGGACTTCTGCTGTTGCTGTGGCTGGTCGCTGGCGCCGTTGGCCTCGGGTTTCTTCTCAATAAGGAACTTGTACCCCTCGTGGCTAGGGCGAATTTCACACCAAGGCCCGTCAGTTTCCAACATGATGCGGTCAAGACTGATTCGTTCGACGACCTCGCAATTCTCGACCGTCTTGAAGCTGCAGCCGTTGATGCCGATATACAACCCGAGATCCATGAGCTCGCGTGCCTCCTCAATCGTACCTGTGAAGCTGTGCACAACGCCCCCCTTCTCGAGCCTCTCCAGCTTTGGACCAAACTTGTCCTGCAGTAGGGAGCGGAAATCATCATGAGCTGCGCGCGAGTGCAGAAAGAGCGGCAGCTGAGGCTTCATGGAGGCCACAAGATCGAGCTGCGCCGCAAATGAGTGAAGCTGAACAGTCCTTGAGCAGTAGTGAAGACGGTCGTAGTCTAGACCGAATTCACCGAAGGCGACGAGGCCGCCGGTCCGAGAACCTCGGACTTCCGCGATGAGTGCCTCGAGCTCCGAGATGATGGCTCGGGTCTTGACAGGATCCGGCGCGTGATGCTCCGGCACCGGCTTGTTCGGATCGGGGTCGCTGGTCACGGTTTCGGGAGCTGTTTCGGCAGAGCTGAAGATGGCACTACTGCAGGGGTGGATGCCGATGGTGGTGTACACAGTGGTAGCTGTGGCATGTTAACAAAGTGGTCCTTCCTCGCGAGAAGAAAAAGAAAACACACGATGATCCTTGGCAATCGACAGTGCGTCTCTGGAGCTCTCAAAGTCAGACCCGGTGACGATGAGCTTGGTGCAGCCAACGTCTTTGGCCCGAGAGATGACAGCATCCAGATCGTCGGGGTGTCGCCGCGAGCCATGGGATATGCCTCTGAAGATAGGATCAGCTAGATTGATGCCGATCTACTAGAGCTTCGTCAGCGTCACTTGATATTAACAGGCTCGACTGAGCGGGCATACATCGACATATCTTGGCCGGTATGCATCCTGAGACGGAACCGAGGAATTCGTGGACGCAGCCATCCTCGATGCTACTTGTGTGGAAAACGCGGGCCAGTTAATCCTCTGGATTTGGATGAGTGGCCTCGACCGGTTGAAGAAGCTTATACGAGGTTTCATGAATATCTCAGCGACCGTGTTTGCGCTGAGGGTAAGAGTCAACGCCAGGCTGACCGTCGCCTGGTGAGCGATGACCAAGAATTCTCCATAATAATTACTCTTTTCAGACGGGTACTCATTAAAGTCGTGGAGTGAGCGAACTCGTTAAGATCATACAGATTCCACGTGACACCGTGACGGGGCGGATTCATCCACGCGTTAAGTGCATGCATGAGGATGGTGTAAGGGGCATTGGATCGCAACGCAACGTGCCGCGAGGTAGTTGACGGGCTTGTTGAGTACATAGCTATCCATAACCTCATGAGTTCTTCCCACTCAAATGAGCCATCCGAATTTACGCAAATAAAAACCTCTCATCACGATACACCCATCAGTTGACGAGGAGGATTCAAGACGCGAGGACCTGCCAGGTGGGTCTTGCAATGTTACCGGGGCTTAAGTGATTGCCAGGGATCCGCCGTGTTGTCGCGCCAGGGATTGGCGTTCAAGTCGCGTCCCCTACGCGACGCCCCGCCAGGACTATATCTTTCTCCTGCCACCGTACCTCTGGAAACCGTTCTCTCCTCCCTCCCACATCGCGCCATCACCCAAGAACAAACACCGCGTTCTCCTAGCAACATTGTTTTCTGGGAACACGTTCATATCTCGGGATATCTGGCCGAGAATCAAGTGCCTATTTCCATGAGAAGCCCCCTTCTTGCCACTACCTCACACACTGCCTTCACCCCTCCAGCTCACGCATCATGTTCGTGAGGAAGAGAGGTAAGATACGCAAGCGTTCCAAAGCAATCTCAGAAACTAACACGATACAGATGGTCGCCAGGAGCGCGTCCAGTTCGACAAGATCACAGCTCGCGTGTCGAGACTGTGTTACGGCCTCGATGCCGAACACGTTGACCCCGTTGCCATCACCCAGAAGGTCATTTCGGGTGTCTATGGCGGCGTCACTACCATTCAGCTTGACGATCTCGTAAGTTCCACTGCCCATGGCATCAGTCTGCTCGGTTCTGACAAATACCGAACAGGCCGCAGAAACTGCTGCGTACATGACCGTCACCCACCCCGACTATGCCATCCTTGCTGCTCGCATTGCAGTATCCAACCTTCACAAGCAGACTAAGAAGCAGTGGTCTTCCGTCGTCAGCGACCTTTACCACTATGTCAACCCCAGAAACAGTCGTGCATCCCCCATGATCGCCAAAGAGACATACGAGTGCGTCATGAGGCACAAGGAAGAGCTCGACTCGGCCATCGTCTATGATCGTGACTTCAACTACCAATACTTCGGCTTCAAGACTTTGGAGCGTTCCTATCTGCTCAAGCTTGATGGCAAGATCGCCGAGCGCCCGCAGCACATGATCATGCGTGTTGCCGTCGGTATCTGGGGCGACAACGTTGAGCGCGTCATCGAGACGTACAACCTCATGTCGAGCAAGTTCTTCACACATGCCTCCCCGACGCTTTTCAACGCGGGCACCCCTCAGGCCCAACTCTCTTCTTGCTTCCTTGTCGATATGAAGGAGGACAGCATTGAGGGCATTTACGACACACTCAAGACCTGTGCCATGATCTCCAAGATGGCTGGCGGCATTGGCCTGAATGCTCATCGTATCCGCGCCACGGGCTCTTACATCGCCGGCACCAACGGCACGTCCAATGGTGTGATTCCCATGCTGCGCGTGTTCAACAACACCGCTCGCTATGTTGACCAGGGCGGCAACAAGCGCCCTGGTGCCTTCGCCATCTATCTTGAGCCCTGGCACGCCGACGTCTTCGAGTTTATGGACCTGCGCAAGAACCACGGCAAGGAAGAGGTCCGTGCTCGTGACCTGTTCCTGGCACTCTGGATCCCCGACCTCTTCATGAAGCGTGTTGAGAAGAACGGTGACTGGACTCTCATGTGCCCCAACGAGTGCCCTGGTCTCGCCGACTGTTATGGTGAAGAGTTCGAGGCTCTCTACGAGAAGTATGAGAAAGCTGGAAAGGGTCGCAAGACCATCAGGGCCCAGAAGCTCTGGTATGCTATTCTCGAGGCACAGACCGAGACCGGCAACCCCTTTATGCTGTACAAGGATGCTGCCAACAGGAAGAGCAACCAGAAGAACCTTGGCACCATCCGCAGCTCCAACCTCTGCACGGAAATCATCGAGTACAGTGCACCCGATGAGGTTGCCGTCTGCAACCTCGCCTCGCTGGCTCTTCCCTCCTTTGTGGACTACAACGAGGGTGTCTACGATTTCAAGAAGCTGCACGAGGTGACCCAGGTCGTTGTCAGGAACCTGAACAGGATCATTGACGTCAACCACTACCCCGTTCAGGAGGCTCGCAACAGCAACATGCGACACCGCCCCATTGGCCTGGGTGTCCAAGGTCTCGCTGATGCTTTCCTTGCTCTTCGCATGCCTTTCGAGTCTCCCGAGGCCCGTGAACTCAACAAGCAGATCTTCGAGACCATCTACCACGCTGCTCTTACCATGTCCTGCAAGCTTGCTCAGGAGGAGGGCCCCTACTCCACGTACGAAGGTTCTCCTGTCTCCCAGGGTATCCTCCAGTACGACATGTGGGACGTGAAGCCCTCGGATCTCTGGGACTGGGACTCCCTGAAGGAGGAGATCAAGCAGCATGGCGTGCGCAACAGCTTGCTGGTTGCACCCATGCCCACTGCCTCCACCTCTCAGATTCTCGGCAACAACGAGTGCTTCGAGCCCTACACCTCGAACATCTACCAGCGTCGCGTCCTTGCCGGCGAGTTCCAGGTCGTCAACCCCTGGCTGCTCAAGGATCTCGTGGACATGGGTCTCTGGTCTGACGCTATGAAGAACCGCATCATTGCTGAGAACGGTTCCATCCAGAATATTCCCAACATCCCTGCCGAGGTCAAGGCTCTTTACAAGACCGTCTGGGAGATCTCGCAGCGTGTCGTTGTCCAGATGGCCGCTGACCGAGGCGCCTTCATTGATCAGTCCCAGTCGCTCAACATTCATATGAAGGACCCCACCATGGGCAAGATCACCAGCATGCATTTCGCGGGTTGGAAGCTCGGCCTCAAGACGGGCATGTACTATCTGCGCACACAAGCAGCAGCGGCCCCCATTCAGTTCACGGTTGACCAGGAGGCGCTCAAGGTCGCCGACAGCAATGTTTACAAAGAACGCCTCCTCAAGAAGCGCGCTCCCCCTTCGGGTAGCTACATCTCTTCTCCCTCGGTTCACTCTAGGCAAGCACCTGTCAAGGGTAACGAGGCGTCGGCCGTGGGCAGTGGCCCCCTTGACATTCCGACTCCCAGCACCACCCCTCCTCCCAATGTTTCCAAGTTGGCCAAGCAGGGCTCTTCCCCCGCAGAGGGAGCCACCATCAAGGCTGATGCCCCCGAGGGAGACAGCCCCAAGGTCCTTGCTGTTGATGCCCAGCAAAAGCCTGAGGATGCCGATGCAAAGGAGAAGTCGCCTGATGCCGAGGACAAGGACGAGGATAGCGAGGAGAGGGAGAGGGACATCTATTCGGACGCCGTTCTCGCCTGTAAGTAACCATTCAGTCCCCGAACGGCACTGGCAACATCCGACTAACGACCGTGACAGGCAGCATTGAGAACCCTGAGGCCTGCATCATGTGCAGTGGCTGAGCCATCTGCTTCCGGTGTAAGGATACCTGATGGATGACGAATTGGTTTTGGGTCACAGGAGCAATGTCTTTTTAATGCATTTGAACATGGTTGATGGATATGGTAATGAAGAAAACAGCGCGAGGCGCAAGCAAGCCCGCAACGACCGTCTTGACGACGGACCGCGGTCGCATTGGGCCTGTCATTGTTTTCTGTTTGGCACTTCGCGGGTTTCTGGCGGCATGACTTGTCTTTTGGTCTGACTTTCTGTACACGCCCGAGGGCCCAGGCCTGCCTCGACATCAGGGGCGCAGGGCAGCACTGTTGTGCCGCTTGCATGTAAACAAATTATGTTTGTGTTACCTTGCTGAATTCTCATGCGGCCATCGCGTCTGACGTGTTTGATGTTTTGCCACCATAATGAATGAACCCAAAGCAAGCCTGGCGCGCTGGAACACAGACCAGCTGGTGGTGCGCTGCGAGCAGTCAGGGGAAACCCAACTCTTAAGAAAGGCCGCGTCAGTTACGAGGACTGCCAGGCCTCCGGTAGGGTCTCGGAGGAACTCAGCGCAGGCAGCCTGTGTCGGTCGTACGAGTATGCGGCGAAAGCGGGCGGACTTCGCCACAGGCTGCGCTCGACTCATGCAGCCGAGAGGTGCAAGCTGCAAAGGGGTTGAGGGGCTGAAAGGTCCTCCCGTTCGATGGGAATGTTTGCGTCCCACCCGTCCCCAAGGCCGGCATTTTCCCCTTGTTGGTGATACGGTAAAAAGGGCGGGGTGCGACCACGGAGGCGATATGTGACCTGCTCGGGCCATATGGCCCTTTTAGTGCGGGTAATCAGCAGCAACTGCCCGGTGCTTCGAATAGGCTTGGATGAGGTAGTCTGCGAGCAGAGAGAAGACATCTTAACATGGCCAAGGTTACTTCGAGGTGATGAGTTGTTCCCTGCGGGCAGTAGATGCAAGTGGTCAAGAGGCAGCTTCGGGATTTGGCGCTGGGACAGGTGTTCCACGACAGGAACCCCCCGACACGCTGTCATCCATCTTGGTACTCCCGGCGGCTCTTCAAGAAACGGCGGGCCCCTACAGAGTCTAAGGATGCAGCGTGCCAGCAGCCAATTAATCATCATCTCGTGCGGCAGTGAACATACTCGACGCCATCGGCACTTTGTTGGGCTTCGGCAAAGGGGCCCACTCGACCGATGGGATTGAGGCCGCCGTGGACGGACTGGGGAGTGGTGGCTTGGGTGCGAGTGCCGGTGTGGATCTCCGTGACACGGGACAGGCATGCGGCCAGCCGTCCAATGGTCGGGGTGCCAAGACCCCAGACTCCGACCTCGTCACTTCGGGCACCAGCAGCTGTGACGTTGGACCGGGCCTGCCCTCTGGCGTGTTCCTTTGCAGCTGCACAGTCAGGCACCTCAGAATGACCTATTGCCTTTGTCAATTCGCAGGACTGTTTCCTCCCCCGCTCTTGGTCGCTACGCCAGGGCAGACGTCATTCGCGAACATGAAGGAGCGACTCAGCGCATGCTTCCTAAAATATGTTTCAGTCGTGGTCAAATAGATGCACCAGCCCTCGAGTCCACGTGATGGATTTTCGCTCTTGTATTTCATCTTGGAGGGTTGGGAAATCGGAGACTGCAAACAATATCGTCACTGCCCGTGGTTAGCACCAGCATACAACCACATTTCTTCCATCAACCCGAGAAACATTTCCTGCGGGCAATATGGTTCAAGGAAAAGAAAATATAGAAAAAGGTCATTGGCGCTTGAGAGGCAGGTGGTATTCGGCGTGTGGCTCTCGATAATATCAGGGTCATTTCCCTGTACAAACACTCCGGGTCTTTAATGTGCCTCTCGTGTAGAAGGGTACATGATCCTGAATTCCAAAGCTTCCAAGTACGTTAGACTTTGAGTTGATCAGAGGCCCATGATCACAACATCTACCAACTCTCCAACTCCTTCGCGGCATGTGCCACCACCCGCAGCCCCTTGCTTTTTCAGCGTCATCGACAAGTAGGATGAAATACTTGGTTCTAACACCGCTAAGCAACAACCTAAGGCAAGGACATTCTGCCTAGCTGCACTTTCCCAACCATGACTTCCCAAATAGGTAGGCACAAAAAACAACTCCTTTCGGTACCTACGTCAGCGCTGTTAGCATTCACCTTAGAGCGGTGCTTTGCTTTCACCACCTCCCCTTAACCTCTCCTCTTTCCGGCCTCTCGCTCACACACCTCCTCCTCCACCACCACCACAACAACAACAAAAGCAGGTAAGTGCAGTACACTGAGTCTACTTTGTACCCCATGTATTTGTTGCATCGTTGCCCTTTCCAGCTCTTCTGGTCTGCAGCACCGCTCGCCATCATTTCTTTTACCTCCCTGTCTGTTCTTCATTCAGCCAGCCTGGTGATTCAGCCCAAGTGCTGGCCAGTGGTACCTTGGGTGACTTGGTGCGGCTGCTGCTGGTTCCATGTTTCCAGGTTTGACACGGCAGGCGCGCAGGGCATGCCTTCCCCTAATCCGCGGCTCCTCCTCTTGCACCTTCCTAGTTCTGCTGTTGCACCTGCCTGCCCAAACCCACTCCTTCCAGTTACACCTTCATTTCCCGGCCACCCTCCTCCATCGCATCTCTCCCCAGCTGTCTTCCTCTTTCATCTTCAAAACTCTCGAGTCCGCTCTCCAACGCCTGCTCGTGCTGCCCTCTCTCGTTCACCACTTTCTCTTTCACCGTCGACTTGTCGCGCAAAAACCTGTCAGTAGCCCTTACTTGGTTCGTTTTCATTTGACAGACATCTCCTTTGCACATTTGATGTATCACGCGCGCTCAAAAGAAACTGAACGCTGTCCCAAACCTCGTTTTGACTTGCCAATGGTTACTGACTGGTCAATTTCAGATCATTCGATTCCACACCAGCCGCTGACTATCTTACCACAAGTTTCCATCAGACATTCCCGTCAAGCACGCACTTTCAAGATGAAGAACAACGTCATCATCCTTGCCGGTGGCCTTGCGGCCATGGTCACTGCTCAGGACAACATCTCCGAGTGTGGCGTTAGTTCTTACCTTCTCTTCCACCAGCTCATCTGCTAACACTGGCCAGCGCGTTTGCCTCGATAACATGCGAGGCCTCGCTGGAGAGCTCGGCTGCGGCGATCAGGCCCAGGGCGATGCCCTCAACCGCTGCCTCTGTAGCCAGGCCAACTATGCCTATGGCATCAACGACTGCTCTGCCCAGTCTTGCTCTTCCGAGGAATCCTCCCAGCTCGTCCAATTCGCCAGGTCCGACTGCCAGCGTAAGTCGTGCTTTCCAATCCTTGGTATTTGGGATGACGCCGTTCTCTGACACACCACAGGCCTTGGAATCAACTGGGATTCCGTCAGTACTGGAACTGCCGGCACTGTTAGTGACTCGGCCCTCCTTGCACAAAGATGTCAACTACTTACTGACTGCTCACAGGAGGTCATTCCTGTCGCGTCCGAGTCTGTGACTGGCGTTGCGACTGATGTAAGATTTCCCAGTCCATACTTCTCCTGTTCATTAGTCTGACATGCACAGCTCACCGGCACTGCCGACACTGCTACCACTAGTGTCATCGACCTTACCAGCGCCCTCGATACCACCACCATCGGTGCAGTCATTGCCACCATCACCTCTGATGGCCAGACCTATACCACCATTCTGCCTGCCGATGAAGCCACCAGCGTTCTGCTGTCCGAGAGTGCCCTTCAGACTGACGACGGTGTCTCCACTGGTACCGCCACTGATCTCAGCACTTTCACCACCACCACCACTGGCACCGAAGGAGGTGACGAGGCTTCTGGTACTAGTGAAGCCAGCAGCACTGAGACAACCGGCGATGATTCGGTACGTGCCCGTGACTCTTGCTTGCCCTCGCTGGTTCGTTTAAATCTGACATACTCATAGCCTGCCATGCGCGTTGCCGCTCCCATGATCGGCTTCATCGTCGCCGCGGGAATGGCTGCCGTCCTCCTCTAAGAATCCACGTGTGCATCCATTCACAATCCGCGCCTGTTTTGGCGAGATTGAGATCCTCACACACATTTGACTTCATCATCCTTACTGCGGCCTCGGCCTCGACTTTCGACTACGTTGGTGTCGCTCTCATGTGGAGGGAACCACATTAGGCTTTGGGAGGGTCGATTCAATCTGGGAGAAAGGAAATGAAGATAAGGTGACAGGGTGAATGGACAGACATTACAGGCTTTCTTTCCTCCTCTCAATGCCCAGCGAGGCACATCCAGCTGTACTTTCTGCTCTTTAATGGGACTGCATGGTAATGAGTTGCTACATGTAGTGTGGTGGACTAGTGATGGTATTTACTTTTACTCAAGCGGCCCTTGCCTTGTGTCTTGATGGTGATTAGCTACAGTAACATCGATGTCGACTACTCGGTTCCGAAGCAACAGCCGGTGGAGGTCCCGCTCGCTGCAGTGTCTAGGACCTTGCCGGTGACAAGGCCCACGAGTCGGCCACGTCTAAGAGAACGTGCGATACTCGTCGGGAGACACGCAGAGGGCTTATTATTATTATCACCACACGACGAGAAGAAGAACGACTAGAAGTACACGAGTCATGAATTCATGACGCGCAGCAGATGACGAGCTGGAGGTCAGTCACCGCTCCGAGGCTTTCGCTACTAACGCCTCTTCCCAAGTAGTGCCAGCTTCGCATCGAGGCTCGCCTTGACTCGCGAATTGCCGGTCTCGTCATCGCTCTCGTCATCTGAGCCGGAGCTACTCGAAGTGTCGTCATCGTCATCGTCATTGTCCTCGTCCTCGTCCTCGTCTTCTTCCCCGAGGCTCTCTTCTGCCACGACCTCATAACCATCCGCCGGGCCTTCGGCATCGCTTCTCTGGCCCCTGGTCCCATGGTGGTCGCCTTCATCGTCTTCATCGCCGCTGGGCACTTCGCCTTCCTCGAGGTCGCGGCGTGGTTTCTTGCCGTGCCTCGCAGTGGCGTTTTTGCCGGGCTTGCGATCCGGGGGCGCTTGCCGCTTGCGCTTCGACGTGAGCGAGGCGCGAAAAGTGGGCTCCTTAGGTCTGACGTTGAAGAGGGCGTCGGAGAGGGCGGTTGACGCGGGGAGGACGTAGATGGTGGGGAACTCGAGCACGGTGGTGTCGCGCAGGGCCTCGCTCAGGGCCGTCAGGGGGTCGAGGGGGTGGACGACGATTTTGCCGTCGGTGGTCTTGGACAGGGGGTTGGGGGACAGGAAGTACTGGTATGCTGTCTGCTGGGCGAGCTCGGCCTGGGTGAGGCCCGTGAAGGCGGCGGTGCCGGCGTAGCGCTTCCAGGAGGTCGTCGGGTGTGGCTGGAGGGAGTAGTCGCTCAGGGGCCATGTTGCGGTGGCGTGGTCTTGGACCTCGGGAACAGGAGGGGCTTGTTTCCGTTTCTTGGGCTTGCTCGGCTGTTCGGCCGCCTCTTGCTCGTCCGCGGGTTTCGGCTGGGTGGGATCGGCTTGAGGCGTGCGGCTGTTGAAGAAGGCCGTGTAGATGGGAAGGTGGTCGAGGGACTTGCCCAGGACTCGTGTCGTCCGTGGTCTCTTGACCTCTCTGGGCCCCGAGTCCTCGCCCGCCGACTCGTCTTCGCTCTGCTGCCTCTCGTCCAGCAGGAGCCACTCGACCTGCCAATTGATCCTCCCCGAGGCCTTGGCGACGCTCGTCCCGTTCTCCCTCTGCCTCGTCATGCCCGTCGGCACGCGCCGGACGAAGATGCCGCACGTCGAGAGGCGCTTCTTCATCTGCTTGGAGAGGTCCGGCTTCGCCGCGGCGCCGGCGCGGTTCCGCAGAACCTCGGTGACGAGCACGCGACGTTTGGTCCCATCCTTGCCCCTACGCCACTGGACGCTGCGCACCTCGACGGGGCGCAGGTCTTCGGCGGCGAGGAGGCCCCGTTCCTCGACGACCTCCTTCTCGGACCGCTGGACGGCGCGCTCGATGCTGGAGAGGAAGTTGAAGTCGTGGTCGACGCCGGCGGCGGTCTTGAGTTTCGAGGGGGGCACGTAGGCGGTCGCGTCGCGGATGCCGGAGCACGACGACCAGGACTTGTGTCGGCGTGTGCAGGCGAGGGAGCAGGTGCGGATGGCGCAGCGCGGGCAACGGTATTTCGGTGGTTGGACGTGGCAGATGGAGCAGAGTGTCGTGAGAAGGGGATCGGAGGAGGACATTCTGGCTGGTCACCCTGCCTGATGCCAGAACCGTCAGGAATAAGTATGTTCTTGGGCTGGCTGGTGAAGAATATGCAATGTTCTCTGCTTTGCTTCGAGTCTGGCTGGTCGCAATGCAGAGTCGACATTCGTGTTATCGATAAGGGGACTTTTATTTTATTTACCTACTAGTAGCCTACCATGTGGCTCTGACGAAATCCAAGGACCGTTTTGCGGATCCACACGGGAGCATTAGGCCGGCATGATCAACGCCGAACGGCAACATCATAACTCCGGTGTCCCACAACTACACCGCGAGTACTTTTATTAGGTAGTCTTCTTCTCAAGGGCCCATATGTCGGCAGCATTCCTTTGGACTGCTCATCGCAAAAAAATCATCTCAGAACTCAAAGAACTTTAAGTCACACCATCACAGGCTACCAGGTGTGTGAGGGGAGCGAGCAGCCTGTAGATCATCCGAAGTCACCACCATCTCGCAAAAATCATCTCAATAGAGCCTGGAATCTCCATTTTCAAGGTCGGGCACGCTCTCACGCGGCCACTTGCTTTTCAACAGCTATCGAATTGTAAACCTCCACCAAAGCCTCGTCTCCTGTCCACTGACAGGCGGTAATAGATAACACAAAGTAGACAAGCAGCAGGGACACTCTGAACGCCAGTACACGACAAAATATGAGTTCAGACCCTTGACCACCAACAACAACAGAGGTATAAGTTGGGAAAACAACAATACAAGAAAAGAGATTTTATGCATGGTGTTCAAAAATGGAAATTCGAGCCCGGCGGCAAGAAGAAGAAGGTAGCCATCAAGGCGGTTGGTCGAGCAACGCTGGGTCCTCGATGTGCTGGTCATGATAACAGTGCCGAATTTGGCGAATAATATGTGTGGGAGTCCCAGAAGCGATTAACGAGTGCCGCCAAGTGCACTGATTCTCGCGCCAGAAGGCCTGTGGATGAGGCTCTCGGCGTGCTTGCCGACAACGCCGGACTCGTGAGGGATCGTCTCGGACTCGCTGCGGCCTTCTTCCAGGTCCTCGTCGTCATCCTCGACGATCTTGGTCGGAATGTCCTCCCGCACCATGCTGTATTGCTGGCTCGATCGCTCAGGTGTGGTCGCAGTCGAGGCGAAAGACATGGCCGTGCTGCTTCTGTTGGGAACCAGATCGGGCGTCGGCGGAATGCTCGACGCACGGCCAGAGCTGGGCTGGAGGAGGCTGTCGTCACCGACCTCCGAAGTTGCGTTGGACGCGACATCGTGACCGTCTTCGCTGGCAGCCGTCGAAAGGTTGCTGTGGCGTCTGTGGGCGGCGGCCATGCGGGCGCGCTCGTCGATCTCGGCGTCTTGGGCCAGGGCCAGGCCCTCGACGGCGGCTTGGCACTGTTCGGCGATGTTCCTGATAATGTGGGCGATCGCATCCGTCTTGTCCTTGAGGTGGCGATCGGCCACATCAATGAAGCTCGAGGAAGACATCCTCTTGTTGGCCAGGGCGGCGTTCTTGAGGTTCGCCTCGGCCTCGGGTGACAGGCCCTCACGATGGGCAGCTGCCTCCTCATCTGCTTCGTCATAGCCCTCTCCGATCTCAGAA
The DNA here is from genome assembly GCA_037042015.1 of Furcasterigmium sp. R96-07A1. Lineage (NCBI taxonomy): Eukaryota > Fungi > Ascomycota > Sordariomycetes > Glomerellales > Plectosphaerellaceae > Furcasterigmium > Furcasterigmium sp. R96-07A1. The sequence goes on from JAXQJP010000018.1 coordinate 70,912, forward strand.
GCGAGGTCCTCAGGCTTGGTCAGAGAGCGGACGAGATGTTCCATATGATGGCTCTGACCACCGATAAGACTGCGGAGGTGAAGCACCACGCGGCGTGCCTCGTCTCTTTGCCTGACGATGGTGACGTTGGTGTGCTGAAGGGCAGCAAGCTCCTTCTTGTTCCTCTTGCGTTCGCGCTCAAGCTCTTCGGCAATCTCCTGCTGGAGCACGAGGGCCTCGAGAGCGTCGTCACGCTGCTTCTCCGTTCCGCTGAGGCGAACGGTAAGGCGGGCGTTGTCATCCTTCTGCTGGTCGAGAAGACCGGCCAGACGTCGGTTCTCACGCTTGTGGGTCTCGATCTTGCTCTTGAGATCTTGCGTCTCCTTGGTGAGCTGCTCGGCAAAAGCCTGGAATTTGAGGAACTGCGGGGATGATTAGCTTCCATGTTGAGGCACGGGTCACGATGGAGGGAGGCACTTACCTGCTGCTTCCAGCTTTCGAGTTCCTCAACCAAGTAGTTGTTCCTCTTGGTGACTTTGTTGAGCTCCGTGTCCATGCGACCCTTGAGGTTGATGAAGTCCTGCCAGGCTTCGAGAGCATCACGAGAGTACTGGTTCCTCTCCCGGACGATCTCATTCAGGTGCCTCATGGAGACCTTGGTCATGAGAGGCTTCTTTACAGAGCCACCAAAGACAGCCTTGAGGCCTGTGTTGCGGCCCATCTTCTCGCAAACGTGGTCCATGACGGTCATGACGTTATCTTGGTTCCACCACTCGGGGTCCTGAATGGACTCAACCTCACCGCGCATAACGATGATCTGACCAGCGGGGATCAGCTTACCGCCACCATAGGCGGATCGGAGATGCTGGGGAACGCCTGACGGGGTAACATCACCGTTCAGGGACTGAGTGAGCCGCGTGACGAACTTGTTCCGTTGGCCAGGGCTGAGGGCGGTCGGGGGGTTTGAAGTGAGGACAAAGTTGCGATCGAGGTCCACAACGAGAGCGTCGTTGGGAGCTGTGAAGAGAGAGCGGCACTCAGCAGTGATGCCGAGAATGTAGGGGCCAGGCTCCTGCACAAGCTCCTTGGCGTGACGAGCGTGGACGACAGGCACGTAAAGCCCGCTCCACTCGTAGACGCGGACGCAGTACCTGACGGTTTCGGCGGCCATTGTGAGCATGGCTGGGTAGTGGCTGACGAAGATGATGCGGCGAGTGGGAGAGATGGCGGCCTCGATGACGCCAACAATGTTGGGGATGGAGAGACACGAGAACAGCGGCCACATGGCGAAGTTCTGGAACCCAGTGGGTGAAGAAGGGAACTGGTAGCAGAGTGCGTAGTCCTTCATGTCAATGCGGACAAGGTCATTCAGCCTAGGCGCGGGGAAGCTCAGAATACGTGAGACCTCCTCGGCGTGGAATAAGTTGGTGGCCTTGTTCCAGTGAATCCACATGCCTCGCAGGTAGTCGCCAAGGAGGTTGTAGAGTGGGTAGCGAGAAAGGAAGGACAGGCAGTAGGGAATCCAGTACGTCTCGTCGGGGTTGTCGTAGAAGTCTGGCTCCGTCCTCTTGCGAAGGTCGCGAATGGTCTCGGCACGCTTGTCGTCAGCACGGGACCAGACGCGGAGGCAGATGCCGTAAAGCGTGTGGGAGGAGTCCTGTTGTAGGACGAAGGCGTGATGCACGCAATGTGGCTGACTTCGACCTGTGCAAATCTCTACATCGTGAGGGAAGCAGGCCTGTGATGGCGGTTGTCAGTTACACGTACGCATGCAGGCAGCGGGCCGGGCAAGCACTTACACGCATGGAGGCATGCAGAGACCTGGCGATCTCGTTGTCCTGCTCAAGACGAGGGCTGCTGCCGAGGATCTCGGGCAGCCAGAATTGACCGACAGCACCCTTCATGTGCCCAATCTTTCCTTGGGCGGGAGCCGGCGCCTTGACCCATTGCGAAGGCTCACGGCCCACGCCACAAACCATGTAGGCATGGGTAAGGGTCTTGGGCGTCCGCTGCTGGGGTTTGCTGTTGAGCGTCGAGGGGATAGGCTGGGTGATGCGAGAGTGAAGCGAAGAGGTGCGGCTAGGGATTATGAGATTGGTATCGCCTTGGTCGCGGGTCAGGGGGCGACCCTCGCGGTCGCCGGTGCGAGGGCGCGTGAACGAGGTGTGGGCGGTCAATGAGGGTGCCATTGTGACGGAGATGATAGGGCTTGCGGAACAGAAGCTTCTCGAGGTCGTCGAGGTCCAATTCGTGCACAGTCGTGGGACTGCGCAGAAAACGAAGACGGGGTGTCCTCGGGTTCAGGACTGTAGGTAGGAGCCACTGGAGGCGTGTTGAGGTCGACTCTGGCGCAGTGGTTGCTAAGTATCCATTCGAACGCGCGCTTCGGCCTCGCTGCGGTGGTCGACGTGGGCTGTACTCTGGAGCTTGGAGGGCTCTAGGGCACAGAGAAGAGACGAAACGAACGTCTAGAAGAGAAGAGGAGGATGTCGAGAGGACGTCGGAGGAGCAGTAGAGGTCAGGAAGAAACGACGAGATGGCAGCCCGGGGCGAGAAAGGGGGAAAAGAGCTGGGGCGGCGACACGGGGAGGGGGCAAAGGTTACAGGGGTGGTGGGGGGCAGTCGGACGGGGGGTGACAGTGTAGTAGGCAAGGGATTCGCGGTATGGCACAAGAGCACAATAATTAGATCAAGGTATCGTTGCTGCTGGTGTGCGGACGAGCCTCTTCCCAGGCCTGGTGGAGTGCTTTTAGGCGGTCCGAGATGGGACGGTGCATGTCATGGGAAGAAGAAAAAGTGCAGCTCCGGCGATCTGGCGCCGAGTCGCCCGTCAACAAGCAGCCATTGCCCGTCCTGTCTGGCGCATTGGCCCCTTCTCTATTGTGGACAGGGGGCGATATTGACATATTGGCGAAATGGCGTGGACCGGGGGTGGGGAGTGGCACGCTGGAAGCCCCCAGCACCTTGCTCTTGGTGACATTCAGCACTTTGGGCGAGGTGATATTCGCGTCTTCCGACCGGCCCTTGAGAGCTCGAGTCGTGAGTAGCGATTCAGGGGGCGAGCCCTGGTCGGCCTGGTCCGCCCCAAGGGCCCCGGGGGCCGGGGGGGGGGGAGGTCTGATACCACGCTAGGACACTGTGCGCAAGACATGCAGAAGTGCGTCATTTAGTCGCCATCCACACTGTCCCACAGGCCCAGAAGTGCTGTCAATGGCACAGTGCGCAAGGCTCGCGAAACACCTTTGATCCGGTGTTTGGGACGTTGCTGGACCCTTGCGGCTGGCTGCAACTTGGCGCTAGCGTGCGTTGTGGAGTCGAGGTTGCAGCGGAGTTTGAACGGGGCCGGGGGCTTCGAGATTTGCTCTCCACTCCACCCTGCCGAGAACCAATGAAGGAATCCCCTGGCTTGCTGATGGGAAATTGTCTCTCCCTATCTGGGCTGTGGGCCTCGAGGCGCTCTCTCATCAACCTCTCGCGTCATGAAGAGGACCTTCGTGTCGGCAGGCCATGTGCTCCTGGATGGTCCCCTTGTGTTTGAGGGCGAGACCTGCTTGTTGTCTTTGCCTGTATCACCGCCAGTCTCGTTCAGTTCCGTACTCGCTGTCTAGGCCTCAAGTTCCATCGCAATGGCCTCACCTACAGTACCCGTCTTGCCGGCCTGCTCGGCCGCTTATCTGTATGTAGCCCCTCTCCGATCCTACGTATATCACTCGGAATATTGATATCAGGACCAGCTGCACTTGGCAAAACCACGGTGCGACAACTGGCCCTCGACTCCCCGTGCAGCCCCAGGGAACGGTGCTTGCTTGTTTGCTGAGCCGTGACGCACCCCTTGCTTCGGTACGCCTCGTCTTACAACACGCCCATTGGCATGCCAAACGTGGTGAAATGTCGACTTGTCGAACATTCGAGCGGCTTGCGCGGGTAGAGATCGAGTAGGTAGCTACTAGTACTAGCTGACAAGCTGGGTAAGATGATCGTCGACCGGACGTCGCACGAGCCCCTTGCCCCTCCCCGTCAGCACATCGTAACCTACGTATGCAATAGTCTGAAGAGGTGCTTCTTGGTGCGTGCTCGCCAGGTGTCGAGTCAACAGCCACTAACAAGTGGCCCGCCGCTCGGACTGTTTCTTGACGCAGGCATCATGCCGGCCCAAAACGTGGCTCAACTCACTGGCTTTCCGCCCAACCGTTATCGAAGTGGCCCTGCTACTCGACTTGACGGCGCAAGCCATTTCTTCGCCTGGCTATATCGTAAAGGACGCCATGGTGGGCGCCATGGAATACAGTATTTGATGCACACTGGCACGCTTTCGTCACGACCCAGTAAATTGCCTTGCCCGTCGACCAGCTGGCCGACTCGTGCAATTGCGCGATGGAGCATGGCGGCTGGACTTGAGGATTCATTCCGGATCATCGTTGCATCGTTGCATCGTTGCATGGGTGGATCACTTGGATTCGATCGACCTCGCAAGGGAACTGCCGCAACTCTCCGATGCCGGTGCATGATTCCTTGGTCGCGCTACAAGACGGGGATGTACTGTGCAGCCGCCTGCCCTCGCCGGTATCCATACCTAGTTTACATGCGATGCAGGTCAGTGGCCGGTACGTACCAGACTCGACAGGGGTCGACATGCGTACAGGTATGACACCACGACACTGTCGCTTGCAGGTAAGTACTCAAGTGCTGGACGTCAGAACGACGGTGCGGGGGTTGCGCTCGTCCGCCCGCAAGAAACAAGTTCATGATCTGGCCGCGTCCTGGTTGTATGGCCGGGGCATTGTGAACGCTTTCAATTGCGTGGTTCCGAGTGCTAGACGTTTCGGCCGCCTTCAAGACGTCAATGTAAAATACTGACACATACGGACCTATTACAGGCCCCAGCACCTGGTCAATGACAGGCTTCCGAAGCCCTGTAGTCAGTGCAACTTCTCGAGCGAGCCCGAACTGACTTTGGCAGGACCTACGGCAGTTCCGTTGCTCGTACTACGTGTCCGATGGCTTTGCATCGGCGATTGTGCAAGTGTAACAGATGCGGTATGTCCTACATTGCCGCCATGTGCCCAGAGAAACATGAAGACGACAAAACTGTCAACCCCGCAGATGAGCGCCCTGGGCAGCAATAGTTTTGAGTCGCCATTGGCCTTATTGAGACCATGATGAACTAGCTTCGCGACAGTGACGACACTGTCAGGTGCCCGGCGCTCGGTGGGCGGCTTGATCCTCCAACAACTACTTGAGGACGCCATGTGCTATGCGCTGCATCGCCTTATAGGTGACTGCCCAATCAGTGGGAAATCTTCCTAATGCGCCCATCCAAACCAAGTACGAGGTTCCTGTCCACGTTGCTTGTATTGGCAGACGCAGTAGGTGCACCATGTGCTGCCAGTGAGCTCCGCTACCGCCTGGGTCGAGGATAACCTCACACGAGCCCGATGAGCGTGAGAGAAGCGCGTTCATGCTGGTCAAGGGATACAACATGCAGGCAAGCACGTTACCGCTCGCGGCAGCGTACGGCTGTGGTGCTGTCCGGGGAAATGGGGCGTTCTCATGTCCCAACGAGACTGTTGTGACCGCGAGCCATATCCTGTGACGCATGAGGAGACGCCGATCTCGCTCATGATGGTATCCTGAGCCTAGTATGACATGTCGGGGGCTGGCAGTATCATGCCCGCGCCTCGCAATCTCTCGTTGTTTCGCGTGGCCGATCTGAGATGCTGCTGATCATTTCGACTCTGTATGCTCTAGTTCTCGATGCTCTTGATGTAGGCGCTGCAAAAAGGCGACACCCTAGACTGATCGACTGTCCGCGGGGGCATCTTTCATTTGCCGGGATCAGTATTGTTGAGTCGTAAAGGGAAGCCAGAGGTTGCAGGAATGTGCCGGGCCTGGGGCAGGAACCGATTTGCGGGACGATACTAGTACTAATCCAACACACACCGTGCGGCGACAGGAGGCATCTGTTCTGTTGAGGTCCAATGAGCAAGACGGGCTGTTGCTGGTGCATGGCAGGACAGGTAGCGGCATTGTTGTGGTGTCATGGGCGGGAAAAAACGGCAAGATGGTGTGCTGTGGTTTGTGGTGTGAGCGAGGTCAAGAAATGGGTTGGACCGGCTGGGATTCGTGTTGTCTGAAGCCAGGTTGCCAGGCCGTCTTGTAGCAGTGCCTGTCATTGTGTGGCACCATCGCTCGTTGGAGGAATTGATTGTTGGCCACCAGCTGATGAGGCAGAAAAGTAAGAAGCCAAGAAGCCAGAGATAGTGTTGCTGGCATGTGATCGTGGCTAGTGGGGAAACACCCTTCAGCGCACACTCTGAACACGCAGAGGCCCACTGACGTTGGACGCATCCTGATGGGAGCGTGGGTCGAGGTCGGCGGTTTGCAGCTTGATCATGTCTTTTTCGGAGCCGCTCCGTCGAAAAACCAAGGCCAGTGGCGATGCTGTCCCTGTCCTCCCGACCTTGTGGAACCGCTGTGGAGGGACCCGAGGCTTGCGAGTTCATCCAAGAAGGAAACTCTCGGCTTGCGGCGAAGCTCGTGACGCCGGAGACGGCTCCCTACCTGCCCTGCGCTGTACGAGCCGCGGGACCGCCAACGACCCTGGCAATATGGGGCTTTCGGCCGAGGCGAAATGTCGAAACCCCGAGCAGGACGAGGCCGATGGGAAGATCGCGAGCTTGGCAACCTGTGCTCGGCTGCGAGCCTGCGACTCAGAGGTCAAAAAGCAGGGTAAGTAATACCTACTAATAGGTGCCGAGTAGCAAAAGCCGCCACGATGATCGCCCAGGCCAACAAGGTTTCCGTGTTAGCACAGGGCTGGGCCTGGCCAGGGGAGCTGTGGTGGGGTCGACCGCTGTAGTGTACTGATAGGGTGGCTTTCACATGCCAATTGATCAGGTACCAAGCACGTCGCAAGTAAGCGCGCAGCGGGAGGAGGAAAGAGAGAGGAGGGCCATGTACCTCGAGCGACGGCTAGCTGAGGTAGGTTGTTGGCTGCTTCTCCGAGTCTGGTACCTCGATCCGGTCCATGAGATAAGTAGCAGTCTGGCCAATGGCGACGGCACGAGCCTCACGTTGACGATACGAGGCATTGGGGCGGAAGCTGCTCATTGGCTTGGATGACGCACCGGAAGCGACCATGCCAATCCCGTCCGGTGAGGTGCTCGAGTAGCCCAGGTGCTCGTCGAAGAATGCTGTGGCTCAAGTCCCGAGCGACCCGCTCGGAGAATGCCTGGCCTGATTGCTTGTGATGGCAGCGGCAGCGGCAGGGCAGATGGAGATACACATGTGCTGGCCCGCGCATCCCATCCCCCATTCCTCGTCCTCCCCTCCCTCCTGTCGCCATACCTACCTTGGGCAGCTATCAGAGCCCTTTAAGTTTCACCTGCCTCGCACCACCACCCCGACACTTCGACCCTTCTCGCCTGCCCTCCTCTCCCTCTCTTCTATCCCCCCCTCCCAACCAAATCAGACGCTCACCCGTCCATACCTACCTCCCTACCTACCTTTGTTCACCTGCACGTCACTTGCGAGCATCGTGGTCCGGAGCATACACTATACCGTTCTTCTCGTAGGTTTTCTTCCCCATCAGCGGGCGTGCTCTGATTGTTGACCTCCCTTTCTCGTCCAGGCTCTCCACGTTATCACGATGGCTCAGGTCAATGGCGACATCCCGAGCTCTGCTCACAACTCGGCCTTCCTTCAGCACCTCCTCGATTACCCCGTCATCCATGATGGCGTGACCACTTTCAGGCAGAACCCATACGGCCAGAGGTCCCTCCAGCTCAGCGACTCGGCCTACAAGACTTTCGCGCAGCCCATCATCCCTTACTTCACGCGCCCCTACGAGCTCGTCCGTCCCTACATTGCCAAGGCCGACACGCTCGGCGACCAGGCCCTCGACAAGGTCGACGAGACGGCTCCCTTCGTCAAGAAGCCCACCGGCGAGCTGTACGCGGGCGCCAAGGGCATCATCTTCCTGCCCTTGAACACGGGCCTGGAGACAAAGGACCACGTCCTGCAGGTGTACTCGTCCGAGTGCAAGAAGTATGGCGGCGAAGGCCTCTTCACTTACGGCAAGGCCCTCTTCAGCACCGCCCTCATTTCCAGCAGCGAGTTCCTGACCTGGGCTGGCAACGTCCTCAACCACAAGAAGGAACAGGCCAAGGATTCTCTCAACGACAAGGCGAACAACTGAAGCAGGTGGCTCGAGACAAAGCGTCGACGGTGAGGGCGGCTGGGCGGCGATGACGGTGCCAGGGCGGAGACATTATACCCACGGCGTCTCCCTCCTACTCTTGGTTTTAGGTTCATCTACTCTCTTCTTGTCAACTTCTCGCCTGTGACTCCACCAGTGAGGACTGGGGCGGCAACAGGCAAAAGCGATACCCGTGCCCTCAAGCGGGCCGGTTCACATTCTACCCTTCTTCTCCCGACGGCAGGCATATGTTCATTTGGTACGATCGCCGGGCATGAACTCGCACCTGGGCAGATACCATGACTGGAGCATGTCACTGGCCATGTTGTCTTACTCCTTGGGGATCAATTCAACCGATTATAAATAAGTCGCCGGTCCGCAACCACCTGTGACGATTGATGACCCGGTCGTCTTGAGTTGGTCGACAGCAGGCTCCCAAGTCTCGACATGGGCATGGTTGGAGCAGGATCGATTGACTGAAACGCGACGAGGCGGCGTCGCATGCTCGGAATCGTGGGTTTGTTACAGATGTTGTGGCTGAAGATGGCCTGTCTAATTAACGGAGTACTGAGATAGTGAACAGAACGCCTGTCTATCGCGTCTCCATAGCCCAGTGATGAATGTGTAATTCCTGATGTGTTTCACTCTTTCTTACGCTCTGCTTACTGAAGCTTAGAGATGTGTAGTAAGGAATCGGGGCTTTCATCGGCTGGTGTGGGCATCTTGGTCCTTGATTGACCAATGACCATCAAAGAAATGCACGGACCAGTATGGTACCAGCGGGACCTAGAGATCTTTCACGAGCCGCGCAGCCGCGCTAAAGAAGTGTCAAGGATGCGACCCAGTAATTTCCAGATAAAGTACCCCCAGGTACTTCCCATGCTGATGAAGCAGTGACCAATTCAGCAGTCGCTGCTTATGATGCCTGCACATAATGCTGATCAAAACTGGAGGGGTTTCTGGAAGAGCCTCGACACCAGCTTAATATATCTCGCCGGTCTGGTGGAAAGGTGAAGGAAGGCTTGGTCTTGCGACAAGGACCTCTTCTATTTGTCCACATATCGAAACGGTGCCAACATAAAAGACCTCCCTGCCCCCTCGTCTAGGTCCAAATGAAGTCGTTTCTCTTGTCAGTCCTCATTGGCGCCATTGCGATTATTCTCTACCGAGACCAACTCCAAGAACTCGCATCGAACCCCACCGTCAGTCGTTTGGCGACCCGAATCACAGCTCCATTTGCAAACACCAAGCTCGCGGACATTTCCACGACGACCACCGCCCAATTCGACCATCAGCATCTCTACGCCACCGACATGTCCGTCCCTCGCGCCATCAGCAAGGTCTTTCTGGCCGTCGAACAGGCCGAGGGCGCGGGCGCGCGCGTGCGCCGCTCCATCGGCACCCCCAACTTGCGCAACTTCTCGCCCTTCCTCATGCTCGACCACTTCTCCATCAAGCCCGGCGCTGGATTCCCTGACCATCCGCACAGGGGCCAAGAAACCGTGAGTACAAGCCATGCGTTGGACGTTTGTCAGTCAGCACAACTAACGCGGCATTCGAGATCACATATCTTCTGTCAGGTGGCGTAGACCACGAAGACTTCGCCGGTAATCGGGGCACCCTCGAGGCTGGCGACCTCCAATTCATGACCGCCGGCCGCGGCATCGTCCACGCAGAGATGCCCAAGCAGAATCCCGATGGCAGCACCAATGTCGGCCTCCAGCTCTGGGTCGACCTGCCTCAGCACCTCAAGTCTTGCGAGCCGAGATACCGCGACCTGCGGGCCAAGGAAATCCCAACCGTCGACGTGGACGATGGCAAGGTCCACGTCAAGGTCATCTCTGGCCAGAGCCACGGCGTCGACTCGGTCCGCGATCTCGCTTACACCCCCGTCTGGATCCTCGATATTGAGATCAAGCCCGGCGGCGTCATCGCCCAGCCCATCCCGGCCAACTGGAACGCCTTTGCATACGTCCTCGAGGGACAGGCTCTCTTTGGCGCTGCTGACCAGAAGCGGGTTGTCGACCAGTATCATAACGTCGTGCTCGAACAAGCGGGTGACGTGCTCAACATCGAGGTTGATGCTGGTGCGGACAAGGCGGCCAGAGTTGTTCTCATCGCCGGCACGCCTCTCGACCAGCCCATCGTGCAGTACGGGCCATTCGTGGTGAACTCCAAGGAGGAGGTCTACAAGGCGCTGTCGGATTATCAATCGTACTCGAACGGGTTTGAAAGAGCAGAAGGCTGGCAGAGCGAAATTGGCAAGTCGATGGTTCACTAGACCACTCAAGTGGGCGGTATGGTTGTGCAAGGCTTTATTTAGTTCTCGCTGCCACCTGGTGTTCGTTGCTGATTTATGCGAATTTATGGGACATGGATCGAAATGTCATTGATAGCGCTATTTTATATCATATACTTTATGTTGACTGAACCAAATCCCGTGATTCTGTGTCCCCATGCGTGGTTCAATTTGGTGGGTTGCGGAAGGCATTCCGTCGGGCCCCCCTCCCCCGGCGCTGCCCGATTAGATAACAGAAGGGTCACGGCAGCGTACCTGGAGCCATCATGGCCCTTCATCTCGGTGGCCCGGAGCAGCGACATTCCTACCAGCAGCGATCAATTCGCAGTAGAACTGCGCCACCAGCTGAGCATATGCTGAACTCTTCGACGCCGCCGACCCATGGACCCCTGACAATGGTTTCCACACCTTCAGATGCTCCTTGAAACCGCGACTCGTGTGACCAACTCCGACACCAGCCTCACTCACCTCGACGCCCATCTCGACAATGGACGCGCCCGTTCCGAAGCTATCGGAGCTTCTTCGCCATCCCGATGACCTTGAAAAGATCGCCGGTCTCAAGCTCGAGTTCGGGCGGAAGAAGGAGACTGTCGACTCGCAGCTGCGCAGCGGCCTGCGTGACCAGCTCGAGACGGTGCAGAGCGGCATGAATGGCCTGGCAGACGGCCAGAAGACGGTCCAGCAGATCAAGGAGGAAATGATGAAGATCGACCGGCTATGCTCCGAGTCACAGAACATGATCAAGGACTTTGCGAGCATCAATGTCGTGTCGCAGGCGCACCGCAACTTCGGCGCCGTCCAAGCCATGCGCAGGAACCTCGAATCCTTCAACGAGCGCCTTGCCTTGGTCGAGAATATGCTTCGTCAGGACGAGGCCGACAAGGAGAACATGCCCAACTTGCTACCGATTCATTACGAGCTGACGCAGCTTCGCAACATCCGCGACGACGCCATGGAGCAGATTCAACGAGCCGACGACCCGAGTCTCGAATCGACGCTGGAGGACTACTTTCAACGGCTCGACGACATGATTGACTGGTTCGACGACCATATTGGTCTGCTGGCTCTGAACCTCATCAGCCTTGTTGTCAACGACAACAACGGCCTCGTCGTGCGCTTTGCTCTGGTGATCGAGGCCGAGGAGAAGAGTGACCAGCGAGTACTGGCCCTCCAGGAGGCGCTGAAGGATCACAAAGACATGGCGACCAGGTTTCAAAGCATCACGGACGGCGCAAAGAAGGTCCGCGGATACAAGGAGAAGTTCTTGAAGGCGATCAAGGTCAATGCCGAGGCGCAGTTTGCTGAGGCCAGAGGCGAGTTTCTCGATGACCCGTCGGAGCTGCCCAAGGCCCTGCAGTGGTACTTCAACGACCTCAACGCTGTCAAGATCGGCATGGCGCCTCTCATGCCCAAGAAGTGGAAGATACTCCAGACCTATGGCAACCTCTACCATGGCCTCATGCACGACTTCCTCGTCGCCATGATCGACGACCCCGAGTCGAGCTCAGGCAACACCCTTGAGATCGTCAACTATCCCGAAAAATATTACAAGAGGATGGCCAAGCTGGGCTTCAAGCAGGACGAGCTGACCCCACACGTCGTCGACAACCGCGAGGCGGAGCTTGTCCGAGACTTCCGGCAGCTCATCATCAAGTTCCTGGATGAATGGCTTGACCGCATTTTCACGCAGGAGAAGAAAGACTTTGCGGACCGCAACGTGGAAGGTTCCAACCTGGACCAGGACGAGTACGGCTACTTCCGGACCAGGAACCTGGTCGACATGTGGCGCATGCTGCGAGAGCAGGTCGACGCGGCTGCCAACTCGAAGCGCGTAGACGTCATCGAGGGTGTCATCGACGCCATGTTCATCCGCCTCAAGGCGCGGCAAGAGTCGTGGCAGAAGCTGCTGGACACCGAGGCCGAGCGCTACGAGTCGGGCAAGGTGCCCGAGCTCGAGGGATTCCAGGCCCTACAGGATTGGCTCGTGGCAACGGCCAACGACCAGATCGCCTGCATCGACGACGAGGAGGACTCGTCGCGGCTGGGCTACCTGTCCGATTTCCGAGCCAAGTACGAACCTCTCGTGTCGCCCGCCTATGCCGAGCGCGGCGATTCGGAGCTCATGTCGCTGCGTAACAGCTACGTCGACTTCAGCACCTGGTGCATCACAAAGTTCGTGCGGCTCATCTTCGTCATCGACTTCAAGGCCGTGCTGCCCGACTTCTTCACGCCCAAATGGTATACGAGCACCGCCATGAAGCAGATGATTGTGACGTTCGAGGAATACGTCAGCGATTACCGCCAGGTGCTGCACCACTCCCTCGTTGACATCTTGACGGAAATCTTCGCCGAAGAGCTGCTGGTGCGATACCTGACCGCCGTCCGAAACAAGGGAGCCAAGTTCAAGCGCACCGACCCCTTCCAAGACAAGTTGTTCAATGACATTTCCACGGCCTTTGAGTTCTTCGGCAATCTCCCGAACCCCGATGTGGGCAACAACGTCAAGCAGACGTGGCGTGTGACGGAGAACATGCTTGCCCTGCTGACCGTAGAGAAGGAGGCCGTAGCCGATACATTCGAAAACTTCAAGAGGCAGTACTGGGATGTCCAAATCAGCTGGGTAGAGGCTGTACTTCGGTCGAGAGATGACTTTGAGAGATCGATGCTCAACGCAGTAAAGGCGAGGGCAGCACAAGTGGACTTTGAGCGTGGGCCGGAAACGATCATGGGCAGGGTCAAGTAAAGGCGCCGAGAACAACGCAATTGGACACATGGTGGGCATGATCGGGACGGACGATCGCACAAACGTCGTGTAAATCTTTCCCCTTGCGAGAATTACTACGGTCTTTGATACATCGGGCCCTGAAGGCTGTCGAAGGGAGAAATAGAAGAACAAATGGGGTACTCATCGCCAATAAATACGGCGCTGGCTCATGGAGAACAGAGACTACATACAAGCGGACGCATCGAAGGTGGGTGATGCTAGGTGCCCTCGACAACGTCAAGTGAATGGCTATGGACAATAAGGGGGCGGGGAGAGTAGGCGATTGCCAGCATGTGGTGTTGTTCACAATCTAGGACTGGCTCGCTAGGTAGTTGGCGGCCTGCAAAGTGTCAGCCGCTTCAGCAAGATTCGGATATACAATTCAACGCACCCTTTCCAGGTTATAATCGTACTTCTCGAGTGCAGCCAAAGCATCGGTTCGAGAGTAACCCATGCCGGTAAGGTTCCTGAGAATGGGATCATCGTCCTTGGTCTCGCTGGTTACAGTCCTTCCAGGGGCTGGGCGGTCTGCTTCAGCCTCAGGGGCTTGGGGAAAGGCGGAAGTTCCAGTCTGGGCCGTGGGTGAGTCCAAGGTGGAGAAAATAGCATCCCAGTCATGCGTGGCCGCTTCCGGAGAGGATGCCTTCTGCGGGTTCAAGTCTGCAGGCGTAGCGCCTTCAGTGGCGACCGAGGCTTGAGAGACGTCGCCAAAGTCGTAGCTACTTTCTTGACGGAAGGGCGCTGGGCTGGCATTGATCTTGGCATGATTTTGAGGAGGACTACTGTCGAACACGGGGTTAAAGTCGTCCACAGCTGATCGTGATATGGTCTGGAAGTCGTCGTCGGCCGAGCCCTCTTTGGCATCCTCAAGTCCCTCAAAGTCATCGTCAAAGTCATCATCTCCGACCTTCCGCGAAGGCTGACTCTGAGCAGGTTGAGAAGGACCGAACGCGTCATCTGTATGCGATGTGGGGGCTACCGCAGGAGCAGCTGACAAGGGAGCAGCCGCATGGGGATCGCTGGAGAGCAGTCAATACATCAAGCGTTCATTATTTACGGGACGAAGATCATCGTACCTAGTCTCCTTTGCTCCCTGGTCTGGCGTCGTTGTCTTATCGACGTTTGTAGTCAAAGCGGCTTGCTCGACGACCGGAGGGCCTGTGGCAGTTGCAGCCTGCTTACTTGGTGGCGACGCTGGGGCGAAGTCATCGTCAAACCCTCCGCGCTCACTGGCAGTATCTGAGTCATCCTCATCTCGCTCCAATTCAGAAATCGGAGGGAATTCGGTGTCGAAGGCAGGTCGCTCTGACCTACTTTCTCCGGCCGGCTCAGGGGATTTACGGGCCTTGGTGAAGCTGGCAAACGCGTTTTCGAAATCAGCTTTGGCTTGTGCCTTGTCGACAGAGGCAAAGGTGTCTGTAGGGGCGGCCGACCCTGTCCTCAGATTGGCATCGCCGTTCTCCTTGGACCCCTCGGGCGCGTTGATGCCAACAGAAGGAGATGGCTCAGGGAACGCGCCCGGGGGGGCTTGCGTCGGGGTGGTCACAGTATCAGTGGCCTCTTCGTCCCGCGATATAGGGGGCGAAACGGCCCGTGAAGAAGAGAGTGATTCTGGGACGGCGGCGAATGGCAAGAAGCTTGAGCTGATCTGCCGAGACTCCGGGGGAGCCGGAGGCTCAGCCAAAGTCCCTTGGCGACTGATCGTTGGTGATGCAGCAGGCGGAGTAGAGTATGAGCTCACACTGCCCGTAGACGCACCAGTGTTCTGCGGCTTGAAAATGGTCGGAGGTGTGCTCGAGGTCCCGGTCGCTTGGTCAGAAGGGCCAAAAATGTCATCAAACGACTTGTCGTTCGAAGGCTTGGCGGCAGGGGAAGCAAATGCGCCCATGATGTCCGTGCTACCAGTGCGCTTGAAAAAGGGGTTGTTGCCGCTCGCTACGGATGCTGCTGGGCTGGCGACGGACCCTGGTACGGAGGAGCCCGTGTCTTGTCGAGAAATCACGCCAGTGTTGTTCTTGACCAGATCGGCAGACTCCGTCTGCAGCTTCTGTCGCTCTCCCTCGTTCGTCGATAGCTGTTTCTTGTTGATGGATACGAGACCCTTCTGTTGGCGAGCTTCTGATCTGAGCCTCTCGATTTGGGGCTTGAGTTGAGCGACTTCTGCGTTGACCGCGCGTATCTTCTCCTTGAGCGCTGCATTTTCCTGTCTGTCCGACTCGAGAGATGCGGCAACCTGTTGATGCTGCGACTGAAGGTCGCGATACGTCACGTCAAGCGTCATGCATTCTGATTGAAGCTTCTGAGTCTCGGAACGAGCCACCCTGAGTTGCTCTTGAAGTTTCTGTAAATCTCCAGCCTCCTTCTCGTACATGGCGCGAAGTTGCGCCAGTCGCTGCTCGAAATTCTTCTTCTGTGCGCTTGCCTGATTGAATTCTTGTTGGGTAGTGTTGCGCTGGCCTTGAACCTCATGCATTTGCTTCGACAGCGAGCTGACTTGATTGGAGAGATTGGCCAGCTCAGTGGTCTCTGTGGTCAGCTTCTTGCTCTCCTCGGGGTCGTTGTCGCCGAGGAGATCGTCAGCGGCGGGTGCTCTGTTTGCCGAGCTGTTGCCCGATCCGATAGAGTCCCCCGTGGGATGAGTGGTCAAGCCTCGGCCGAAAGAAGAAGAAGGGATGAAAGGTTTGAATTGGGTCGCGTTTGGAGACGGCCTTACAGGCGAGGAAGGCCCATGCGAACCAGCGGCGAAGGGGTCAGCATTCGAACCTCCAGTTGTTTGGGCAGCCTGGGCATCGGGAACAGGCCCAGGGTTAGAGTCAAGTCCGAATAAGTCTTCGAGTGCAGACTTGGGTGCAGTCGTCACTTGGGCCGGAGCCAGGGCCTGCTGCATGGCAGGAGCATCAAAGGGCGAACCTGTGGCTGTGGGCTGCGGGCGAGCGCCGCGCATGGCGGGAGGGATTAGGCTGGGAGGCAGGGTGGATGGGAGGGGTCCCGGCTTGGTCCGTTGCTGTCGGATCAGGTACATGGCGACAGCAAACGTGTCGCGGTTTAGACGACCTTCGGACGTGAAATCTGCCAGGTCCCAGATCTGAGCCAATGTATCTTCGGGCAATTTGGATTGGCTGAGGAAAGGCACGGCTTCTTCTCCAGTGATGAAGCCCTTATGGGCCTTGTCAAGGTCGTCATAAAGCTGGTCGAAGCGGGCCTTGTCGGCGGACGTCACGAGCCAGTCGCCTGCGGCCCCTCCGGTCGTCTGGGTGGCAATGGGTGCCCTTCCAAGCGGACTGCCGACGCGCATGGGCTGGGAGCCACTCATCTGCCGAGGAATGGAGGACAGACCGCCCGTATTGGATGGTGACTGTCGAGGGGCAGGGCTTTGCCTGGTCGCCGCCTCGTAAAGAGGCGCAGGCAAGATGCTGGGCAGTGCCCTTAGGGCTCCCGACTTCATGGAGGTGAGCAGATGCATGGCGATGATGAACTCTGTCTGAACGAGTGCTCCGCGTGACTCGGTATCCGCGAGCTGCCAAATTCTACCAAGAACTTCATTCGGAAGACCTGCTTTGTCGAATATAGACTTGGCTTGGTCTCCGGGGAGCAGCCCGCCGGTCTGTAGGGTTTGCCGGTCGAAAAGGCCAGCGTACTGGCTGACCTTCTCGGGGGTGAGAGGCGGGATTCGGGAAGCACCACCAGTACCCTGTGACTGCAAAGGGTCAGCAGTCTGCTGAGGAGAAAGCACAGCGAGTTGAATGCCGTCAAATTGCGGGAGTGGGCCGGGTTGCGATGCGAGTTCGACCGACGGCTCGCGGTTGGCTTGGGCATGCCCGATGAGGCGCAACACTGCACTGAACCCCGCTGGTGTCAAGAACCCCCTATTCTCGCTGTCGGCGATTTGCCATATCTGCACACGCGACGCACATCAGTCACTGGCCGCGATGGGTTATACAAGTCTGCGACTGCAGCTCTCGGAGCACGACAGACCTCTCCTAGAACTCTCTGATCCAATCTCGTCTTCTCGAAGAACTTGACAGCAGTCTCGCCAGTGACGACACCCACGCCATCAGTGTCAGCCTGCCGAAAGAGCTGGCCGTATACTCGCTTCTCGTCGGGAGTGAGGTTGAGTGCCGGCGCTTCATTCAACCCGTTAGCACAACTCCTGAGAAGTGAATGACTTCCGCATGTAGATGCAAGAGACACAACCCACTCTGATCGACGCCTCCGCCTTCTGCTGCCATCGCTACGCCGGGGCGCCTGTTGTGGTCGGAACAACAGGTCGGTCGTTGATGTCGCTGATGTCGGAGGCTTCTGAATGACGAAGCGATCGTGCAGTGCCGGAGAGATGCGTTTGATCAATTCCGAGTCTATAGATGAATATCAGTAGAGGAGAATGCCAAGTCCGCTGATGCTGAGTTGTGCCTGACGTGCTTGGTCGTGCGAAGCGCAAATGGAGGCTGGTGGTGATGGAAAGTGGGAAGGCTGCCGTCAGCGGACGGATCACTTCAGGCATACCTACGACCTACAGGCTACCTGCCACCTGCCTATGCACACCCCTTGTTGACTTTGAGATGAGGTACCTGGTTAGGACTAGCGTCATCATATCTGGTTGCTGGTAGGCCAGGAGCTTCCACCTCACTTGCGCGCGGATCTCGGAACCTCGATAACCCCGCTCGAGGCGTTGCTGTACCTGAGGAGTGCTTGCGGAACACGCAGGTAGGTAGCTAGCTACCTTATAACAGACAGTGGCACCGCTTCGTGCCTGGCAGCTTAGAACTGCCCAGCATGTTGTTCCAACACAATTTCTCAATCGATTGAAAACACATTGGCTATGGATCCAGCGGCGGATTCACATCGCCAAGGTTGAGATCGATCTATCGCAAACAGTAGGCAAATTGTCACCTCACCGTGGGCAGGGCAAACATGAGGATTGATTATGGGGTTTTAGTAGAATCAGCTGTTGATGTGTGATTAAAGGTAGTACCCATGCAGGTGGTCAACTTCGCCGACTGCGACGCACGCCGAGAGGTATGTTCAATACGAGTTGTAGACAAACCAGCCACCCCGACGCGAACTCGTGCGGCCTCTTCGCTGGTAAAGGTTCACTCTGGCCCTTCTTGGCGTTGTACCCCTCTCCATGCACGGCAAAGAACGATAACGCTTAGTACTCGGCCTCAAGGCCCTCCTCGTCGCCGAGAGAGTCAGCGGCGACCTCCTCGTAGTCGCGCTCGAGGGCCGCAAGGTCCTCACGAGCCTCGGAGAACTCGCCTTCCTCCATACCCTCGCCAACGTACCAGTGGACGAAGGCACGCTTGGAGTACATAAGATCGAACTTGTTGGACAGTGCGGACCAGGCCTCGGCGATGGCCGTTGTGTTGGAGAGCATGCAGCTGTGCTTGCGTGTCAGTGACCAGGGTCGCTAGGGGATCCAGGGGCTTTTATTCATGACTTACACGGCACGGCTGACCTTGGCGAGGTCTCCGTTGGGCACCATATGGGGAGCCTGGTAGCAGATACCGAGCTTGAAGCCAGTGGGGCACCAGTCGACGAACTGGATGGTGCGCTTGGTCTTGAGCGTGGCGACAGCACCGTGAGCATCCTTGGGGACGACATCGCCACGGTACAGCAAGCAGGTTGCCATGTACTTGCCGTGGCGGGGGTCGCACTTGACCATCTGGTTGTTGGGCTCGAAGCAGGACATGGTCATCTCCTGGACGGAGTTGGCCTCGTGCGAAGCCTTGGCAGCCGAGTGCATCGGGGCGTAGGCGACAAGAGGGAAATGAATGCGGGGGTACGGGACCAGGTTGGTCTGGAATTCGTTGAGGTCAACGTTGAGAGAGCCGTCGAAACGAAGAGAGGCTGTGATGGAAGAAACGACTGTGGGACGGGTCAGCAACTTTGAACTCTCTGCTCCGACAGATGACTGAAGAAGATGTAAGGGCTCAGCTACATACCCTGAGCAATGAGACGGTTGAGGTTCTCGTAGTTGGGGCGCTCAAGGCCGAGATTACGACGGCAAATGTCGTAGATGGCCTCATTGTCGACCATGAAGGAGCAGTCGGAGTGTTCGAGGGTAGTGTGAGTGGTGAGGATAGAGTTGTAGGGCTCGACGACGGAGGTAGCGGTCTGAGGGGCAGGGTAGACGCAGAACTCGAGCTTGCTCTTCTTGCCGTAATCAACAGACAGACGCTCCATCAGAAGGGCGCCAAAGCCGGAGCCGGTGCCACCACCGAAGGAGTGGAAGACGAGGAAGCCCTGGAGACCCTCGCAGTTGTCGGCAACGCGGCGAATCTTGTCGAGAACCTGGTCGATGAGCTCCTTTCCAACAGTGTAGTGACCACGGGCGTAGTTGTTGGAGGCATCCTCCTTGCCGGTAATCATCTGCTCGGGGTGGAAGAGACCACGGTAGGTACCAGTGCGGACCTCATCGACGACGTTGGGCTCCAGGTCACAGTAGATGGCGCGGGGGACGTACTTGCCCTGGCCTGGCGAATGGTCTTGTCAGCATGGTGGCAGAAGCTTTGCAGGGCCGTGATAGCAAAACGTACCGGTCTCGGAGAAGAAGGTGCTGAAGCCATGGTCGGGGTCCTGCGCTTTGCGCTCCTCGGTGAGAAAACCGTCGGGCTGAGATATGTCAGTTGTTTTGCACACCACGATGAGCAGGGGAAGGTTCTCGGTCCCTACCTGAATGCCGTGCTCGAGGCAGTAAAGCTAGAAGAAAAACAGATCAGTGAACAGGCCTTGCCGGGTATGGGCAGTAGAGGCAAGCGAAGCTCGCGCATTCGACTTAACCCGTGGCAGGGTTTCGACTGACCTCCCAGCACGAGTTGGCAATCTGGCAACCCGCCTGGCCAACTATGGAGGATATGTTAGCCTGGTGAGCTTGTGGCTGAAAGACAACGATTCAAGCTGTGCAACATTGCAAGCCGAGCCACCCGGCCGGGCTGCTAGGCAAAGGGGTCGACGTACCGTTGACGCTGATGACTTCACGCATGGTTGGATGATTCGCGGAATAGGGGGCAAGTTCGGCGTGGGCGAGAGCGAGAGCGGAAGAGAGGGTAGTCAAGTAAACTTGCTTGTCTTTCGAGGAACCGTAGCTCACGCGTGCAGGAGACGAGAGGAGGGCAGAGGGAATCGTCAGACCGCAGGGCTGCAGACAGGTGATGTTGAGAGGTATCGAGGGAAAATGGATCAATAATGGAAAGTGCAGGCAGGTGGACGAGAAGGGGGATTCGTTGTTGCTGAGGTGGAGTCCAGGGTGCTTCTCTCCGTCCCCAATAGGTGTGATGGACGAGGCAGGTGGGGTGGAAATTTGGACCGCGACAGGGGGGTCTTAAGCGTGTCTAGCGTGTTCCGTGCACAAAACAATCGCAAGTCGCTACGTGCTATGGTGCTGAAGGTGGGAGACTGGAGGACCGTATTAGTAAGTACCCAATATGTTATCAACGACGAGCGCCAGCCTGACCATCGTACAGGGCCAGAGGGCATACTTACCTAGCAACCTCTCATGAAGAGTACTAAGTCAGGTAATTCAGCTGGGTACCTAGTATAGCACTAGCACTGCCAGACTCAGCTTCACCGCCACTCCACCAAGTACGCATCTTATCGCCGCAGGTGTTGCTGCACCGAACTGTTGTCGGTCAACGGCTCAACCCGCCATGCTTCCAGTATTCAGCTGGCTCGCGCGGGCGACATTGGCTACGCATGTCCTCGCGAATACCGAAAAGGCCATCTTCTCCGGGCCTGTTCCAATCAATATCCCCACACAGCCGCCCACACTCGATACTCTCGGCCTGAATGCCCTCAGTCCAGATATTCCAGCCGTCAGATTGCACGTGGACGCAATCTTCCAGGATGACACGAACCCGGAAGGCGCTGCCACATGGCTTCTGCTTTACAACCTAACGGCAGCGCAGCAATATGAATTGCGTATCTGTTGGGCTGCGACTGTGGGCCCACCCCTCTCCCCATGCTGTCTTCCCCAACCTGACATATCACACAGCAACCAACAAGTTTCACCCTGGATACATTCGAGGTAGATCATGTCTTTGACACGCCTGAGTTGATTACTTCTCTGGCCGTGTATTCACAGAGACGTCAGCTCAGTCTGACAACCCAGGACGAAAAGGCTGAGCCGGCTGCCAGACTACTGCCGCCCCATGGCAAAGAGGCGACGCTCTCTGTCATGTTTCTGCGTATCCTTGCTGCGGCTGATTATCACTCTGATGATCCCACTCGCACGGCGAACGTTGAACCGGTGTTGGTTGACATCATACTGGATCCGTATTATCTCAACATTGTGCCTCGTTCCCTGCTACCGACGGCAGTCTATATAATTGCCATTGCAATACTGGCATGGATCGTCTCGCAGGCGGTACAGCGTTGGATCCAAAGAGCACTGGGGCCTGTTGGTCATCTTAAGAAGCAACATTAACGTGTTTACGCAAAGGGTTGAACCAGGCAGAAGCACCCGGCCGAGCAAGATCTAAGTATAATCAACTTGTTCTTAA
Organism: Furcasterigmium sp. R96-07A1; assembly: GCA_037042015.1. Classification (NCBI taxonomy): domain Eukaryota; kingdom Fungi; phylum Ascomycota; class Sordariomycetes; order Glomerellales; family Plectosphaerellaceae; genus Furcasterigmium; species Furcasterigmium sp. R96-07A1. Next base: position 92,649 of record JAXQJP010000018.1, read on the forward strand.
TCAAACATCAGTCTGAGTTGCTCAAGTGCTTGCGTTAGAGACGGGGAACCCCAGCAATTGCCCCTTATTCGCTCGGCTGCAGCAAGCCATGCAATGCGGTCATCTACAGGCCTAGCCAGGTGACACAAGTCGGCAACAAATTCCCCGCCGTCATGTAGCGTGCGCGATCTCTCAAGAGATGGTTGCGGACTTGCTTCAATAATGTGACCCATAGCTGGGCTGGCCATGTTGCGGCGGCCCACTATGGTATGAGGCCTGCGCGCCAGAATAAGAGCCCGCTGACCCGCCGGCGTGAGCCGAAGGGTTATAGGTTCCACCATAGGAAGGCTGTCCCTGATGAGCATGGCCTTGGCCGGAGGGCTGTCCATAAGATGTCGAGGGCGGGCCACCGGCAGGCGGTGGCGGCACTTGCCCGTACGTCGGGTGAGACTGATGGCCGGACGCTGAAGGGTTGTAAGAGGTATTATGACTGGATTGGCCGGAAGGTGGTGAATAGGATGGGTGGCTTTGCTGATGTTGGTGCTGCTGAGGGGCCTGGTATGAAAGACCTGGCGTACCAGTCGTACTTGTCGTCGACGGCGCGTGGCCCGAGGGTTGATACGATGTAGGAGGAGCTTGCCCGCTGTAGCCGCCGCCACCGCCGCTGTCGGAATTAGAATAGCCGTAACCATTGCCCTGCAGCATCAGAAACTCTATTAGCTCAGGTTCATCACACGGGCAATCCGGTCTTCGGGTCGACTCACTCCGTATGGCTGTTTCCCTCCACCAAACATGTTTGCGACACCGCCCATGATGGAGCCCGCAATGCCGGAGTTCTGTTGATGGCCAGATGGTTGGCCGCCGTGGAATGACTGACTATGGTCCGGCTTGTTTCCAGACGACAGCAAGCTCGACGCGAGAGCACCGCCGATCTTGCCGAGGTGACCACCGCCACCGCTGTTGTTGTGATTGTGGCCCCCTCCTAGAAACTGGCCAGCGAGGTTTCCCAGCGGGCTGGAACCGTGACCGCTGCCGCTGCCGCTCGAGCCCTTTCCACCGAGTAGGTTCATGGCCATGCTCTGCACCCGCCGGACAGATCAGTCCCCGAAGCGCGGGTTACCCGGGGTATTTGAGCGACTTACACCGAGGCCGCGTTCACCTGCTGGGCCATCGCCCAGCCCTCTCGCACTATCTGGGGGCATAGGTGGATTGACAGGCTCCAGACTGCCGTCCACATGACGCACCGTCTGGCTTCCGTCGGGGTGCGTAATCAGCTCTTGCTGACGAGGCACGCCGTACGGGTGTTCGTTACCAGTAGGAGCAGGAGTGCCTCCGGTGGGCGCGGCATCGGTAGGGACCTCCCATTGCGAGACGCCCGTGGACAGCTGCACGAAGTAATATTTCTTGCTCGCGCCATCCCACTGCGCGATCCAGCCAGGGGGGAGCTGAGGGGGGGCGAACGTGGGCCCCTCGCTACCGGGTGAGGTCGGCCCAGCCATGGTCGCGCGGCGGGTTGAGTTGTCGTCGGAAGAGGGGGGCAAGCGGAAGGAGGTCAGGGACTATAGTCATGAGCGGTGCATAGAGTGCGGCTTTCGGAGCCTGTCGCGGAACGTCTGCTTGCCAGAGTAGTAGTGAGAGATTCGGAGCGTAGCAAGTCTACAAGGAGTTGCGAGGGGCACACGGCGAGGCGGACGAGGGTGGGAGACCTCCAAAGCGCTGCTAAGGACCCTTTGGGCTTTGGGGGCGTCGGGTGTGCGGGCGCCGAAGGCGGGGGGGCAACACGGTCTTGTCACTGGCGCCCAGAAGAGGTGTACCATGTGGCTGTGCAGCTCGCCTGGTCTATTAGGCATGCTCTGAGGCGGTGGCTAGTGTGGAGATCCCGCGCCCCTTTTCGTGTGGTGCTACGCGATGCCACGACTCTGGTTTAAACTGCAAGTAGATTTCATTATGAATCACTGCTTCACATGTAACATATGAAAAGATTACTAGTATAATTACCCCCAAGGCTCCCATGCTAGAACCTTCAGGCCATGCATGACAGAGTTGCTGTCACTCAACATGGTGAGGTAATAATTAGGTGTCTACTTGGTGAGTTCGGTGTACTTCATCTGGGGCCACCTCGTAACAAAACGAATTATCCTACTTGCACTTAATTCATGTCACAACAGTCGAATAATTCATATGTACGAATACCTTATCATGATGAGTTCATTCTTCATAACATGCTGCTAGTATGCAAATACGGACCCATGTCTCCCCTAAAACTCCAAAAATCAATCCATGCGATGAATATCTCCGCATCCGTTAATGTACGACCCGTCTGTATGTACCGAGAACCAGCGAAAGCCAGAAGCGGCCAGAAACACTGTCTAGTCCACAGGCAAAGACTGCCAGCGTCTGCCAAAGAAAATAATGTACGTGGCTCTGAAAGAAAACCATGGACCGCCGGGGTTACCTGCGGAGAAATGGCCTGCACCACAGAAGTCGCGAGATGAGATCAAGTCAAGACGACAGACTTGGTTTAGTGGGCCATCATGCGTCGGGCACCACCGCGCTTCTTGACCCAGACAAGGGTTTCAGAGAAGCCAGTCTCGCAAGATGTGCCATCAGCCATTAGGATCAAGGCCGACCAAGCCCCTGAAGCGCAGCGTTGGAATTGGTTGCCACCAACACAATTCCACTCGCCCTCATTGCCACAAGCACTGCCAGGGTCTTGAGTTCCAGCAGCGCCGCCCCCTGAACTGGGCGGGTTGGCTGGTGTTTCGGGGGTGTTGGTGGGCGCCGGGACTGTCGCATTGCCGCCTGTTGTGGTGGGCAAACCAGCAATGGTGGTAATTGTCGAGAGGGTGGAGGGCTGGGGAGAACCTTCTGTGCTCGGCTGAGGGAGGAAGATGCCGCCAGGGCTGCTCATTGTTAGCGATGCCTGAACAGGAAGAGGAGTAGAAACTGATACATACAGCGTACGGGTCGGCTCGGAGTCAGGCTGCTCTGGAGCGGGGGTCGAGGCAGTGGGCAAGGGAGCCTCGCCAACAGGGGTGGTGGTGGTGGGAGCTGGCGCAGGAGCGTCGGAAGGGACTGGTGCACCCTGATTTCCGCCATCGTTGCCGTTGCCATTGTCGCCGCCGTTGCCGCCGTTGCCGCCACCGCCGCAGTTGCCCTGTGGGGGCGATGTGCCGGAGGACTCCTCGACGACGTCAGGGCCAGGGTTGGGAAACTCGACGTCAGTTCCCTCAGAAGTGGAACAGCCATTGCCGACGTTGGCCACCAGGATCTCGGGTCGGCTGCTAAAGGCGGAGGTCTGGCGCTTGGCGTTGCCGCCGCCAGAGGTGGAAACCACGGCGCAGTTCATGTACATCTCGCGGTTGCCGACCTGGTTGAACCAAGTCCAAGCAAAAATAGCGTCGTCGGCAGAGGGAGTGTCTTCAGGGATAGTGAAGTCGTACTGAGAAACGCCTGAGGGAGGGCAGCCACCGACGTAGCTCTTGATGACCTTGAAGGTCTGTCCACCGTCGAAAGACAGAGAGGCCTGGCAGCTGCCACCGTTGTGGTTAGCGCCGCCACCGATGGTCAGGTTGTATGTCTCTCCAGCCTGATAAGACGCAACGGGCTGAGCAGCTTCGGATCCGAGGAGGCTGAGGTATCCTTTGCAGGGGAAATCGGAACCGGATGCCGAAAGGGGAGAGGTCATGTCATGGTCAACGTCGTTGGCAGCAAAAGGATTGACCTTGGATTTGAGAGGAGGGGGCCAGGTCATCTCCATGTGAGCGCTGACAAGGGTCTGAAGACCCAAGAAGGCCAGTATGACGGCCAGCTGAGCGAAGTGATTCATGTCGAGCGTGAGTCTGTTGTCAAACGCGAATGATGCTGGCAGGGTGTCTTGCGCGTGTTGCGTGGGTAGCCTGAACTAATTTGTAGCTCGAAGGCCTCGGAAAATGGTGCTGTATAGCCGGAAGTTGGTGAATATCTTGAGTTGTGGATGTGGTGCTTTGTAAAGCGGTGAGTGTAGTATGAAGATGCAGAAAAAGTCGCAACTGTATGCGGTGGCTTCGGGTATGATTTATACCAAGTCTTGGCCTCGAGCCTGCTCGTGGAACGTGGTGATTGCGAAGGAATGGAATCGGGACAATCAGATTGTGTCGTGCCCGGCGCAGAACAGCGCAAGTGGTGGCTAGAACAGCTCGCCTGGCGGTGGATCGATGACGCCGGAGAAGAAACAAGAAGGATGGCCGGGTCGTAGGTAGGCAGGTGAGCTCTGAACAAGCCTTGCACAGGATAGGTACTCAGGAATGAGAGTCGACAGGCAGGGGCTGGGGGAAGGAGTGTACCAGGCCCGCTGTGGAAGGGAATGGAATGTAGACTGGTGGAAAAGGACGGGACCGCCTCGTCTAGAAGCAAGAAGGAAACAGAATTCAAGGCAACGAACCCAAGAGGAGGGAAGTGGCCAGTGAATCAAAAAGAGGAGGGAAGAATGGAAGGCAGGGGCAGAGGCACCTAGGTAGAAGCGAATTCCGGAGTGAGGTCGGGCCCCTTTATGGAACCCAAGCCCGGGGCGCGCCTGCTCATCCATCCGCCTCCACCGTGACTGCCGTTGAGGCGTCGTCAACGGGCATGCGGCGCCGGCTGCGCATGCCCCGGTCGTCCAATCGAGGTACGCGACCGGGATACCGGTCGTTACATCGCTCCTTGCCTTCTCCGGGCACCCTCAGAACCCTTCGTCTGTTCTGTCGAATCATCATGATGGCTGGGCCTTGCTCGTCGTCCGAGGTCACGCTGGCACTGGGTCCAGGCGTCCTGTTCCGCTGAAGTAAGCCGATCTTTCGGGAAACCAAGGCATTGTTCACGACGACTCGATGGTGCTGCCCGCCATCAAAGGCCACGCACCACATGTTTCCAACCCACCCGCTTCTTTGTCACTGGCCACCAAGTCGTCGACCACCCACTTGATGCCGATGAAACAGAAGCGCCGCCGTGCGTCGTTAGCCATACAGATCTTTGACCTTCAAGCCCCCCTCCCTCTTGCTTTGCTTGCCATGGCCAGGAACGCGCTTGGGCGGCTTGTCTGATGTTACGGGGTGGGCGGTGCTGGGGGGCAAAGGGGGCTTTCAAGCGCCTACGGACGGCTTGCAAGATACATGTCTGACCATTTGAAGACCTGTCGACCAATCACATCAAGCCAACTCCCGTGCCGATTCTGGATCTGAGGCAAGTGGACCTTTCCCTTCGGGCCATTTCCCCTTGGAGTCCAGCGCATCTAGATCTGAGGTGCTAGTCCGCTGCTGGTTGCCCACGTCGACCAGTCGGCATGGGCGCGTACCTGGCCTACTGAAACGATCCTACGGGGCTCTGGGGGTCCCTCCCGTCGATCCACTCAATGCTTTGGCACGGCTGGAACCCTCTTTGCCATCCCGTCGTCCCTGAGCGCCCAGACCACTTCTCCTCACCCCATCACCTCAGTCATCCGATGAGCACATTGGCACCCACGAACTGGAATGTCATGACCAGCCGCTGCTGCTTGCTCAGCTGTCACATTCGCACGTAGATGACCAACATGATTTTCGGGATGCCTTCCTACATGGTGTATTTCTGTGGCATGCCTTGCATGCGTCATCGCCCTCGTCGTCACTGGCGGATTGATGGAAGATAGTCACCATCGTCCAGCAAGCAACTGATGAGCACGACACTTGACTCTGCTTCGCCACTGCTAGTTGCGCGCACGCTTCATGCTGGGCCATCCCAGCAAGTACATGCACTCGGCTCGGGATAATTATATTCAAGAGCACGGTTTGTCCCTGCCGGCCGTCGCCGGAGGGAGAGGGTTCTTGTTCGCACTGGACGAGGGCATGCGCGCACTCCAAAATCTGCTTCAGCCTCCGTCGGAACCCGGAATTGCCTTGAGAGTGCCTGGAAGATTTCGTCTGATGATTCCGTATAATTGCTTGTGTCGTCTCAGGGGTAGTGGATCTACATTTGGGAATCTGGCCCCTCGCCGGCATGAACAGAAATGCGTGCTCGGTCGTTAGAACGAGCAGCTTCGCATACAGCAGCCGCCAAGGAAAGGAGAAAGTATATTGAGGCATGGCAAGTCCCAGGCAGGGAGAGGGACGACTTTGACACAAAAATGGACCACAAGAGTCTGCGGAGGCTGGAGTTGAAGTAACTGACTGTAAAATACTGCATCAGCTCGGAATCCTATATGCTAATCGAAACCGAGAACCGTTGGATTTCATCAGCTCTCGGACCGGCTTCCGCCCTGCCTAGCAGATGTCCATATCCATGCTACTGGCCCAGATCACTCAGCAGGACGGTACAATGATCCTGGAGTTATTCAAATGCCCGCCCCTAGGCCCCTCGCTGTAGCCGCTGCAAAGTCACTACTCTTATGGTATGCGACCTGTACTGGTTTCCCAAGGTCACACAGTACGCTAGCGTGTCCGCCTAGGATTTGGACACGCGACGCCATTGGGCTCCCGGTTGCCCACGTACCACGCTCGCTATGTTTCTGAGGGGCTTTTGCAGCCATTGATGAAAAGAAGGGCTGCATGCCCTCAATCAAGCGGGTGAAAGTAGCAGGGAAGGATGGGGCAGATGCTCTCCGCCAACTGATAACCAGTTGGCACCAGGCGTGACAGTGAAGGACATGGTTACCGGAGAAGATGCAGGATACTCATAGCCTCGCCAGGGGCGACTAATGCCACCGCAAAAGAACCAAAGGGCGAATCCCATCCATGTTCACTTTGTCTCGGTCTGCGTATCTGTAGTACGACTTTGTCCGTTCGCATTGCCAGAGCCCCCCTGCGGGGTGCCCGGGTGTTGGCCCTGCGGGTTTGGACTCTTGGAGTAGTTACTGCTTCCGTTGCGATGCTGGGCACCAAAGTGAGGCATTTGCTGTGGGTTCGTGCCATAATGGTGCTGGCCCGGATTGCTATAACCTCGGCCACCTGGGGAACCCTCTTGTCAGTATTTGTCTGATTCCGGGATCGAGGCACGCAACAAACCTTGTCCACCTGGCTGTTGAGGAGGATAGGCGGGTTGCTGGAACTGCAAGCTCGGGCTCATCCCGTAAACGCCCTGACCCTGCTGTGAGCCTTGAGGGGCCATCATGGGTGCTGCTGGCCGACCCGGACTTGGGAAGCCGTTAGGGCCGGTCAAAGACTGTGGGGCAGTGTTTGGTGGTCCGAACTGGCCCTGTGCGCCATACATGGGCATTTGATGCATCCCCTGTCCCATCATGGGCGGCATCATGACAGGACCGCCCATGTGTCCCATCTGCTGCTGCATGAACTGGTGATTATTGGAGAAGCTCCTGAACTGGCCTCCCATCTGCGGGGCGCCGGGGCCCATGAATTGCTGCATCATCTGAGGATTGTAAGTGACCTGACCAGGCGAGCTCACGGCCGGCGGGTAAGCCATCGGTATCTGCTGCGATACGCGGGGTGATGCATAAGACTGCGCCGAAGTTGAAGGCATCATACGATGATCTTCCATGCCGTTGTACCCAGTGGGGCCGTGTTGATTGTGCATAGACATCGTCGACATGTTCGGCGAGTGGCGAGGAGGACCGCCGTGCGGGCCCTGTTGCATGTGCAGCGGCAGCTGATGATGGTGTGCGTTCGTCGAGTTCGCATGGGTCGGGTTAGGCGTGACGGTGGGTGTGGCAAATGATTGCTTGTCGAGCAACTCCTTGTATGTTAGACGCATTGTGCTGTCCGACTTTTCCGTATCCGTAATCTGACGCCAAGTGGGAGGTGTGTCATAGGAAGGTCGGATGCCATCATTGTCATCCCAGTTACGGCCAGTGGGCGCTTGGATGGACTTCACGTGAGCCAGGATGAAGCACTTCTTCACGTCAATAGCTTTTGTCTTGCGTCGAATCAGCTGGCCTGTTGTAGGAGCGGGGACCGAGGCATCGGGCACGTTGTTAGTGATGGCCGAACGGGGGCTGGAGCTCGCACTTGGCTGGCCTCCGCTAGGGTTGAAGGAGGTTGCAAAAGGATTTGGCTTGAACTCGTTGCTGTTGGGATTCAGCTTCGCAGTGCTGTGTCCTGGCGTGCCACTGAGGCGTCTGCCAAATGACGGATCCGTTGTGTTGGCGGGGCCTGTTGGGGGAATGCGCATCTCAGGTACGGTCGTGTGAGGCTGCGCAGGTGGCTGAGACATCTTCTGCTGCTCGACATTGCGTAGGCGCTGACCAAGGGACTGGCGGCCCTGCTGAGCCAAATGCTGTTGGCTCGATCGATCACTTCTGTAGGGTGGGTTGTGGTGCGCAGGGGGGGCATAGGATTGGCGAGAGTTGGGATGACGACCAGCGGAATTGCTGCCCGGTGAAGATGTATACTGCGATGGCGCAACGGCACGACCACCAGGTCTCGTATCAGCAGCAGTCTGAGACGAGGCGGCAGCGGCCTGGGGTTTTCCTTGGGCTTCCTTGCCCTGCTCCTTAACCTTGCCAGTAGGTTCCGGGGCCTTTGTCCTAGCAACGTCTTCGACGTTCTGGAGGGCTTTGGCCTGGATCTCTTTCTGCTTGTGTGGATCCTTGGCAATAATTGAAATGAGATCAGTCGGGACGGGAGTAGAGAGTTTGAATGAGTTGGCAAACTTCTTCAACTCAGAGAGTTTGACCTCCTTATCAGCCTTGGCCTTGGTCGACCGCATCTTGTCGGCAGTCTGTCGCTGCTGACTCGCAAACGACTTGAAAGAGTTCAAGACATCCCGCTCTACCGTCGAGGCAGCACTTGGCGTCCCCTCTTTGACTTGCGGAGAGATGGTACGGCTTGACGGTGCTGATGGCCGGAGCGGTGTGCTCGACTTCTCATTCGAGACCGCATTTGCAACCGGTGCAGCCTCAGTGGCAGCTTGCACAGTGGATTTGCTGCCATCTCCATCTGTACCCTTTTCGTCGAGTAGCTCGGGCCCTTGACTTTTGTTCTCCGTGGTGGGAGCAGCCACGGCAGCTTTGGTCCCGGGCAGTGCCGTATCCTCCCCAGTTCTCGATGTCTGCGGTTTTTTCCCAGGCGCGCGGACCTGAGATGAAATGATTGCGGGGTCAATGGGAGCGCCCGCGACTGACGACTGTGATGTCGGAGCACGCTTGGCCGGCGGGGTATACTTATTCTCACGGCTGGAGAAAGATGAGAAGTCCTGGCGGCGGACTCCGCTGTACCTACAAGCCAGCCGACGTATTAGCAGGTTCTCAGTACGTGCGGGAGGGGGGCTTGCTCACTTGTCTTCCTCGTTGGTGTTATCACCGTTTCCACTGCTCCAATCCATTATCCTCTCTTCCGCAACATGGGCAGTTGTGGCTTGGCTGCGTTCAATTTCCCTTGCTTTCCTCTCAGCAGCCGCAATGCGTTCTTTGTATTGCGGATGACTCTTGTCAATGGCCGTGGTGTAGATATTCTCGTCGTAATCTGTAGTGATGCCGAATCTCTTTTCGTTCTCCGCAAACTGGTCCCAGCCACCTGTGTTCGCAGAGCTCTCCAAGCTACCATCGAAGCCATCACCAGAGTCGGGTACCCAAGGCTGAAGGGTGCGCTCGGAAAATCGACTATTCGAAATGGCAGCATCGGTACGAAATCCGCCCTTCGAACCTTACTAGGTCAGCACGACCAAGATCAAGGAGGAACATGAGGGACGACAAACCATTATGGCCACCCCGTGCGGGCATTGAGCCATTCTTCGAGAACGACATCTTGCTATCTCGGCTACTCATAGCCGAATTGTGGTTTGAATCGGACAGGTATCCTCGCGTGAGGGATGGGCGATCGATGACGTTGCGTCGCGAGGCAACCCTGTCGGCGGCGATATTTTGGCTCTCAAGTGTGAGGATTGAGTCTGATCAACCTGTGCCGAGGTAATTAGTAAGGGTTGAGGTTCTATGAGCGGACTAGATACAGCTGGCATTCGCCTGCCCAGGTCCCGGTCCGACATAGGCTTCATGTACAAACACGAGGCAGACCGGAGCTGTATTTCGCGGCCGCGGCCTGTGGTCAACGTCCAAACTTACATGTGGAGTAGCCTGTCCGTCCAAAGTGCTCTCTATAAGAAGAATCACGGCCGGCGAAGGGCTGTGATGCCGGGCTCAGCTGTTGTCGGAAGAATTCGATGGCGGTCGAGGCGGGTCAACACCGGCGATCATCAAGTCGACGGTCGCAATTGGGGGGAGTTCCGCAAAGGAGAAATGCGAAAAATGGTGAAAGTTGATCGAGCCTGAAGAAATGTCGAGACGACCTCGTGGGTAGAAGAAACTGGGAGTTGATTTCTGCTTTCAATGTCCCCTGACTCCTGAACCCTATCGCAGCTAGGTAAGGTATCCTTGGTCGTAACTGGACTTTGAGGTTGGGAGTTTGGAGGGTCTGTTGAAGCGAAATGGAAGGGGTGGTGTGGGGTGAGCACAGACCTCCAGTCGCAGCCAGGATGCTCCACCCCGTTAGTTGCATCAATCATGCCAACATCACCAAATCGCGTATTCCTTGTAACGCTGGTATGGGAGGGATCCATCCGGGTGCTTGAGATACATAAAGGAACTTATTGCATCCCTTGTCTTCTTCTGCTTAGTCATCAATTACTCGCATCGGATTGTCAGTCTTGATTTTTGACAGTCCCTGTCGTGCATGGCGTGTACAATGCACGAACATACTCTCTCATGGCCCCCGGCCGTGGGTGACTATTAGAGCAACAACAGGATCTTGATTTAGCGTGAATATTGACAAAAGACGAATCGGGCCTTCTAGTGTAGGTGAGTGTTGATACACGGATGTCTGTCCCTCCTTCCCTCTTCCTACTTTACACTTGAAGTCCAAGCTCCTCGGCATAGGGCAGCACGTACAGGTCGCCGACGGCGGCGACACTAGCCTTACCTTCGAGAAGCTTCTTAGCAGCCTGCAGAACCATCGGATGTCAGCATAGGTTATGACAGAATTGTGACACGGGTGACCGCTTACCGTCTTCAGCTTGTCAGCAGTCACCGACTCGACAGGCTTGATGATGCTCGAGATATCCGTGGGCTTTCCAGACTGGACGAGGCCAGAACCAGCAAGCAGCAGGCTGGCGTTGCGGGCCTCGCTGGCCTCGAGTGCGTCGAACTTGGCCCTAGCAATAGCCTTGGCCAGGTCCTCCTTGCTAACGGAACCCTCGGAAATGCTCCTGAGGGCCTTGACAGCTTCCTCGGCCGCCTTGCGGACGTAGGCGGCGGGGCCAGTGAGCTGGATAGTGAAGAGACCGGCGTCAGAGTAACCCTGGTTGTTGGTGGAAACGGAGAGACCGGGGCTCGCGCCAATGGCCTTGGAGAGGAGGCTGAAGCCGGGCGACCACTTGACATGGGACGATCCGTTGAGAAGGGCAGAGAGAACAGAGATCTCGGGAGACGAGGCGTTAAAGTCAGAGCCGGGGAAAGCGAGGACCAGAGAGTTTCCTGCAGTGTGTGCGGAACGCTGCTCACCGCCGAAGTACTTGGTAGCAGCCGAGTTCAGCGCAAGCTTGCCGGAGGAGGTGGCGGCACCGGCCTTGAAGAACTGCTCAGTCCATCTGGTTACATCGGCGGAGGAAGCGCCATCGGCAACAACAGCGATGTTGGACTTGGCGTAGGCCGCATCGGCATAGTCGGCGATGGAGTATTCGTTGATGTAGGGCTTAATCGGAGCGGCGGTGGTAAGCTGGCGAGGGGCACCAAGTCCATGGTGGAAAGCCACAGCGTGGGCAGCGTCGAGAGCGAGGGCTGCAGGGTTCGAGGATACCAATTGCTGCTGGTATCTGAGTGTCTCCTGGACTTCCTCGTGGTACTCGTGGGCTATGTAGGTAAGACGTCAGCCCTGATCCGATTGTTGCTGAACGTGCCGGTTTTCAACTCACAGGTGTACTTGGTCTGGGTAACAACCTCGCCAAGGAGCTCGGTGAAGTAAGGCAGGTCCTCGCGGAGGAAGCTGGCTTCAATCACAAGAGCCTCGCGCGTGTGGTACGCATTCAATTGGCCACCAAGAAGCTCCGATTCGCGAACGATGCGCAGTCCAGACCGCTTCTGAGTGTTCTGAACGGACATTTGTTAGCTTCAAGGCCCTGCGACGATAGCTATTGTCGCTGCAATCCTACCTTGAAGGCGAACGCCTCAAGAGCGGCAGCAAGGCCGGGAAGCGGCTGGTACCTGGTACCAGCCTTGGACACCACAGCGAGCTTGGTGGTCGCGCCATGGGAGTCGCGGGCGGCGACCTTGACACCGGAAGCCTGGGAGGTTTCATAGGTGCCATTGGAGGCGGCGGTGGCCAGAGCACGCGTTTGGCAGGCTCCGGCACGGCGCGACTGGCGGGCGGCCAGCTGTGCGGACCGTGCAAAGGTCGTTCGGGAGATCATTTCGAGAGCAGGAGCCCGGTGATGGCGTTGCCGGTTCGTGAGGACGTTGTTCGTGGTGACGAGGTTCAAAGAATGTGCCTCAGCAACTGTTCCGACCAATTTTCGATGGGATGATTCGGCCCATGCCGGCAGTGGCCAATTGAAGGGGAGCAATTAGGCCGGCTGGTGTCACGTGATATTTCGTCCTAGCCTTGAACTTCATCCGTCTTCTCCTTGAGTAACCCTGCCCGATCAAGTGGCCTCGGTATCAGTCCTTCAAGCATGAGCGTGACCTAGATGCGACAGAGCGGCCATCCACCATGGGTAAACCGATTCCAACAACTAAGCTGCCAGTTATGTTTCATCCGCCCGAGAAGAACGATGGTTTCCATCGCTGCTCAATTGCTCTAGTGTTAGCAGGAGCGGACCTAACGGAGAGCCCATTCCCGCCTGCAAATTGAGAGTAACCGCATCATACCTATTTGTTGCATGTCAATTACTCTGCCAAAGTAGAGAGACTTGTGATTAGGGAGCTCATAGCCAGCTTCGCTGCTTCCAAATAAGCTTGCCGTCTGCATTGACTCTTAAGGGCTGGAGGGCCTACAGTACAATGATCAAGAGACGAGTAAGTTCGGCGCAGGGTACCTCAAGGTACCTGTGGCACATGCAACTTCCGCCCACGACACATGGTACAAGTACCTGAGCCCCGCCGCCGCCACACTGGTGCATCAGCGTGCCTTGCCGCAAATGGCGTCGCGGCATCTCGCGGTACGGGACCTAACACTTCAGAGCAAAAAAAGTCGCCGCCCGGGACTTCAAGTTCTACCACCCACCTACGTACACAGTGACTCTTATTAGACCTGTGAGTCAACGTCCAAGATTCCCCCACAGCAAGCATCACAACTGCTGCGCGCTCTTCCACCTTCGCAATCTGTTCCATCTCGTACGAGCTCCACCCTCAAAGAAGACTCTGCGACGCCAATGCTCTCGAGGTAGCTCTGGTGGCAGCTCTAGAGATAGTGAGAGCATCTCTAGAGGCGATCGCACCTAACTTCGCTGGTTTGGACTCGCGCTGCTTGCGATGCTAGTTGTAAGCCTCGACCGTATCCTTCATACCTCCCGCCAACTGACATGCGTTTAGTCCAAGCATGCCGCAGAGCTTTGCGCTCACCTCGTCAACGATTTCTTTGGCGAGCTTCCAGCTGTGAGTACCCGTGGCTCCCATTCCGGTATTTGAAAGCACCCTAGCTTACATTCGGACCCCTCAGCGCATTATAGCCCTACTCTTTAGCAAAGGCAAATCCACCATCAGTCAACTTGTGCAGCACACATCGCTATCTCCCCGAACCATTCGTCATGGACTCGCTGTTCTCGTCCAGCAAAACCTGCTGTACGTCTACTCGGCTTCCGAATCGCGCTTCGCTAGCTACGAGGCAAATGCGGATGCATGCTACAACCTAAGTCGGTTCGGAAAGATTGTCGAGATGGTAGGCGCCGAATTTGGACCTGCAGAAGAAGAGGTTTTGAGGACCCTCATGCAACTCGGACACGCGCGCGTGTCAGATCTTGTACAGGCCTTTGGCTTCCACACGGCCAACGGAACAAACGCCAGTAATGGGCACACAGCTAACGGCGAATCCAACACGCATGCAAGAGGAGCAGGAAATGTTCATTCCCTCCCCGAGCTTTACGCGGTCCTTGGCCGGCTTGTTATTGCCGAAATCATTGACCAGGTTGGCCCCAAGACCTTCCGTAATCCCAACGACGTGCTTCGGGAAATCGAAGACGATGTCATGAAGTCATTGCCCGGCGAGAAGCCAACTGCCAAACAGAAGGAGAAGTTGAAAGAGGCGGTTATTGCACAATATCATGTCGCGCAGGACGAGAGCAAGAAACTGAAGAGGCAGTTGGTGCAGACTATGCCCATGACAGTGAAGCGGCGGAGACTTGCCAATGGTGCACACTCAAACGGCTCAGCAGCATTGGGGGATGTTGCTCCTATTGATGTTTGTTGCCCTGACTGAAGCTCGAAAGAAGGCATTTGCTGACTATGGTGGTGTAGCCCAACGTCGTCCTCAAGGTCAACTTCGAGAAGTGCCTTGTTGACTTGCGCAACCAAACAATGTCACGATATGCTGCAGACAGCTTGGGTGACGTCAGTGGTCAGATTTACTTGACTGTCCTCCGTCTCTTGTCAGATAAGCTCTCCCGGTGCCGGACAGATATGAGTATGCTTGACCATGGCGCGAAAGGCTCGAACGCCGACGCCCATGAGTCTGTCAATGGCGGCCATAGCACGGCGCAGGCCAGCGTCACATCTACGCAGATCTTCGACGCCTTGGACGAGTCGATCAATGTTGGTTCTGGGCTAGGCAAGGTGTCCAAAGACAAGATCGATTTCCGCATTGCGGAGAGGGTCAGGAGCGTGCCAAAGAGACCGAATGACGACTCTGACGACTCTGACGGTGACATGCCCGTGGCACATGGTGCTGCCCACAACTTGAACAGCGACGAAAGCGAGGATGACGACGAGGAGACCAATGTAGGCCCTTCGACCCAGGGGAACTCCCATCAAGCATCAAGGGTCACATTTGACGACGGCAATCTGTCCCAAGACACTCGATTTGCACAGATGCGGCAGCATCTGCTTCTGCTAGCCCAAAGCACACAAGGGTACTTGCGACACACCGGGACGCAGGGGCGCGGCCAGTGGACCGTCGATTTCAAAAACGTCATGGATGGACTCAGGCGCGCACAAGCAGATGCCGTGATTGAGCAAACTTTCGGCAGGCACGGTCTACGGTTGGCTCGGATTCTCCGCAGCAAGGGTAAGCTGGACGAGAAGACATTACCTGCCATGGCCCTCATGAAGAAAGGCGATGTGCAGGGCAAGATGCTGGCTCTGCAGATGGCCGGCTTCGTCGACGTGCAGGAGGTGCCTCGCGACAACAGTCGTACAGCGAACCGAACTATGTTCTTCTGGTTCTTCGACGAAGAACGGGTACAGAGCCGGTTACTAGACGATTATTACAAGACAATGTTGCGCTGTCTTCAAACGCTAGAAGTGCAGAGGCACCGCGAACGAAATATTCTTTCGTTCGTCGAGAGAAAAGATGTCCGAGGCAAGGAAGAAGAGGTCATGACTGCTGAGCATTACGACAAGTACAGCCGTTTTCTGGAGCTGCAGAGCAAGCTTCTCGGCCACGTCACGAGGTTAGATGATCTTGTTTCAGTATTCAAGGATTTTTAGCGGAGGAGGGAGAGCGACAGGCCTCGGGTATTCGTGTCATTCGGACAGATCCAGGAGCCTGAAGAATCTCGTTCCGACTTCAGGTAAACCCTTGAAGCCCCAAAGGGCCGGAATTCAGCTGGAGGCAACGTTATTGTTCTAGTACCCAACAAGCAACATGTTGTAGGTGTCCGAAGGTGCGCTGAGCTCCGCGAGGTAAAGGCGCTCTATCTCTCTGTGAATGTTGGTGAAGGTAATGCCAGTGTGTATGAATCAATGTACCGCGGTGAGGATGACCGTGCCGGCTTTTGGATGTTAATCTTGCAGATCTGATAGTCTGCTACTGAGGTAAGTCTCGTTCGCATTTGAAGTTCGAGGTTCTCAAATTGTCTTGTGATAAGTGAATGCAAGGATCACGTCTGGCATATGTGCTGCTCCATGCCAATCTTGCCTTATCACGACGGACAGTGAAGGTATGCCGCGGGAACTAGCCTCAATTGGACGTTTTGGGCAAGGCGGTGTGTAGGCCCGAAAGTCGCATCCTCACTTGCCGACGCCGGAGCTATCCGACCAGAAAAAAAGTTGACCGACCCTGCCGAGGTTTTTGACGTGCCGTCTCCTACGATAATAGCTTGTCCTTCGTTAAGATCGGGTGATACCATTTGTCGGCGGCTTACAGCTATTGTTGGCCTACTCGCCCTGCTTTAAATCATTCAGACCCGACTTCAACCCACGCCTGAAGAATTTGTTGGCCTCGATAACACATACGCTCATCATGTCTCCTCCCCAGATGGTCAGCGGTCGCGAGAAGGAGTCCAATATCGCCCGACTTCTGGGCTCAGGCAAGTCAAAGCGACCTCACCACGAAGCGACTGTGAACTGACACGGGACTCGAAGGCACCGCGGGTATTGCGGAGTTGGCCGTCTTCCACCCTGTGAGCTATACTGGTACAATCTCCAGGCCAAACACGTTGCTAATGGAACTCCGTCCACAGGTCGACACGGTCGCTAAACGCTTGATGAGCAACCAGACAAAGATCGCGAACGCATCGGAACTGAACAAGGTCGTGTTCAGGGAAAGCGCGACTGCCCCCGCTAGCCGAAAGTTTGTTTCGCTCTTCCCTGGCCTCGGCTATGCTGCTGGCTACAAGGTGTGTTCCATGAGGGACTGGATTTTTTCGACGACCAAGTCTGACATCTCCTGGCTAGGTTCTGCAAAGAATATACAAGTACGGTGGGCAGCCTGTGGCGAGAGACTACCTGGCGAAGCACCATGGCACCGACTTCGAGCAGGCGTTCGGCAAGAAGACAGGCAAAGCTATCATGCACTCCACAGCAGGAAGGTATGGCGTTCAATAGCACTCAACCATGCTGCCTAGAAAAGTTTCTGACGTGGAGAATAGCTTGATCGGCATCGGCGAGATTGTGCTGCTTCCTCTCGACGTTCTCAAGATCAAGAGGCAGACGAACCCCGAGGCGTTCCGTGGCCGCGGTGTCTTCAAGATCGTTGCCGATGAGGGCTTTGGACTTTACAGGGGCTGGGGTTGGACTGCAGCCCGCAACGCGCCGGGTTCCTTCGCCGTAAGTCTGCCGCATTCCCGGGCCCTAAATCAGTTGACTAACCTACGCAACCCGCGCCCAGTTGTTCGGTGGCTCTGCCTTTGCCAAGGAGTTCATGTTCGGTCTCGAAGATTACAACAAGGCCTCGTGGTTCCAGAACTTCATTGCCTCGATTGCAGGTGCTTCGGCTTCGCTGGTTGTTTCTGCCCCGCTGGACGTCATCAAGACCCGTATTCAGAACCGCAACTTCGAAAACCCCGAGAGTGGGTTCCGAATTCTCACCAACATGGCTAAGCACGAAGGATTCTCCAGCTTCTTCAAGGGTCTTGTTCCCAAGGTAAGCCCCCACCAATCTTCCCGGTCTCTCTATGACTAGCGGTCTGACCGAGCGATGTAGCTTCTCATGACGGGTCCCAAGCTGGTCTTCTCCTTCTGGCTCGCGCAGACTTTGATCCCAGCCTTCGACGGTATGCTGCCCAAATAAAGGATTGGCCGCGGCGGCAGCATTCACGAGACACCCAGTGATTTCTCCAAGGAGAAGGAATTGTTCTTTTCATAGACTTGGGGCTAGTCGACCCCAATTCGAAACAACAGACGGCGCTGTTGTGTTGCCGTATGAATTACTGCGGGCATAGGACAGCCAAAGTGGCTGCGAAGGAATCGGACTCTGAAAATGTATTTTAATGTAGACTTCACTGTTAGAACTACTCCTAACTTCAACTTCATACCATTGACATGTACAATCGTGCATTGCTAGCGTGCGTCGAACTCAAGCGCGTCGCAAGGGAAAGGTGATGATGATTAATTGTAGATCGGTCGTGGAACACAGGCTGGTATCTTCAGGCACGTGGTCCGCCTGCCTCACCTAGTAGTAGTAAGGTAAGGTGAAGAATAGCAAGATAGGTACAAAGGCGGATGGCAGGAGTAGGTGCCCCGACGGGGATGGACCTGGATCCCACCTTACCTGCAACCCCAAATCCCCCACCCTCGGGGCTTGCATCATTGACCAATAAGATTGCCTCAACAGCAACCAAGCTTGCACCGTTGCCCGGCGACCAGGGAGTACAAGTCAGGTCGTAACTGCGCGTCACTCCCGTCGTTGACAAACATGCGATTTCGACCTAACCGTTCGTGAGGTGCTTGCGGTAGCTCAGCTCGCCTATACAATCCTCAACAACGACGAACTTGCAAGGACTGTGTTTTTCCAGCATTGCCATCTTCCTTTAGGCGACACTTCCTGCGCGACATTTCACTCCTCTGGCTTCCTTGGTCATCTGCTGGACCCTCAAGCCTCGTTCTACATGCCAACGACTCTGCATACCGGCGACCAGCCAAAGACAGACATCACAGAAACTCTGAAACCCCACCTACATTCCTGAAGTCTTCCCACGAATCATCGAGGATGGCCTCTTCAACAGAGCGAGACCATTCTCGAGATGAGGAGCGGTACCTTCGGCATCAACACTCGGCTTCTTCAGCCTCGTCCGACCACGCCAGGGCCCTGATTCCCATGTATGTTTATTGCCCTCTCCCATGTTCGCCCCTGCGTAGGCATCACAAGTGTACAGCGACTGACTCACCCAAGGTGGGATAGCTCCGACCCTGAGAGAGCGCCTCCTCCTCTCCCCTTGCATCCGCAGTCTCCCAGCGTCTCCCCTCGTAAAGGCACGTCGAGCGCGATACAATCGGCGCACGCCAACCTCGTCGAGAGGGCCCGAGAAAGCAACAGCTGCGCAGGGTCGATGGTCAAGCGTCAGGGAGATATGTCCCCGGACAAATCCCTTGTCAAATCGCATCACCGTCGGATGCAATCATTGCAAACCGGTACTGTACGTGACCTTAGTATGCTCCTCGAGAACGGAAGGCCACACAGCCCTCAATCTCCTACAAAATCATCAGACAAGGCAGCAAGACCCTCGACGCCGGCCAGAATCCTGGAGGCCGTTGAATCCAGACCTGCCGAGAGGGAACTGCCGACTCCCGTCCCGGGGCCGAGCCTGACGCCCATCGTGCGGCCTACAGTTAGAAGGCCACAGCAGAGCATACTGGGCGAGAACACTCCGCCGCAATCCGCCACAATGCTTGCTCTGCAGAACAATGCGACCCAAGCCCCTCGAGAGCTGCCTGAGACACCTCCCCCTGCCCACGCCACAAAGGCATCCGACGCTCTCGTCAAGTCGGTGCCCAATATCGATGGCTTATCCGACCAGATTTTGAGTCTCACCAGCATTGCCACCGCTTTGCAAAAGGACATCGCTCAGCTCAGCCGACGGAGCAGAGACAATGCCACCGATCTCCTCAGCCTCAAGGAGGCTACCAACGCCAGGGACGAGGATATTCGCCGCAGTCTTCGTGAAGTAATAACAAACTTCCACGATGGCTTGCCCTCCAGTTCTCGTGGCACAAGCAACAGCGGCCTCTTCATAGATAGCAAGCCGTACTTGCAGCATGGGTCATCTCCTGTTCCGAGTGCCGCACGACCCTTTTCACTCCCCCGGATCCCCTCGCCGAACTCCTTTGCAGCCAATATCGACCGAGAAGCACTGGGCACGCCATCAGTATACCCCACCGACTCTCAAAAGTCCATCGCCATCATGGAACAGATCCTCAACGACATGGGAACCAAGCAGGGTCACGAGCTCTTGTTGAGTCGCCTCACGCAAATATCAGAACTGATCACTGGTTTGGCCTCTACGGCAAAGGTCGAGGAGCTCATTGCCATCACAAAGAAAGCATCTGAGCAGGTTGTCGTGCCGCACACAGCAGCCGGCTCAGGCCAAGAGGCTGAAGCCAGCCCAA
The DNA here is from genome assembly GCA_037042015.1 of Furcasterigmium sp. R96-07A1. Taxonomy (NCBI): domain Eukaryota; kingdom Fungi; phylum Ascomycota; class Sordariomycetes; order Glomerellales; family Plectosphaerellaceae; genus Furcasterigmium; species Furcasterigmium sp. R96-07A1. The sequence continues at coordinate 112,537 of JAXQJP010000018.1, forward strand.
AGGGGGCTATGACACAGCGAGGCGAAACACTGCTTCGCAATGAGAATGGCCGGAGATCGTCACCTTCGGGCACGGCTGCTTCGGACTTCATGAATGAAGAGTTTCTCAAGATCATCCGGTCCATGAAGGACAGTGTCAGCCAAAGTGGAGGCATGACCGCTGAGGTGAAAGCCCTGGTCCGAGAGCTGCGTGGTGAAGTCTTGGGAATGGGTCGAGAGCTGGGACGGAGACTCGAACAGGCCAAGAACCATGAACAGGAGCACATGAACAAGGCCGAATCGTCAGGCGAGATGGCCCGCATCGTCGAGGAAGGTCTCGAGGAGATGAGGGATCAAATGAAAGAGGTGGTACAGGCATACCATCGACAATCGACAGCGTTGACGTCCTTGCCCTCCAAGGAAGTGGACTATCAAGAAATTTACAACGCCGTGAGGGCAGCAATCCGTGACTCTCACGCATCGGACGCCACTCGATCGAATGAACCTGATCTCAGCAAGGAAGACGTTCTCGAAGCCGTCAGGACGGCGTGGGAGGAGTACAAGCCAGAAGTCGAAGTCGTAGATCACGGCCTCGGGAAAGAAGAAGTCCTGGAATATCTGAAAGAGGGCCTGCAAACCTACAACGAAGCTGACGAAAGGATGCCGGGAGCAACACGAGAAGAGGTATTTCAAGCTGTCGTCGAAGGTTTGAAGCACTTTGTGCCACCTCGCATGGACTCCGCGGCAAGCTTGTCACGCGACGAGATTCTGGACGCCGTGCGTGAGTGTCTCGAGGAGTTTGAGTTCCCTGTCGCCCCCTCTGCAATCAACGCGGAGCTGACCCGAGACGACATGGTCCATGCTGTTCAAGAAGGTTTGGCAGGCTTCGAATTTCCACAGCACAGCAATCAGCAAGCAATTACTACAGGCTCGAATGATATCACAGCTCGCCTGGAAGAGCTCATGACTTTCATGCAGCGCGAGTTCAGCATTGTCTCGGAGGAGGCCAAACAAAACATGGCTGCCAACGGCCGTGACACTGAACAAGTCCTCGATGCCACCAAAGATGGATTGGACAAGCTTCGACTCGACCTTGAAGACTTCATCCATGAAGCAACCACACAGTCATCCTCGAAGGACGATTCGGGGTTGCTCGAAGTCATGTCAACGTCATTGGACAGTTTCAGGGAAGATATCGCCGGGCTTCTCGCCAAGTCGGCCGAGGATTCCAGAATTGCCATGGCATCCAAGCTTGACACGCTGCACGATACCGTCAACTCATCCATGGTGCCGGTTACCCCGCAAACCAGCCACACGGAAATTCTGGAAGCGATGAAAACCGGCCTCGACTCTCTCAGGGCGGAGATGCACCGGCCACTGGCTGGGACCACCGAGGTACTCGACGCTCTGCACGAGGGGTTGTCTGATCTTCGCATCAGCATCGAGAAGGTTGGCAACAAGCCTATCGACTTCACTGCCAACGACGAGATTCTGGACGCTTTGAAAACTGGACTGGACAGCGTCCGCTCTGAGATAGACGGGCTGCGAGTTGAGAAACGAGATGTCAACGCGGTCACAACCATGCACGACAATGCCATGGTACCCGCTGAACAGCAAGAGATGCTGCGGCAGGACGACATCAAAAATCTCGAGGTTCTCATTACCCAGCTCCGGATCAAGGTTGAAGCCATTGCACCTGAGATGGACCAAGCACGATCCAACTCAAGCGTCTCAAAGGAGGACCTTGGTCGTCTTGAAGACATGCTGAGCCATATAACGGAGTCGGTCAGCAGCATCGGGCGCGAACAAAGCACACCCCGAGCTGCCACGGAAGCAGCAGCCCGTGAGGATGTGGAGGCCATTGAGACAATCCTTCGCAACACCAAGTCCAGGCTGGACGACCTCATCGACGGTGACCAAGCCGTCAGAAAGGAGCATGTGGACAGTCTGCAGGCTACCCTTGAGGAGACTCGAAGCGCCATGGACGGCGTCAATTCTCAACTCGACGATCTGCCGCGCAAGGCTGAATTGGCTACTATCGAAACTGCCATGGCCCAGATTTCCATTGCTTTTGAAGACATGAGGGAAGCAACCACAAAAGGCCTCGAAGATCCTGAGCGCATCACCAAGAGCAGTGTAGAATCGATTGAGACAATCTGTCACGAGATCCGAGCGGTACTGGACGAAACCATCAAAGCTGATCTTGCAACCCTTGCCTCCGGAGAGGATGTACAAGCCATCAGCACCAATCTGGAGGGCTTGAAGGAACGTTTCGACACCGCCGCTCAGGCAAACATCGCATCTTTCGAAGAGCGTCAGGCTGAGATCGTGGGCGTTGGCGAGTGCGTGTCTGACGTGAAGACGGTACTCCAGGAATTCCAGGAGGATGCGAGGACCAAGTTCGAGGATGGTGCCGCCAGTATCGAAGCACTCGGCAAAATGCTTGAGACGGTCTCGGGTATCCTAAACCAAAACGCCACCGTCGGACAAGATCTCAAAGACTTCTCGGAATCTATGATGGCCGAGTTCGAGGAATCCAAAGCCAGCATGGTTGGCGCAAAACTCGATGCGGATGAGAAGCTGCAACAAGCTGCTGAAGGCTTGGGTATCAAAATTGACGAAAAGGTCACCGAGCTCCTCGCCCGATACGATGAGAGCCAGACCGCAGCAGAGGAGAGGGCCAAAGCTGGCGAAGCCAGGAATCTGGAGAGCGAGCAGATCATTATGGGTGCCAAAAGCGTGGCAGACGAAGTGAAAACCTCGGTTGACACACTTGGCTCTGCGGTTACCGACTCCTTGGACAAGATGGAGGAGGCGTCAAAAACAGTTTTCGACAAGGTTGAAGAGCTTACGAACAGGGCAGAGGAGAATCATCTTGACGGCAAGTCTGAGCACCAACAGACGCGCGATCAAGTGAAACTTGCCATCGACGCTGTTGAGGGATTGCAAGGTCAGATTGGCGAGAACCAGCCCAAGATCCTTGAAGCTATCAAAGATGTCCTCGCCGTCGTGGGCCAGCATTACGAACATTCAAAGACATCCGCCACCGAGATCGAGGAGAAACTTTTGACGACTCAGATGAAGGCTGAGCCTCCCTTGCTTCCTCCACCCGAAAAATACGACGACACTTCGATGCACGAAAAGCTCGACAAGCTCATGGGTCACAACTTGGTCGCAGAGAAGGCCTTCAATCAGCTAGACACGCTGGATAAGGTTCATCAACAAGTTATGCAAACGGCCAGCGAAATCTCCAGCTTTCTATCGGACCAGGCGAAGCAAATCACAGAGAACAGCGAGGACAGAGAAAGGGCATTGCAGGAGACTACACTCGCTCTGGAGCGTCAAAAAATCCAGAAAGAGCAGGTGGAGACGAACCTCGTCAGCCTTCGCGAAGAAGAACAGGCGCTCAAAGAGTCCGTTCTCCGAATGAAGAATGAGCAAGAAGCGATGGCCAGGCAGAAGACCAAATTAACTGCTGACGTATCTTCGCTTGAGACGGCTCTTCGTCTCCGCCGTGAGGAATTGCAGGACATGGAAGCCCGTGCCGAGGGCCTCGAGCGAAGGATTTTGGAGGGTGTCATGGATCATTCTCGCGTCCTGCTGATGTCGAAGGCGGCGAAGAACCAGGAGACAATGAGTCGCAAGAGAGTCGGTGCGCAGAAGCCCTCCCGCGCTGCCGAGCCAACGATCCATGGGCAACCAAGTCGCCCCAGTGTGCCAATCACTTTATCTGCGAAGAGGAACTTGGCGCCTCCCAGCCAGAACCAGACGGCTCGCCGCATTCTCTCTCTCAGCCAAATCAACAACAACACAGTCGCGTCGGGAGTGAAGCGTAGCCAAAGCGTTCGCACGCCAGCCGCACGCACCCTCCGCAAGAGCAGCTGGGCTGCCGGTCACGACAGGGACGGCAAGGAGAATGTCTCCGTCCACGGCATAGACGAGGAGCCAGAAAGTGAGGGACTCAATCACCAAGTGTCACTCAACCCACTTTCTGTCATTGAGGGTTCCGCTATCGACGAGGACGGTAACAGCGAACTGGATGATCTTCGGCGTAGCAGTCATGGCACAACGATCATCACAGATAGTGCGTTCGACGGCATTGGCTCCGATGATGACAGAGCAACAGACTCGGACTCCAGGGAAGGTGAAGATGGTATCGAACCGAAAGGGAACGAGGTGGTGGTCTTTGGGGAGCCTGCAGTTGTCTAAGCGAGGACCTTCGAGTCTCTACGGGAGTACACTCGCCGTCAGGGGTTGAAGCACGGTCCGACTGATATCCGATCGATTCATTGAATAGGTAGTTGTACTTCACGATAGCGATGAGATATGTCTTTTGATGGAATTATTAGTACAGGAATTGACCCAATGCCCGGAGACTCGATGGTTCCTTTACGCCAATGCCAAGCTACTACTACACATGTGATGGAATATAGTACATGCCCCGGGGAGAGGCGCCAGGGCTGCCAGAACCATGAGGAATTCGTAGTCAGGCCTCATCCGCACCCCTGCAACCAATTTTCTCCTTGCCATCCATCCACGGGCGAAGACACTCGGGTACATGGACGGTCATGTCTTCTTCGTTCCAGCCGTTCTCGAGCAATGCCGCCAACACACGGGGGACCGCGAGGGCAGTGCCATTGACAGTCCATGGGAACGCAAGATTCCCGTCGATCTTGGCTCTTGTGGCGAGCCTCCGCGTCTGGTAATCGGAGCAGATGCTGGCAGAGGTGACCTCGCCCCAACCATCTTGCTGACTCTTCCGTGATGGGAAGAAGGCTTCAATGTCGATCTTTCGTGTGGCAGACGCGCCCAGGTCGGCTGTTGGCATCTCAAGAACACGGCAGGTGAGGCCGAGAGATCCAAGAATCTCCGTCTGCATGTCGAGCATCTCGTCAAACGCATCCTCCGTTTGGTCATGATCGGGCGACGTCCACGCAAAGAGCTCGACTTTGGTGAACTCGTGGACGCGATACAGGCCCTTGGTGCTCGCGCCACGTGCGCCAGCCTCGGCGCGATAGCAACGCGAGACTGCAACACGCTTCATTGGAAGTTGGTTGGGGTCGAGTGTCGAGTTGGCTTTCATGCTGGCAAGCGGGATCTCGGAAGTTCCGGCGAGACAGAGCTCTGGCTTCCCGCGCGCTGCATCATCTTCGCCGCGCGCAATGGTGTAGATTTGCTGTTCGTCGCTTTGATCGCGGGGCTGGAAACCGCAGGCCGTGGCCATGTGGCTGTAGACCATGGACGGGGGCGCGACCTGACGCCATCCGTGGCGCCTCGCAACGGCGAGAGAGTACTGGACCAGAGCTTGCTCCAGCTGCGCACCTTCGTCGAGGAAATAGTACCAGCCCCAGCCCGAAGTGGAGGCGGCGGCGGTGAAGTCGAGAAGACCAAGCTCTGTGCCGATGTCTACGTGCGATCGCCGGACTCGGTTGTCTGTCGGCACGTCGTTTTCGATGTGGTCACCATTGATGTAGCTCAGCAGCCGCGGCTGCGAACCAACGGGACTCTGGTCGGACGTGAGATTGGGAAGCAAAAACGCCAGCCGCTGAATCTCCTCCTGCAGGGATGCCTCCTCCTGTTCGACTGAGGCCAGCGTCTTCTTGAGATCTCTAGCTTCATCCAAGGCCTCTTCACGTGAGAGACCCTTGATGTCTTCTGGGAAGTCGTCGCGCTGTGCTGAGTCAGGCAGGGCGATGTGCTTTCTTAACAGCTTGGATCGTTCGCGGAGCCTGCGGCTGTTTGTTTGCAGCTCCTGCCATCGCGCAAAATGCTGATTGATCTGGGAGGGGAAGTGACTCTGGGCCTCGTAATTTCGAACACGGCAGTTTTCTGCGTGCAAATTCGGGTTCTCTCGGATATGCTTGACATCGATCATTGGTTTCGGCGCAACAGAAGGTCGTTTGAGGTCCGCGAAAAAACGTGAACCCAATCGAGATGACCGTCCGAAGCCGGCACGCCCATAGCCAGGCAGCCTCAAGCACGCGTTGAGGGCTCTCATCTCCGCTACGTGGTATTTCGGTGCAAACAATCGTGATCAGGCCATTGTTAAGTTGGAACCTGCACTGAGATGAGCTGTGCCAGGTACACCGGAGGTCAGGGTCCTGCACACCCGATAGTTGTATAAATATGCAGTATCTCCACCTCGACACCCGCATAGATACATAAATAGCTAACTGCATCCCGTGTCTTGTTCTTTGTCTTGGGGCGCTCTACAGAGTCTGAACAGGGCATTAAATTACACTGATAAGTCTCATATATAGCCGGAGGCTTCGCTCGTCACGTAGCTTCGAAAATGTGTACATAAGGCACTGTGAACGTCGATTCCTGAACGTGACGCCAAGCCCCTGCGGAGTCCTAGTAATAGGTTGCCTTCACCTACATGCCCGGCCACCCGCCCGCTCAGGAGACGCCCCAGGCACCGAGCGTCCATGGAACAGAACTTGGAGCACCGCGCAACAGCCCCAGTCCAAGGCCCTGCCGCTGTTGAGCTTTCATGTCTACATCGCTTGCTCGTGATGCACCATGTACTCCTTGCTGCAGCCAGATTTCGCGATCAATGTTTGCGACTGCCACAGTCTTCAAATGCATCGCCAAGCTAGCTCCGGTCCACGGTCCCAGGCTCTCGATCGCCCGGGGTTTTCCATGGACTCCTCCATCGTCCTGAGCTTCGCGGTTCGGCATTCGATTGACTGATTCCGTTGCTGTTGCTGACTCCCTCCTCCCTGTCAGGCCTGGCTCGGACGGAATATCATGTTCATATGCTGCTGAAGCCCCGAGTGCATCGCTTGGAACAACGCCATGGTTCCGTCTCTTTCTTTCTCGATATCTGACCTTGTCGGCGCCTTTACCGAGGACAGGGTCCCAGCCCCTGTTCCGTATTATTTGACAGACTTTGTCGAATACTCTCAGTCTCAGACCCGGGATTTTGGCCCCCCCACCCGTGAACAGAATACGAGACATGCAGGATGCTCGGGCGTCAATGGGTAGAGAAAGGAGGTGCTTGTAGATGAGTTCGGGCAAGGGCATCTCCTGGTCGTCAAAACTGGCTTCGGAATACTGACCATTGACGAATGTTTTCTCGCAGGGATCAGACAGTTGCCGCAGTGGTATGTCGAGGCTCCGCGGTGCTCCAGCGCATGATGTCAAGAAAATGGATACGGCCGGCGAGTCCTGCGTCCCCTCGTCGTGCTTTGTAGTTGATTCATCTTGCTCGGGTACCGGAGCCAGCCCCTCTTGACTATGGGTGTCCAAGGTCGAGGCCATTTGCCGGGACCAGGCGAAGCGGGAGGTGATGTCTTCGCACTCGTCGAAACTCAACAGATGCTCGACGGGCTCACCTTCACCCTGTCCAGTTGTATCGGGGCGCAGATGGCCGGCAAGCATGTCGTGCACGTGTTGCACCAGCATACGACCAGCACGGATGGTCCTGGAGTGTCTGATCTCGCGATACTCATAGACACTCGAAACCACAGTCTCAGCCCAACCAATGTCTACCACCAAGGCGGACCGCACCCCTGCCCCTACCGCAGCCATCACTGGCGAAGACACGAGCGATACTGTTGGTGACTGAAAGCGGCCAAATAAAGTGTCCAAGACGGCAGAGAGCGACGGGAGAGGCGCGGCTGGAGGTAACACGAGACAAATGCGGCGTGGACGAGAGTCGATAAGCAGGTGGCTATTCTCGACGTCAGCACCCGATGACAGGGCCTCATGGGCGGCGATGAGGACTCACTGTGCAAAGGCATCTCGCAGGATACGTTCGAGCTTGTCGGAGACAAGTCCCATATCTGAACACGGCCGGTCAGACCTCCACAACTCCCCAGGTGCGCTCCACTCATCGCCGGGTGGCCATGTCGCGGGGCTTTTGTCGCATTTTTGCGGAAGCCACGACGTGATATCACCTGCTCGTCTTTGATTCTCTGGGCCGGGTCGTAATGTGGCCTTAGGGGTGGGCTCTCCAGCAAGGCCGACGCGAATGATGCGCGAGCCAAGCTCGATGACCAGTGTTTCTTCGTCAGCACGTAGTGTGGATGGAGAATTGAAGGCTGAAGTAGACGAAGCCCGAGCCGGGGTTTGAGGGTTGCCCAGACCAGGTTGTCCCGTAGGAGAAGGGGAGTGGCTCGTTCCGGACCGTATGGTGGAAACAGTACGGTGAGCAAGAGTCGGGGTCGCCGCGGAAGAGGCCATCTCGTGCAATGTACCTCTAGAGTGGCGACGATCTGAATGGCATGGCACAGGGAGATCCGAAAGGCACTACAAGTTGCAAAGGTATCCGCAATGAGTGTCCTGATGAGTTCAGCCAGCGACGTGAGCTTGAAGTCCAAATTGGCGGGCCCAGATGGGCCAATGAAGTAAGTCAGTTGAGGTAGGCACCTGCAAGGAAACGTGCAGGAGAGCACCTCACTCTACAAGAAAAGTAGGTAGGTCGTCGCTTGCCCAGGTGCAATATCAGGGCGCGCCTGCCATTTGTACCTCAAGACGACGAAGCAGGACGGCAGATAGTAGGTAAGGCAAGCAATAGGGTAGGTATCAAACAGAGGTACTTACCACGAGTCCCAGGGCCGAGTGCAACCGATAGAGCCCAAAGAATAAGGTGGGGCGTGCTCATCATCTCATCCCCGTCTGGTCCCGTACATGCTCGTATGCTCCTAACGGGGCTCCGGTCAGGTGCCGTCACCACGGTAACCCACTTGGACGCTGAGGACTTGCCTGGTTATACCCCCTTGAGTACCTAAGATACATCGCCTCGCCTCACAACTTCGGATCGCCACTGTGACGTTAGATTGGAAGGAGCGTTAACACTTGACGGGAACCCATACTTATTTTTTGTTCAGACATACGGCATAGTCGTCAGCAAACCCTGCCTTTCCAGCACATGGCATGAGACAACCCGAATCAGAAGTATCACCAAGGGGGCTAGATGGGGATCAAAGGGTATGTGGCTCAAACTCTCGGAGTACCAAATGCTCACAGCCAAAATGAAGCATATATCGTGAGCTTGGGCCGGGCGAGAGAGTGTCCCTCGCAAAGCTCGCCACCGACCACCTGGAATCTACTGGTAGGCCCCTGCGGTTGGCAGTGGATATAGCCATATGGCAGTTTCAAAACCAAGCAGCTAAAGGTATAATCTGAGCATGATTCCATCGCCGCAAACCACAAGCTGACAGACCGGTAGGTGGCTCGAATCCAGCGATCAGGACGCTGTTCTATCGGCTCGTTCGGTTATTGAGCCATGCGATACAGCCCGTATTCGTGTTTGACGGACCAGAGAAACCTCTCTTCAAACGCAACAAGCGGGCCGGCCGCGGCGACACCGTCGGTAACGCCACAGCCAAACGTTTGATCAGACTATTTGGCCTCCCATTTCACCAAGCCCCAGGAGAGGCCGAAGCCGAGTGCGCCCTCCTACAGCAGCGAGGCGTTGTGGACGCCGTGTTAAGCGAAGATGTCGACACTCTCATGTTTGGCTGCACTCGGACTCTGCGCAACTGGTCGTCGGAAGGGACCCGTGGTTCCAAAACACCGACGCATGTGACTGTGTATGATAGCCGCAGAGTCACGGGGCCCACGACCGTTGGCCTTGACCGAGAGAGCATGGTCTTGGTAGCGATGATGAGTGGCGGGGACTACCTACCCGAGGGCGTTCCAGGCTGTGGAGTGAAGCTTGCTTGTGAGATTGCAAGGGCTGGATTTGGCGCATCTTTGTGCCGTCTGCACTCGAGCGATCAGACCGAACTGGCTCGATGGAGAAATACCCTGCGGCACGAGCTTGCCACCAACGAAAGCGGATTCTTCCGCACACGGCACAAGGCATTGCTCATCCCCGACACTTTCCCAAACATGCGGGTTCTACGGCATTACACGCATCCCGTCGTCTCAACCCCAGAAGCAACGGAGAGCCTCAGGGTGGCCATCGATACGGGCGGCGCACTCGATATTCCTGGCATACGTGCATTTGTCCTCGACAACTTCGACTGGACATACCGGAGTGGCGCAATCAAGCTGATTAGGGTGTTGTCTCCAAGTCTTCTGGCCCAGAAGTTGCTCCTGCGCTCTGCGAGGTCGCACGAAACTAGCGATCCAGTCATTGCAGAACTGGAAGAGAGCTCGCTAGTTCAAGCCATCATCGGAAGAAGGAATCATTTCAGTGTCGACGGTATGCCGGAGCTGAGAGTTTCCCATATTCCTACAGCCATTGTATCGCTCGACATGAGTGGCGAGGAAGAGGAGGTCGTCGAACACTGCCGTCAAGGCTTGGCGCTGAATGATGACGAGGATTTCAACGATGCAGCTGCCCAGACCCAGGATGATGACGCCAGGCCTAGGAAGGTGTTTGATCCGACCGCAGCGCAATCGCTATGGTTGCCCGAAGTACTGGTGCAGCTGGGTGCTCCACTTGCCGTGCAAGATTGGGAGGAGACTCTTCGGGCCAAAACGACCGCTTGTCAAAGCAAGAAGCCGAAGAGCAAGGAGCACTCATCCGCGAGTATCGCTCATGGAGCCGTTTCAATGGACCGCTGGTTACGAACCACGAAAATTCCATCCCAGCCCGTGGCCGAGAACGCTGGCCTGCGGAAGGGACCTGTACTTTATGTACCAGAGCCGATCTTGCCACAGCTGCCTGTTGAAAGAAAGAGCACTATCAGGGCGTCCCAGCCGCTCAGTAGCACGTCCTCACATTACCAGCGACGACCTATCTGCTCGCAGTCAGCCTCCAGCCGAAGTAAGCCCTCCAAACCTGCCGCCAAAGATGCCGCCACAGCAACAGCTAAGGAGGTCGCAAGCTCCTGGACAACCGACGGCTTACAGATACTGTCTAGGGCCGATAAGCCTAAGAGGCCCCCAGAGACAATCACATCACCGTCTAATTCAGACAGTCGTTGCCCTCCTTCGACCCGCTCGACCATGAGGAATATTGCTGGATCGGCGACCAACTCCAGTACCACAGATAATGCCCACGATTATGCGAAGGCATTGGACCCAAAATCAAGTCATCAAGGAACACTACAACAAGCACGACACTCGCCGTCAGGGCTACCTAAGAAAAGTAGACAAAAGCTTACTCCAAGTCTCAAGCAGACTTCCATCACATCATTCTGTACGCCACCGGCATCCTGTCGCACCGCCAAAGATCGGCGTGCGCACGGAGATGTGTCGGGAGCGGCTGTACCCGAAGAGAACTCTGCTTCAGCGTCGCGCGGACCTTCGTCGGACAAGCCTGAGGGAGCTTATTCTCGGGTCACCAAAGTATTTGTGCCGCGGCTCAGCGCCGTTGGATATATCAAAGAGGTGGAGCTCAGTGAAGAGGCTGCCGAAGACCTCCTTGGCGAAGATCATGCGCAGTTCCATGGCAAATCAAGGAAAGCTTGGAGGCAGAGTAGGGTATCCTTGATAGATTTAACAGATGATACGGCGGGATAATAGCCTAGCGTATGGTATGCACCACTGTGTACTAGGGGGGGCAGAAGCGACAGCTATCCCGCACCTCGACATGTGTGGCATGGCGAAGAGGCTACAGTGGTCCAAAAATGAGACACGCACGCCGTGCACTTTCAAGCAGTGCTCGCCGTCGTCACCCGTCTCCTAGCTACATACTATATCTACCTTGGCATACAAACCTAAAGCAGTTCCAAGGGAAAGAGGTCGGCGTTCGTCATACACGGAACAAAGTTTCAGATCTCAAATGGAGATGGATCAAGTGAAGTGCCAAGGAAGATCCCGGTCGCTGACCGTTATACAGGTCAGATAGCTGATGCCGTCTGCTGTCCTGCTGCCGCCAGCCATGTCTAGTTCTAGGCCGCTGCGGAGTAGAGGACGAACGAGCTCGCGCGCCATTACCTTCAACTCATCGATCCGTTTTTCAAAGCGGCGTAGGTTATCGCGACTGTAAAGTTCCGGTGTCAACTTCAAGAAGCGCTTGCAGTCATCGTGCCCCAAGTACGCCGAGGTGGTAGATGTGCCCAGCATGCGATATGCCCTGCCCATCGTCGCAAAGGAAGGGGAGGCCGAGTGACCGTCTCGAACCTGGAGCTCTCCGTAACGACCATTTGTTGATGCCGAGGGATGCTGGATGGTGGGCCTGGCTGTCGTGTTGTCGGCGAGCCATTGGCGGAAGAGGCTGATGGCGAGCCAGTCCAGATAGGAGGTGGTAGGGGTGACACGCTCGCCGCGAGAGGTTGTCAGACCGACCCGGAAAAGACGAGTTTCTACACGATTGATCGCCTCTTCCAGCTCGTCGGCCTTGTCCTCGATGATATCAAGAACGATATCGGGCAGAGCGGCGCGCAGGCTGCGCTCTCCTGCGGGCCACTGGCCCACGACGTGAATGAGAGCCTCTTGAAATATGACTCTGCTATGGGCCAGATAGCCAATGCGAAGGTAAGAAATGGGATATTTGGCTATCTGCTTCCAAAGGCGTGACTGAAATTGGAGCAGGTGATGGTCGATCCGAGGTCCTACAACGGCCAGCGCATCGTATTGATCGGCGAGATTGAGGAGTGTTTTGCATTGGACGTAGGCATCGGCGATGTTGACACCGTCCAGAACGGGAGGGTAGTTGTAGAATATGCGGAAGAGGTTATCGTAGTCTCGTAACAGGTCCACATCTGCCTGGGACAGGGGAGCTGCTGTAGATGTTGCGTTGGGGGTGAGGCTGAGATTTGCTACCGAGCGGAAGAAACTAGCGCTCGAGTGCGCGGAACTGGAAGGCGAGTGAAACGAACGCTTCTGGGATCGGGAGCCCGTTGCAGATGCGATGGCGGGGTTCGCAACAGGACCATTGGACCCGGGCCCGAACAGAGAGGCGGGTTGCGTGTCATGCTTCTGGACGAGCATGCGTACATCCCCGCCGCCGGCACCGGGATCGAGCTCGTAGCGCCAGCGCTGCTGGCGAGGCATGACGGGGGCATGGCGATCATCGTCGCCCAGGGCGCGGGCGAGCTGGCCGCTGGTCGCGGCCTCGGGAAGGATCTGAGCGCGGGACCATTCCTGGCTGGTGCTTGCCTCAAAAAAGCCAGAGCATCGTGTAAGAGTGTGCCGATGTAGGAGGTAGCGGTTCTCGTGGTCAGCGACTCTAATGATGATTTCGACGTCGCCCGACTGCGTGAAGAGAGGGAACTCGTTCTGCGGTACGTAGGTGGCACCCCCCGCGTGCGACCGGTTGTATCGCTTCGACCGGGAGAGCGAGGGCCGCGAAACGACAGAAGAGTGACCTCTCAAGGTGAGATGCGTCGAGGTATCGGGCTGTGAGACCATGAAGTCGGCCGATCGAGGGTATCCAAATTCGAACACACAACGCAGCGCTGGTCAGGGCCTGGGAAGAAGGTGCGCAAGGCGATTGAGATGAGCAGCCGCGAGTCTGTCCGTGGCTCCTCGACCCACACAAGAGGATCGGTCACAAGCGGCGTGATGGCCTGGCAGATGGTGCTCGAGAGTCGCAGATGCTGGCTCATGTGTACGCGATCGTTCGGCCAGCGGCCATTGTCTGTCGGGGCGAGGAGGATCCCTTCGTCAAGGGGGTGCGGGTGCTTTGATGGTGCGACCCGGGGTTTTGACGCGCGTGGAATAGTGATAGACAACGGTCAACAGCGGCTGCGACAGATTGTTCCCAGCAGGCTCAAAGCAATATCTGATGTGGTGGTTTCTGCCTACTTATTACTTGCAATGGTCTCGAGCTTTCTACTAGTAAGGTGCCTACAACTAGTAGTGCGGCAACTGGTTGGCAAAGTCAGGGTCCATATGTAGGTTGATACCTGGTAGGTAGGTACCAAGTGGCCGAGGTTGACCCAAGAGATGACGGCCAGTGACCTATCGTCCTGCACCTTCCACAAGGAAAACGCCTGACCAAGCGAGCCTCGTGCCTGTCGGCGTGCTGGGCAAGCGTAGCCCAAGCAAGGTGCGGTACTCACCACTGCTGCCGGAGCGTCTGAGTGGCAATGTGGTGTGAGTGGACGCCAGACACCCAGAACCTCCGACCGGGGAACAGCGACTGGACGACGAGGATCGTGCGGGTGGCCCCTTTGGCTGGCTGGAAACCAAGCCACTGACCACCTTGCCAACTCGCCACACACACACACACCGACATCCTAGTTGTGGTCCGTCAGCTGTGGTCCGTCTGCTGCCCGGTTTTGTCTTCTGGAGAAGGCCATGATAGGGCGAGCACATTCATCATTAGCCGTCCATCCGCCTGGAGCCCTCAATTGTGCAAGACTTGGTTTCTAGACAGGCAAAGAATTACGCGATCACACGTGCCAGAACAGCATGCACCTATATAGCTTTTGCTGTATATTGACGATAGCGAAATGTGGAGGCTACGGTCAGTCCAACAGAGTCCCTCTTAGTAAATGTCGTGTTCCTTGTTACCTTGACCACCCCGCAATCAAGCACTCGTCTCCATGTCAGTGTCGTTTCGTGCCATCCCCGTCATTGGTTGCGCCCCGGACTGAGGATTCTCATTCGCAAAGAGCGAGGATTGTCCCTCGAAAGAGGGGGGTGAGGTTTTGAGGTTTTGAAATGCTGTCTCTGCTTGAGTGCTGACGAGGCGGCCTTGCTTGAGGTCTTCTGCGAACAAAAAGAAGCCCTCGGCCGCCTCCACGAGATAAGCCTGCAGGCCCCGGCTCTCCAGTCTTATGTTGACGGATGTGAGAGGGTAGTGGTTTTCGATATACCGCGCCCAACCTCGCGCAGCGGCCTGGAGATGGCCATCCTCGCTGATCTTCCGCCAGCCAATGCCAAGGTGGAGGGTGAAGTCGTCGATGACAGGTTGCTTGGAGGTATTGGCAGAAGCGCCAGAGCCCATGAGGCCCGCGCCATTCGATGCGGCGGTCGGCGTGAGACCCCCCAGGGTGCTGGTTGCCTCGATTCCTGGAAGTTTACCAGCGCCTCGATCCAGACGCTGGGATTTGTTGCTGTGGAGAGGAGGTCGCTCTGGCGCGCTGATGTGAGCTGGGGTCGCAGCAGCCTGTTGGACGTCATTGAGAATGCCCATCTCATCGAGCCGGGCGCCCGACTGGTTGCTGGCATCGGTAATGCAGTCGTGCCTGCGCTTCATGAGTTCCGTGCCCTCACCGTGTCCCCAATCCCTGCCAAGTTCGGCACTCGCGGGAAGTCCGACAGACATTGGCTCCGTGGCCTCATCAACGAGGTTTGGGGCCGCCTCGTCGCGTGAGCGCTTGCGGCCCCGGGCAGGCATGCCAAGAGGGTTTGCGAGGGGAGTACCACTCGCGTCGAGCGCGGGATTGGCAGAAAAGGAAGTCTGGGACGCCCCCGAAGGCGTTGCGACGTTTGACTGGTGAGCCGGTTGAGGGTTCATGGTTATAACGGGTGCTGATGCGTAAAATGGGGAGCCGAAGGATCCCATGGTGACTGGCTGTATTAGTCTGCTGTTAATGGAGATTTCCAGTAAGTAATTGGTCAGCTATCCTATCTCGGGGAGGGGTTCTTTGGTCAATCTTCTCGCCAGGTCTTCAGAGGAGCGGAATGGGGCTGATGGTCGCGTGGCAATGGTGAGGTGAGGGAAAGCGCAGGACTAGGCCTTTGTTGCTTGAGGGTGATGTTTCGGTGAAAGTAGAGTAGAGAGGCGCGTTGCCGCTCGACGATGGCTTAGTAGACACTACTAGTAGGTACCTAGTGTTAGTGAAGGAACATAGTATTCATTTGTATCTCCGCTAACTTTGCGAGTAAGGAGAGAGCTATACTAAACATTTTTCATTTGAGTATAAAATACTAAAAGGATTATATGTTTAAACTGAGATCGACTTATAATATGATATGTATCTTCGAGCTAGCTGTTTTCTGTGGTAGTTCTAATGTCTCCTAATACCTAGGTATACTCTTCGCTACTACCCACCCCACCTGGTCTTGGATTAGTACCTGTCTGCATTTCATGAGGTGCCCCTGTACCTTACCTAGGTAGGTACTCTTGAAGTTGTCCTGTCCCTCACTGGCAGGTAGGTAGTAGATTGGTCGTCTCCATGCGTGCACGGCCACACGACACGACACGACACTGGCAGCCAAGCCGCCTTCCACGCCAGCCCGACAAAGTCTCAAGTTCAACGCATTCGTCGAAAACCTCACCATCGGGGTTGAATAGACCCATCTGGTCTTGCAGTGCCTTCGACGACCAAAGCCAGCTTCAATGCCTCTCTCTGGCCCGAAAACAAATCTACCGAGAGACCCCATACCCGACCCACGACTGGACGTTGTGCCCTGCGTCCTAATCTTTGCCTCATCTCGACTGGCTCCTGCGGCGAACCGCTGCGCATCCCTCTCCCACGATACGCCCATTTCGTCAAGTTTCATGGTCGAACAGACAATATGAGCGGGGATCTCAGCTTGTCTCGGGCCCTGGGGGGATTGCGCATTGCCAACCCTGACGGTGCTGATTCTCCTCCCCGTCAACATACTGTGACCAACACGGAGTCCACGACACCACAAGGTGTCCATGCCGCAGACACGAACGACACCTATGCCGCCCCGGTAGCTTCTGGTTTCGACGCGACTGGCTCTCAAGTCAGCATCATCTCAAATTCCGATGCCACTCGTGGATTGAGCTCCGGCGCAACAGACCGCGGGGAGTATCGTCAACCAGCCTCAGCCTACCAGACCGATACAGAGCGCGCCGCTGGCCAACAAGCTGCATCTCGCCCCCTTTCCAGTCTCCACCCCATCGCACAAATGCCCCGAACACATACAGACGAGTCGCGTTTGCCTTCGCAGGGAGTTAACCTCCGAAACGAAAGGTCACGATCCTCTTTGTATGGCGCTCCGTTGCGAAGCGATTCCCGATCTGGGGTCGGCCACGCTGCTGCGATTCCCTCGCGCGAGGCGAGCCAGAGGGATGCCAGCTACAATGCTTCTAGAAGGAATATACCGCCAGCGTCTGGCCCCCCGCCACCGCGAAGAAGCTCCAAGGGCATGGGCGGCGGCTACGTCTCCGCAGGCGGCACAGCCACTCCCTCCGGCCGGGACACATACGGTCTAGAGGAGCCCCTCCCGACAAGCAGCGAGGAGTGGAAGGACCGCGGGGCTGCTGTGGGCGTACGGCGTGAGGTTGACGCTCAGGGCAAGACGATCGTTCGACACGTAAAGAAAGGCGTACGTGACTTCAACTTCGGCCGGATTCTCGGCGAAGGCTCATATAGCTCTGTGTTCCTCGCCACAGACCGACAGACCCTCAAGGAGTACGCCATCAAAGTGCTGGAAAAACGTCACATCATCAGAGAAAAGAAGATCAAATACGTCAACATCGAGAAAGACACGCTGAATCGCCTGACAGAGCATCCCGGCGTTGTCCGCCTCTACTACACTTTCCAGGACGAGGCATCACTCTACTACGTTCTCGACTTGTGCAACGGGGGAGAGCTGCTCGGCGTCTTGAAGAAAACAGGAACCTTCGACATTGAATGCACACGGTTCTATGGCGCGCAGATTTTAGACGCCATCGACTACATGCACTCCAGAGGTGTTATTCACCGCGATCTCAAACCAGAAAACGTACTTTTAGACGACAACATGCACGTTAAGATCACTGATTTCGGAACCGCCAAGCTGTTGAAAGACCCGAGAGCGGCACGACAGGAAGACAGCTCGTCCCGAGGTGGTGCGGAAGGCGGTCGTGGTGAGGCTGACGATGACGGCCGTGCAGCGTCTTTCGTAGGCACCGCGGAATACGTCAGCCCTGAGCTCCTGACTAGCAAGAACGCCTGCAAAGCCAGTGATCTTTGGGCATACGGATGTATCATCTATCAGCTACTCACGGGCAGGCCTCCCTTCAAGGCTGGCTCGGAGTATTTGACCTTCCAGAAAATTGTCAACCTTGAGTACGAGTTTCCTCCAGGCTTTCCTCCAGCTGCTCGAGACTTGGTTGAGAGATGTCTGGTCCTCGACCCAGCACGTCGGCTCACTGTTGAACACATCAAGAACCATGAATTTTTCGACGGGCAGCCCTTTGGAAAGGGACTTTGGAGGACAAAGGCCCCTCGCTTAAGGCCATACAATCCATTCATGCAGGAGCCAAACTTGATTCAACTCAATGGCTTCACAAATTCTGGCCAGACCCCCATCAATCCTGGCAAAGTAAACCCTCCACAACCCAGCTCTGCTCCGAACGGCTCTTCACGACCAGCGAGGATCATCACTGAGCTCCCCCCTCCAACACAACTCGACATCGAATGGTCGCCAGTACTAACCCGAAACAACGAGAGAATCCTCAAACTTGGGGATTTGCTGGTGGTTTCGAGCCCGTTGCCTGCTAACCCCAATGGTAGAGGCGCCGACCACAATGAAGGACACAAGAAGCTCTCACGTTTTTTTGGCGGCAGCACAACCAAGAAGCGGCAAAGACTGGTGATGATCACATCAAGTGGGCGAATTGTACTTGCCCCTGCTGGTGGGGAGGAGAAACGATCAAAGCAGGAGATATCACTCCTTGGTTCTGAATGTTCGTGGAAAAGTCTCGCGGGTGCCAAAGGCCATAATGTGTGGTGTGTTGATACGGCAAGTGATATACCTTCCAGTCTTGTTTTCGCAAATGAATCGCTAACTTGACAATAGGATAAGTTCCACTACATTTTCGAAGACACAAAGGCAACGCAGAATACATCCTCAGAGGCCGGGGGGATGTCGGCGGATGACTGGATCAATGCTCTTGATCGCGCTAAAGATCTCGCTTTGTCGCAGATTGAAGCAACGCCTTACACCGACAACGGCTTTGGGGACATGTCACCAACCATGTCGAGCCCTGCCAGCACCTTGGGCAGTCGAGGGCAATATGGAGACACCTTTGGTGCGACAAGCTCTGATCGATCCGCTCGAAACCATTTGAGCAAAAGCCAGCCAAACACAGACGATACACAGAGACGGAATCGCTTCAGCAAACGACACTCCAAGAATGGTCTCGGGGCCCAATTCTAATCCCAAGACTTTGGATTTCCGGCCGCGTAGGCTATGGAGCAACCTTGGATTTGCTTGACCAACAGAGGACCTCGTGGGGCATGTTGTGTGTGCCGGATGCGGTCGACAGTCATATCACGAAGCGTGGCGTTGTTAACTCAGTATTAGTCCAATGATTCCGCAGCTCAGAAGCTGCCATGTCTTCTATGAGCCCCATCGGGTTCCAAGCCAGCTTCAGTATCTTAAATCATATCAATGACTTCCGCCTTACCATGCGGCTAATATACCAATGTCATGCTTTCAATTTTGAAATGTAGTGTAGTATGTGCATCGACGTAATTTCTTGTGCTGTAATCGTCTACAGTACGATGCAGGGTGATGTACGTCTTGGGCACCGCGGATGTGGCTCCACCCCCACACACGTGATGAGCGGCGTGACCTTGCGTTTCGCCTGACTGGCAAGGCGCGTGCGCATCATGGGTTCCTTTGCGCCGCGTACCTGACACGACCAAGGCGGCGGTTCTGATAATAGTCTGCGGTACGACATTGAGAGGCACCCATCATCCTCCACTCCTATCGGTCTGCTGCTTAAGCCAATTTGCCAGGAAATCGATCAACATGCAGCAATACAGGCAGGCGCCACCGTCCTACGGGCACGCTGGCCAGCCAGTCCAACAACAACGACCACCGCCGCCGGGCCAGCGACGGCCTGGAGTAGGTTTGTCTCTCCTGCGTCTACCACCCTTCGGGCTGCTCACACATGGCAACTATAGCTCAGGCTTTACCGCCTCACCAATCTGCCGTCATGCCCCGAGCTGGTCCGCCTCAACAGCCGCATCATCCCCAGCCTTCCGAATCCGACGCCTCATACGCAGAGCGTGCCAGAAGTCGACGCAGCAGGAAACCGAACGATAAGAACCTGCCAGACGGCGTAGAGGGGTGCATCATTGAGCCAGATGTTGCGAACAGATACAAGGATCTTCGTGACCTTGAGCGCCGTCTCGATGCCACTGTGACGCGCAAGAGACTTGACATTCTCGAGTCAGTCGGTCGCGAAACGAAGGTGCGCTCACGTTTACCAGCCTACCTGGGTCTGAAATTGATGGTTGCTAACTCTCCTTTGGCCACGCAGCGCACGAGGACAATGCGCATTTGGATCACCAACACCGTCGAGGACCAACATTGGCAAGGCAATGGCATCAACATCGACACGTTCGACCTTTCTCCCAGCATGGATGCATCATACCGCGTCAAGATTGAAGGCCGACTGCTCGACGATGACGAGTCCAAGAGCGACGCAAGCCCCCAATCGGCAGCGCCCACGCAGTCTTCGAATGAAAGATTTTCTCATTTCTTCAAGGCGATGTCTGTCGACTTTGACAAGTCCCGTACACGGTTCTCGGGAGACCAGGCAGTCAGCTGGTCCAAGTCGGATGGCAAAGGTTCGGCTGCGAACCATGCTACAGCGGCCGACTTTGACGAGCTGTCCTTCAAGCGCAACGGCGACGAGAACCAGAACATCACCATCAATTTGGTGCGACATGAAGAACCTGAGCGATACCAGCTCAGTCCGGAGCTTGTTGACGTCGTAGACATGGTACATGCAACCAGGCAAGAAGCGACGCTCGCCCTCTGGGATTACATCCGGCTCGTAGGTCTGCAAGATGATGAGGAGAAGCGTAACTTCCGCTGTGACGACGTACTGAGAAAGGTAATTAATCCCCCATGGACGGCGACATGTGCAGGCTAACACTCAGATCAGGTCACTCATGTTGACGT
The DNA here is from genome assembly GCA_037042015.1 of Furcasterigmium sp. R96-07A1. Taxonomy (NCBI): domain Eukaryota; kingdom Fungi; phylum Ascomycota; class Sordariomycetes; order Glomerellales; family Plectosphaerellaceae; genus Furcasterigmium; species Furcasterigmium sp. R96-07A1. Next base: position 133,185 of record JAXQJP010000018.1, read on the forward strand.
AGGGTCACTGTCGAATCTCGCCGCCTACATTGAGCCTCATCTACGGCCCCTCCCCCCTGTTACGCTTCCCTATACTATTCGCGTCGACGAGGATTTCCACAAGGACCCGCAACCCACCGTCTATGATATTCAAGTGGTTGTAGAGGATCCTCTCCGCGCTAAGCTCCTTGCATTGGTGACCGACCCAGCCTATGGGGGGTCGCTCAGGCAAATCCAAGAATTGGACAAAGACCTGGCGACTCTGGTGCTGGCCATCTCTAGCTCCAAAGCGAAGCACTCTTTCCTCACGTCTCTGGCCAACGACCCGGTCACATACATTACCAAGTGGTCCAGCTCCCAGAAGAGGGATCTCGACGTGATCATGGGCGAAGCTACTCGGGGTGGAGGCGGAGATGTCAGTAGTGACGAGTGGCGAAGGGATGGAAAAGACAGCGTCTGGGCCACCAGCAATGCTCATGAGAGTGTTCAGAACATGCTGGCAAAGATCCCCATGCGATGACGGAAGTAGCGCTCTCGGTCGGAACGACGTAATCGGGCAGCGCCGATCATGTCATTCCCTTGCTGCGGCTTCCATTGGGAGTCCTGCACATTCAATACCCGGCGCCGAGGTCTTGGTTCAGGAGGATTTGGTTTTGCCCACCTTATGGCGGGCTAAGGGATGGGGTTTCGGAGTTTTAGGCAATTCATTGTCATCATATTGCCAAGAAGTCGATACGCTTTGCTGATTCTGCCTGATGTATGGTTTTCACATTACACTGACTGTGCTGAGAGGCTCATCATGCGGGTCTCGGAGATTTGTTGCGGCATCCTACCGCTTAGGCAAGGTATTCTGAGCAAGTACGTGAAGTAACGCCAGCCAGCGGCGCGTCCTCGCGGGACTGCCAGCCATGCCCCCCGGTCACGCTCAACGACGGAAGCACTCCTCCTAGCTGGAACCGTGCCTTTGAGGGGGTACCGGCGTTGACGGCATGTTTCTGATTTGTTTGATGAGAAATTCCCTCTCGTCGATGAATTGTTCGTCATCAGTCCTGTCCTCTAGAAAATGCGACAGGAAAGTCAGGAGCTTCTCTCGATTCATGAGAAGGATCTTCTGAACCGCAATGGATTTGTGCGGGTTAGCGACAAACACTTTGAAGACATGGAACCCCTCGTACTGGACCATCTTGCGGTCGTCTCGGAGAAGGTTCATGCAGATCTTGAGATGCTCTCCTCTATCGACGTATGCTGTCATGACACTGTAATTTGAGCGGTCGAGAAGTATTTCTCCCAGCAGCTTGATAGATTGTCGTTTCGTAACATAGCTGTTCGACTGGACTAGCGTGGTGTTATACTTGTCGAAAAACAAGTCGAAGTTGCTTGATAGATACCGTGGTACCAGCTCTTTGTGACGAGTTAGTAATTCCTGTGGCCCTGTCTTTAGTATTCCACGCATGACACACGAAACAAGACAGGCAGCCGGCGGCTTACCCTGAAAGTAGTAAAAGCGTCCGCGGACACCTCGAAGGAGCTCTTGTCAATCCATTCAAAGAATCTCCAGAACACGCCGTTTCCTGACTGTTTGCGGTCTCGGTCGATCACGCTCAGCCCTTTTGCGCTTGATCCGGGCTGATCGCCGTCATCATAGAGTATGGCAGCTGCGGCGGACTCCGACTTGAGAACCTCTCGCAACACTGAGCCTGCGGGAGTTGCGCTCTCCTTGTGTTCATAGCCTCTGCATAACTCGAGAAGGACTTGAGGCCGGTTATTGACGACGTAAGATAATGCAATCGGGTCGCTCTTTAGGGACGCTGTTGGGGGGCGGAATCGGAATACATATGAGAAGATGACTTGTGTGTCTTTGCGGGACTCGAAGGGGAGGCGCCAGAGGTTGACCGCGAGAAGAAAGAGTAGGTCCTCCTCGATCATGCCGGTGACCAGTTGGTAGATTTGCTCGGGGCTGCTGTCCGTTTCTATGCATGGTTAGCTAAATTAAGGTGCCACCGCCGTCGTTCGGACCAGGCCGCGCAGGGGACGACGAAGGAGGGCATACCCTGTGTGCCTTGTAGTATCTGTTTCATTTGGCTCAGCACCTTTGACAAATCCTCGGCCTGCGACCGCGACATGACATGTCAGCCCTTATATTCTAAGTCTGGTCAATCGAACAGACGAACCCTCGAGACGCCTGGCGGGCCATCAAGCTTGGTGACATGGTCCTTTGCTTGTTTTGGAAGGTCAATGGCAGTCCGCGTGCGAGCCCGCCCAAAGAGGAAAGACATGTTGTCGTGTATATGGGAGAGGTCGGTTCCCAAAGATTTGACGACGGCTGTGAAGCCGGTGTCAAACCAATGCGGCGGGAGTTCGGTGTATGTTTACGTCGACGAATGTTTGACCACAGTGAAATAAGGAGATGCAACAGTATCTGGGCGAGAAATTGGTGGCAATAGTCACGAAACCCGGAGAGAGTCGAAGAAGCTCGCTGGCTTGGGAATACAGATCCGGTCGGTCGGGGGTGGAGTGGTCGCCTGCGCAGGAGGTGGTGTCGGTTGGAGGGGTAGGCTGCGGGCAGCTAGCATGAAGCAAAATGTTGATGGAGATGCCGACACTACATGTCGCCCTTGCCCCTTGCTTACTAAGGGTCACCTCTTGTGAGTACGGTCATCATAAGGTATCTCGCTGGGGCATGAAACAGCATGCTGCAGGGTCCAGCTAGGAGTCTCTTGCGGTGGGTGCTTTGATGGTAGGGTCACTAACCATGTCACTACCCAAATACTAGTATAGTAGTTAGTACGCAGGCTCATTGCCCTCGTTGTCCCGGAGACGAGAGCCGAGAGCGTTAGTGACTCCTTGCTAGCTCATCGCTCCTTAGGTACCTTACTTAACAACGTGCTTCTAGGAGTCCCGGTGTAGTAAGGTAGAGAAATGGGGCTAGGTATCAAATGCGACGGAAGTTCTGAGTCGAATCCATCATATTAATCTCAGTATTATCTCCGTGCCATATATTCGGCTACCTGGTAGCCGAGCACCGGTGTCTTTGATTGCTGCTAGACTTCACAGCTAAATGTACGTACTAGCCTAGCTCCTCACCCTGCTTTGCGGGCAGCGGCCTGCCGAAACGTGGACATGCTCAGTACTCGTAGTAGGCGTGTCGATGTAACGGAAGAAGAAGCTTGCTTACCAAGTAACAATTCTTCAGCTTAAGAAATTCGTTCAGGCACTTGTCCTTGTGGACGGCGTTGTAATCAGCAACAATGCATTTTCCATACACAGAGGCCTACTCGCCATCGAAGATTGTCAGTAAGACGATTCACGCCGTCCATCTGAATGGCCTCAGATCGAGGGCAAGATAATCAGGAGCACGAACCTCGGGCGAGCACTGCGTGAGAGAGGAGGCCAACTTCTTGATAGGTCGCACACGTCCTGTCATCTTGCTCTGGTTGTTGCTCGTTGTTCGCTCGTGGACTAGGCACAAGAATTGGTTGGAGACATGCGCTTCAATTGACGTAGTATTCCATATGATGCCGATGGAAGGCGGGGACATGTAGTACTTGGCGGAAAGCAGAATATGCGCTAAACGAGTCGCTGCCGCCAGCCTCGGGCGCGACGCGACGCGCCCGACGAGGAAACCGGTACAGGTAGGGACTTGCTTGCCTTGCCCATTCTTGCCGTACCCGGCCAACCTACCTACCCATTGGGCCTGGGTGACAACCAACCCGACCTAGGTGCCCGTTGCGAAATGGTCTCAACATCCAAGCGCAAGTAGAAGGCTAGCATTGTTTTGGGGTCCCTCAAAGGAACCGCCCTAGCTATCCTTCTTGTGATCAGGGTCTCGACATGATCGCTGATGCAGTCGCATACCATCACCACTTGTATCCTTTATTCGCAATCACGCGTACTCCCTACTCAGTGATACCGAGATCTTGGCATGCTGCGCGCATGGCACCAGATTCATGCTCTCGCTGCCTTTCCACCCAGCGCAAGGTCGCCAGGATGGCGCTTCCAGCCCGTCGCCCTCTCCTGGCCTCGAGTCGTTCTATAGCACCCGAGGTACGTGTTGGATGAAGTGTAGACACATAAGGAGGCCCGCTGCTGACCGCGCGAATTCCCAGATATCGAGATCCTGCACCACGTCGTTGTCACGGCCCAAGAAGAGCTTGCGACCCTGCCCGAAGGAGAGCGACTGGCTACAAATGCACTTTTCAGAGCCTACGACCACGTGCTACCGTTGTATGGGCTCGATCCTGAACATGACCACCATCTCTCCCGTCTTGTCTTTCGAATTGGCGGAGAGCGCGGCTCTGGGCCGTTGCTCGAAAAGTTCAAAGCGGTTTTGTCACGCATGGGCATCGAACTTCAGATTGAGGTTGACGGGCAAACGACCAGCTCCGAAGCGTCTACAGACACAGATTCGGAACTCAAACCGAGTAGTGCGGCACCAGATGCACAACAGATTGCTGGCCATGACTATTTCCCACATCCGCCTCCACACTTCGACGAGGCAGATCGCTTGCCACTGAATCACAGCTCCCACATACTCAATGCAGACCATAGACCCAAGCAGGCTGTCGGGGCGGATGTTGCGATCAGCGATAAAGCACGCCAGAATGCCCGACCAAGTCGAGCGGTGTCCCCTGGCGCCGATCAAGCTGTATCATCACGAGACCAGACGGAAATACAGCATATCAACCAGACAACGTACCAAGCCAGTGCCATCCCTGGTGACACGGCTGCCGTTCGAGATCAAAGTCACATTTCGGCCATTGACGACATGGCCCAACAGAACACTTCACGTAGTGGATCAGGAACATCCTCGCTCATCATGAAGGCGAGGCCTTTGACCCTTGACCAGGGCCCACTGGATAGAGAACAGTTGCAAGGAATCTCTACTGCCAGCCGTTCTCACCCAGGTCAAGACAACGGCCATCAATCTCAACATTTAGCACCGGCATCGCAAGAAACGGCGTGCCACCAAGGCCCAGTCGACTCACAGCTGGACGCGTTTCTGTCTGAGGACATGAGTCACCTTCGTCGCCTCTCTTCCAGGGCATGGGGTCTGTTCCAGCTCACAAAAGCTGTATCACACTGGTACGTGTGGACAGAAGAGAAGCTAGATCGGGCAGCCATTGCAAGGAGACATATGGCTCGATTTCGGCACTTCGGCCAGTGGCACAACAACACCGCCGGCGCAAAGGAGTATGGCAACCGACTTAGAATGTCTCGAGCTTGCAAAGCCTGGGCCCAAAGCGCAGAACAAACCGAAAGAAACCAGATCAGGATTACACGCTGCGCTTCCAAGTATACCTTGCGCGCTACTCTGGAACGTTGGTACTTTTCCGCGCTAGATGACTTCAATCTGGCTTCGCAAGCTCGCACATCCGCTGGCCTGAATATTTGTAGCCAGCGATGGCTGGAACACGCTCACAGCATACAAAATCGTGTGCGGCAGGCAGACGATGCAGCGAGGACAGTTCTTGTAATCACGACGCTTACAACGTGGCTGCGGTCAACGCGATCCGCGGGTACTATCGAGAGGGCCTTTCGGCGACAAAACATACTCGGCTGTCTCTCGGTCTGGGAACTTGCTTCGAAAAGCCACGGGTTCCAGATGAAGCTCTCGAAAGCAAGACTATCCACATTAATTGAAAACTGGAGCTCATTGGCACAGGCTCCCTTGTCTAGCAGACGCCAAAGTACTTTCTATGATCGCCGGGGAGCAGAGGTGATCATAAGAAGGGCGGACGGACCCAGAGCACTTATTACAGTGAGCCGTCGGAGCCTGATAGGACGTACCATTGGGACATGGCGAAGAATGACCAGGCATATTGCCAGCGCGAACGAAGGTGCTGGGAACCTGTTGGTCTGCCGCAACATTCGGCAGGGCTTGTTGGCATGGTACGATTCCGTCGCCGAAGCGGACGAGCGTTCTTTGTGGGCCAGACGAGCCCAGCATTACTTGACGATCAGCACATACCTCCAGAAGGCAAGACAGCTCGCCAGACCCCCCTGGAGTCACACAACAAGAACACTCTATGCTAGAGCGAGATGGAAGCAGAAACACCTCAACGCGCGACGGGTCTTGTCGACATGGAGGACAGAGGCAAGGACAAATTCTCGTCAGATGCAGGCCGCCCAGAGTCGCGAGGTGGACCTGAGCGCTCACCGGCTCATTTTGACCCTGCACGCCTGGCAAGAGGAATGCCAGGGGCTCATGTCGCTGGACTGGCCTTCCCATGTGCCTAATACGTGGCTTAACGAATGGGCTGTGTCGGAAGAGTCTCTGCGCTTGCTTCAGGATGAGGCTACGGCCGCCTGGGATGGATCGCTCAAGTCGCGAGTCTACAACAGGTGGCGCACGCTCTCGGTACAGTTCCACTCGCAGATCTACATCGTGACAGATGTCCTGGAGAAAAGCACCAGGAAATCGACGCGGCGTATCCTGCTTCACTGGCATGGCCGCGCGAGTCCGCTGGTGCATCCCTCGTCTAACCCGCTGTCGTCCTTGAACGCCAATACCAGCCGGGGCCCAGGATCTTCACTGTGGTCGCGGGGACAGTCAGGACCAACTGCAGCCTCGTCACTCATGGACCTGGGGGAGAGAGGCTGGCCCGAACGGGTCGAAGAGGAGAACGAGAGGGAGGAGGGTTCTATCGGATCCGAGAACGGTGGCCATGCTGGACTCTTGAACACACCGACCAGATGGACGGGACTGAGTAGGTCACTCATGAGACTTCCCACAACCACTCCGTTAGCCCCGCTCCCCACGCCATTCGAGCGTGAGCTACGAGGTCGCTCCAGCCAGGCCCTTCTCCCTCAAGTATTGTCTGAAAGGTACCCAGCTAGAGGCACCCCGCGACTATCCAAAAGTGATGCCCGTCGCATCGCAGAAGAGAGAAGATATAAGCGCCCTATGTAGTAAATAAATAGCTTATACTTAAATCTAAGTTATAATTACTAAGTGTTCTAGTATTAAATAAATAAATATATTAACCTTAGAGCTG